>RJVU01028295.1:1695597-1795138 GCA_003731715.1 Anabarilius grahami | reverse complement strand
CACAAATTGTAAAGAAATGTTTTTTTTTTTTTTTTAATTTCTCTCATTTTAAGAATAGTAATAATCTACATCAAACAAAATGACTTCTTTATATAATGCAAAATATGGTTAATTAGAGGTTAATTTGTCATCACCATCAGAGCTGACGGCATTTGAAAAGCATTTCAAAATGTATTCTTAAAATGTAATGCCTGATTTGTAATTTGTATTTGAAATGTGTAAATATTTGACACATTAAATTTTATATCTGATGGTGTTCAGTGAAAAACACACATTTATTACGAAAATTGAATAAAAATCATGAGGCTGCACAAAAAGGTAAGATGATCCAAGTCCCATACTTGACTTATCTACTGTTAATGGCCAAAACAGTATATTATACATATTATAAAGTAATCATATATTCCTTCTGATTTATGGAAGAACACTGCATGACAATACGACAATCATATGATAAAGGGACGTAATATCAGTGGTTAACTTTAGACTATAAGTAACTTTGCAGTTACATGTCAACTAGCTCTCATTAGAGTATTAGTAGACTGTACTAGACTGTTAGTAGACATTTAGTTTAGGGTTAGGTGTTAGGGTTAGAGTTAGTAGACATGTTGACATGTAGTTGCAAAGTTACTTATCAGTAGAATGTCTGTTGGGGAGCATCAAAATAAAGTGTTAGCAGATATTAAAGGATTAGTTTACTTCAGAATTAAAATTTCCTGATAATTTACTCACCCCCATGTCATCCAAGATGTTTATGACTTTCTTTTTTCAGTCAAAAAAAAAAGTTTTTGAGGAAAACATTCCAGGATTTTTCTCCATATTTTTCTCCTTTCCAACGTAATCACGTCATGCATGGCACATAGCAGAGCAATTGTGGTTAAAAAGTATATACATTTTTATGTTTTGAAGAAAATGCCTGATTGTTTCAGTAGATGAAACCCTTATTCCTCCTCTGGGATTGTCTAGAGCCGTTTGAAGCTGCACCTTCAACCTGTTGGTAGCTGTTGAAGTCCACTATATGGAGAAAAATCCTGGAATGTTTTCCTCAAAAACCTTAATTTCTTTTCGACTGAAGAAAGAAAGACATAAACATCTTGGATGACATGGGGTTGAGTAAATTATCAATTCTTAAGTGAACTAGTCCTTTAAGCAGACAGGCTACTAACCCACGTAGAAGGCGACGTTCTCGTGACCTTGCACAACATTCCCTAAAAGTTCTCTAAACGTGACGAAAATTCCGAACCTTTACAGAACATTCGGGACGTTCCTAAAACGTTCTCTTTTGGTAATGAAAGTGCTGCAGTTCAAGGTTCCTTATATGTCTTTAGGGGGATGTTCCATTTTGGTTATTTTATGGTCAAAAGATAACGTTACAAAGAGGACATTTGGGACATTAACAGAACGTTCCCACACGGTCCTCTGTTGGTCATTTAATAACGTTCCCGATATGAGTTTAGGGGGACGTTCTATTTTGGTTATTTTATGGTCGCGTTACAAAGAGGACATTTGGGAAGTTATCAGAAAGTCCTATAGTAACAGTCCCCTTAACATTCCCAGAACGTCCTGAATGTTCCCTGAAGGTCCACCAAATAACGTTCCCCAAACCTTAAAAGAACTCCACATCGTGACCGTCTCTGAACGTTCTGGGAACATAAAATTTCTAGCGGGGTAATACTCTAATGACTGGTAGTTGACATGTTGCAAACTTACTTAGTTAATTGAATGTCTAAAGTGGACCATCGGAATAAAGTGTTACCCATAATGATAACTGGCAGGGTAGGGAGCTTAACTGTCATAAAATCACAATTCCAAACATCTTACTTACTTAATGTTCATTATAGCAAGGTTTGTTGGTATGGGAAAAAGGAAGTTGGAACCGGCAAACATTAAACATAACTTTAATAATAAAATAAGAATAAACTCGCTCAGTTCCCATGGCTCTCGGTCCCGATCTTGCCACATTCATTTTCTTTAAACAAAAGATAATTTCTTAATTATTTAATTGATGTTTGGGTGAAACATGACCTGGAAATGTTCTTGACCGATTTCGTGAGATTTCACTCATGTGATTCCCTCAAGCTTGGAGGGTGTCTGTGAAAATGAGAGTGACCTTGCCGGGTATTCGAAATGACTCCTTGTTTATTTCAGTATGGACAAATCCTTAGCCTGGGTTCAGGTTTAAAGCAGCTACGTCCCGCGGGATCTGTAAAAATCCTCCTTCAGCAGTTGCACTGAATTTTGCCCCTTGATTTAAAACCTGTATATTTTCAGGCTGTGAGCTTTCATTTCTGACTAATGTCACACTGGCACTTTGTGGAGTCATCTTTACTCAGAGGGCATATTTGTAAAAGGCTAAACTTGTCCTTAAACCTAGCCTTAACCCATCACTCATTCCATCTAGATTGCTAATCTGCTCCCAAAATCACCCCAGAATGACATTTATCTCTTACAGTACTGATCAACAGTTTCTGGGTCAAGCATGGTATATTTCAAACCTGTCGTGTCTCCACTGCTGTGCTGATATCGTGTTTAAACAAAAATGTGTCATGGTCACTATAGGTTTAGCTTTCCTGTTTTATGTTGGGTTTTTCTGTTAAAAGGACAGTTCACCCAAATTTTAGAGTCCTGTCATCATTTACTCACCCTCCTGTCATTCCAAAACTGTATGACTTAAATATTGTGCAGAATATTTGTGCAGCTTGTTTTCATGTGATGAAAGTTACTGGGGCTGTCGAGCTCCAAAAAATTATTTTATTCTCTGAAAATCTTCTCCTGTGCCACAACAAGAGTTGCCAGTTTGATTATGATGATTGTATACACAAGAAAAACTGAAAGACAGTTTTTGGAACAACATGAAAGGGAGAAAATGTTGACAGAATTTTCATTTTGGGGTGAACTATCTCTTTAATTTCTGGTCACACTGACATTCTGTGATATATTGTGTATATTCTGTAAATAAGATTGCAATAAAGATCATAACACTGGCTATTATCATGATTAAGCTTTGGAATGCACTGTGCAAAGAAATGTTTACACATCATGCAATAGTCAATTTGTAAATAAAAGTTTATTATACCAAAATATAGCTGCATCTTGCGGTTCCTGAAACATCTAGAAATGAAAGTTAATGGGTTCCTGATCTTTAGTCAGCAACATGCTGTTCACACAGTGTTATTTTATTATCACTGAGATACTATTATAGTTTGTATTATTTTCGTCATTGTAATTTTGGTTAGTTTTAGTAATTTTGTTGTTTTTGTCTTTTTATTGTTGTTGTTGTTTTTTTAAAATATCTATAGTTTTTTTATAAAATTTTATTTTAATTTAGTTTTAGTTATTTCAGTTAACGTTTATTTTATTTCAAGTAGCAAAATATTTTGTTGTTGTTGTTGTTTTTTACAGTTTTAGTGTTAGTTAACTGTAATATTCCTGGTACACACAATACAAATAATATCAATGTCCTTCATCTATAAATCAAATGAAAATGTTAATGACAAATTTCAAACTGACCCACTTAAAAACTTTTGTCAGAGTAAATGCAAGACTTGAACTTTGAACTCACATTTACACAAAATCTAAGAGTAATGAACGATTTTCTTCAGCCGCATGCTGCTCGTGAAACGAACCAATGTTCTTAGCAAAAATTTGGAATTGAATGGATTTTCTGTAAAGCTCTTATAAAGAGGTCTTTCTCTACATGCAATACATTTAATTATCAATAGGCCATTTATTTATAAATCCATATCTTAAAATGCTTTTGTTTGGCTGTGAGAAATAAATCTAATTCAAAAGTTCATAAGAACAAAGTACCATTTAAAATGTAACATCTGAGCTCTATTCAGAGACAGAAGAGAAACAGAACATGACTAAAGAAAATATGAATCCTAAAACAAAGGCTCTTCTAAATGCAAAGCAGAAACTCATCTCTAACTTACCTGCTAGTTAAGGCTGTTTGGAATTGCCTTTTTACAGTATAATTGCAGGTTTACAGTTATTTACTTGCATAAATGCGTTTTTTTCAGTGAAGGGCACTAAAGTGAAGCTTTTAAAACACTCACACTTTCACTATTTTAACAGTGGACATACATGCATCACAGGTAGAATGTAATTTTTTTTTTCTTAAAACCGAACAGTGAAATTAATTAAATGAAATGAGTATGTTTCACTCATATAATATTGAACGTTCTTTGTACTTAATAGAAAAAAGTTGTGTGAACTTAATATGATCGAGTTGAGTCGCAGCAGATTTCTAATTCCCAGCATGATTTGCGTCAGACTGTATAAATAAATGCTGAAATTTAGTGTTATTTTGTGTGTTTTCGCACAAGATTAACATAAGGAGACATAAATTAATGTTTAATGTTGTGTTTTGTTGGGATTTACAGGGGGTTCTGTTAAGTTAGTTTTGTAAGGTTACCACTGGGTGAGGAGTAGAGCCTGTGGTTAGGATGAGGATGGGCTGCAAAACCTTTAAGACCATATATACCTTATGTTCTTTTGATTACATACATGCAAGTACATAATGACAGCTCCACTTCCACAGCTCTCGGCCCTGCCCCACTTGTCAGAAAAATGTTAAGTTCTGCTAGCTTAAAAAAATTATTTAGTTTACTTAAATGTTTTGAGTATTCTGAACTTATTGAGTTTTACAGTGTAGGGGGTGTTTACACAACATGGTTTTCAGATAAAAACGGGAAACTTTTTGCATTTTGTCCATTCATTTACATGACAACGGCATTTTGGGGACCTGAAAATGTTCGAAAACGGTTTTCAAAGAGCAAGTTTTTGAAAACAGTACCGTTATCGTCTCCGTGTAAACTACAAAAACGTGAATTTGTGAAAACAGTGACGTCATGCGTATTGGGGTCTATAGGGGCATAGTGTTTCTTTACAAAGTGACATCGCCAACTACTGGCCTGGCAGCATATTACAGCATTTTTTGTCATTTTCGTGAATCCGTGTGAATGGGAATCGCTTTGACAACGCTGTAGCCTGTACGTGAAAAACGTGAAGGAAAAACTACCGTTCAAGAGTTTGGGGTGATTATGTTTTTACAAAATTTATACTTTTATTTTATTAAATTAATCAAAAGTGTCAGTAAACACATTTATAATGTTACAAAAGATTTCAGTTTCAGATAAATGTTGCTCTTTTCAGCTTTCTATTAATAAAAAAAAAATCTGAAAAAAAGATTTCCACAAAAATATGAAACAGCACAACTAACTGTTTTAAAAAACCGTAATCATATGAAATGTTTCTTGAGCAGGCAATCAGCATATTAGTATGATTTCTGAAGGATCATGTGACACGAGTAATGATGCTGAAAATTCTGGGTTGACATCACATGAAAAAATTTCTTTTTAAAATAGAAAACAGGTATTTTAAATGATAATAATATTTATAATTTTTAATATAACATTTATAATCAGGTTCAAATGAAAGCTAACTGTGATCTCAGGAGAAGTGCATTTATCATAAATGTCAGGTCAGGGAAAGTTGTCACATATTTAAGTCTCAGAATTGAAACAATTTATTAACTAAAATATTTGTTGGCCAAAAATGTTTGGGTTTTTCTGTCTCTTACCTTTTATATTTTTTATGGCATGACAACATGCCGTGTGTGTTTTCAGTGAACTACCGTTTAAGCACAAAGATTTACTGTTTGAACTGAAACAAGATAATTTAGCGCTGAGAGGTTAATGCATTACACAGATCTGCTAACATTGTGCAAAATAATAGAATGGGAAACAGACACAGATATAAAACAGAGCAAGAGATCAACAGCGACAGAAAGCAAGCGTTTGAGGGGGTCATTTCATTAGGATGCCTTTTGCAGCCTTCAGTGATGCAGATGTCTTAAGGGCCGCACAACACACACACAATGACTTTATGTGGCTTGACAGGCTAGCTAAATAAGCGTGCAGCACTTTGTGCGTAGTCATCTAAATTAGGTTACATAACCAAACAGATGTAGCAATTTTGCATGCTTTGCTGCTCCAGCATCGACTGACCCTGCCATCCTAAACCGATAGAACACCTTGTCTGAGATTCTGTACTTCTGATAATTACCTACAGATTAGGTCTTTCTCTTTCTTATTACATGGCTTCATAAGCAAATATGTGCATTGCCTTTTCAGAACTGCAGTCAAGACAGAATGAAAATGGCCACTGTTGTGCTTAATTGTGCCACCATATTAGCCTAAATTAAATCTGTTCATCATATAAAGCGATCGTGTCTCTTCAGACAATTTGGACTAAGCCACTCAATTCATATGGATTAGTTTTATGATCTCTTTATTAACTTTTTGAAGCGTCAAAGTGGTAGTTGCGTAACGATCGGTCATTTTCTGTATATGCTTTATAAACACAAATGATCGCCTTGCACGTGCTTCCGCTTTCCGTATTCTTCAAAAAGCTTACGCTGTATGTCCTACGCCTTCCCTATTCAGCTTACGGAACGAATGCGGCGCCAGTTCCATTTTTTTCCGTAAGTAGAATAGGTGTAGGACATACATACAGCGTAAGCTTTTTGAAGAATGCGGAGTCCATTGAAGTCCGCTATATGGAGAATATTCCTGGAATGTTTTCATCAAAAACCTTAATTTCTTTTCGACTGAAGAAAGAAAGACATGAACATCTTGGATGACATGGGGTGAGTAAATTATCAGGAAAATTTTAGTTGAAAGTGAACTAATCCTTTAAATTGAACTAAATGGCATTTAAAACAAATTTGAATTATAATGCATTTTCAATTGCAATAATATGCAACATTGCATTCAGTTTGCATTTAAGTACATTATTTCCCTAATAAGTACTCTGTTCAAAAGTATGCAAAAGTGTACTACTTTTTCCACAAGTGGAGCCCCCCTTAAAGGGACAGTTCAGCCAAAAACTAAAATTATCCCATGATTTGACTATGATCTTCTTTCAGACTAACACAATCAGAGTTATATTAAATAATATTCCCTCTCTTCACAACTTTATAATGGTAGTGAAGGGGGCTCGAGTTTTTGAAGCCCAAAGATGTGCATCCATCCATCATAAAAGTAATCCATACATCTCCAGTGGGTTAATAAATGCCTTCTGAAGCGAAGCGACGGGTTTTTGTAAGAAAAATATCCATATTTAAAATGTTATTAACTATAAAAACAAGCTTCCGGCAGACAGCTGTACGCATCGATTTACGGCGAAAGAGTTACTTCTGATGCGGCGCAGGATAGGAGTATCATAAGCTTAGACGCTTCTCGTGGTTCAAACAAATAGGGCTGTGCAACAAACTCAAGCTCCTCTTCTCTTATATCAAAATCCTCTGACATTTCTCTCTGAAAATTCTCATTTTAGACTTCTAATTCGTGACCGGTGTTTTGTTTTGCTCTATCCTCTGCGCTTCGTCAGAGATTGTCGCATCAGAAGTTACTCTTTCGCCGTAAATCGATGTGTACGGCCGTCTGCCAGAAGCTAGCTATTATAGTTAATAAAGTTATAAATATGGATATTTCTTAACCCCCAGAAGGCCTTTATTAACCCCCTGGAGTCGTATGGATTACTTTTATAATGGATGGATGCACTTTTTGGGGCTTCAAAATCTCACGCCCTATTCACTACCATTACCAAGCTTGGAAGAGCCAGAATATTTTTTTAAATAACTCCAATTGTGTTTGGCTGAAAGAAGATAGTCATACACACCTAGGATGGCTTGAGAGTAAATCATGGGATCATTTTTATTTTTGGGTGAACTATCCCTTTAAAGTCTCAATGATATTCTGTAGTTCTTAGATATAAAGTTGAATTTGTAAAAAAAAAAAAAAATGCTAAGCAGCAATGTATTTGTTGTTGTTCTAGTTGTTGTTGTAGCCCTGAGGGCCGCTGTAGTGAGTGAGTTTAGGGCGTCTGCAGAGATTTGTCACACCAGCTGTTGTGGAGCTTCCCAGTGACTCCCAGCGACACTTTTACACAAATTGCAAATCCATGTTGGCGTGTGTATCTCTCAGCTCAGCTGTCTTCGCTTCAGAACACACGCTTAGGCTCCTGCTCTTGAGCGTGTATGTGTTTGTGAGCTTTGTGGGACTGTATGTCCTTAATTTGTGTGAGAATGCAAGATTTTCTCTTTGCACAAGGGGCGGGGAGAGAAAGAGAGCAGAACAAATCATTTGTCCTCATCATCATCATCTCGTTACATCATAAATTTAAAAGGACAGTTGTTTCGCATGATGAAGCGTGCCTCATGAGAATTCATGGGCTCATTTTGCCGACTGCTAACAAATTACTGACAAGCTGTAACCTTGGTTTAACCTCGGGTTATACGCTGTAAAATCACATTGTTCATCATATTGTCAAATATCTGCAATTTTTTTAATATTTTCTGTATAATCACAAAAACAGTAATGTGTGTTAATGTTAATAATTACTTAATTTAAAGTTGCTCTCAGTATTTTGGTTTCACTTTATTTCGATGGTCCACTTTAGACATTCTACTAAGTATCTTTGCAACTACACGTCATCTAACTTTTAGAGTATTAGTAGACTGTAATAGACTGTTAGTAGACTGTTAGGTTAGGGTTATGGATAGAATAAGCTGCAAATCTACTTATAGTCAGTAGAATGTCAAGTCAAGTCAAGTCACCTTTATTTATATAGCGCTTTTTACAATGCAGATTGTGTCAAAGCAGCTTTACATTGATAACTGGTACATAATTTTGGCTGCACAGCAGCTCTTAAAGAATAGTGTCAATGCAAGCAGATCAGAAGCACTGTTGAATAAATGTCAAGAATACTGTTGAATATCAAAGCCAAAGGCGACAGCGGCAAGGAACCCAAACTCCATCAGGTGACATCAGGTGGCAAACAGGTGGCAAACAAGTGGCAAATAGGTGTTAAAATGGAGAAAAAACCTTGGGAGAAACCAGGCTTAGTCAGGGGGCCAGTTCTCCTCTGGCGAACAGTGCTTTGTTACGAATCAGGTTGCTATCATAAGTCTGATAGGATCGCAACAATCAAAGTGTTTATTTCAGTTCCATCCAGTTGAGGATCGTATTCATCACGCCGGTATGGACGGTTTGTTGAGGAACTGTGCTACTGGCTGTCGTGCTGATGATGTCTTCACAATGGATGATCTAGTCGACTCGATCTCTGCTGATACTTCAGGGCTGCGTTGTGGTCGTGTCATGGCTCCGGTCCTTGGTCTCAGCTGGATATGGCCCGGATCCGGTTGACTACGGTAAACCTCGGGATAAACAGAAAGACTAATATTAGCGTAGATGCCATTCTTTTTCTGATGTAACGAGTACATCTGGTGTTATAGAAAGTGTTCCCGGTTCCGGCTGACCTATTTTATGCAGCCTAATAATCCTTTAACGGATTTGAAAATATAAATTGATAATGTGTTATGTGTATGCCAGGTTAAAGAGATACGTTTTTAGTCTAGATTTAAACTGACAGAGTGTGTCTGCATCCCGAACAATGCTAGGAAGATTGTTCCAGAGTTTAGGTGCCAAATAGGAGAAGGATCTACCGCCTGCGGTTGATTTTGATATCCTAGGTATTATCAGCTGGTCTGAATTCTGAGATCGCAATAAACGTGAAGGATTATAATGCTTTAAGAGCTCGCTTTTAGTGCTTTTAGTGCTTTGTAAGTAATTAGCAAGATTTTAAAATCTATACGATGTTTAACAGGAAGCCAATGCAGTGATGACAGAACTGGGCTAATATGGTCATACTTCCTAGTTCTAGTAAGAACTCTAGCTGCTGCATTTTGTAAGAGCTGTAGTTTATTTATCAGGCGAGCAGAACAACCACCCAGTAAAGTGTTACAGTAATCTAGCCTTGAGGTCATGAACGCATGAACTAACTGTTCTGCATTTTTCATTGAGAGCATATGTCGTAGTTTAGATATATTTTTAAGATGGAAGAATGCGGTTTTACAGATGCTAGTAACATGGCCTTCAAATGAAAGATTGGTATCAAAGAGCACACCCAGGTTCCTAACTGACGACGAAGACTTAACAGAGCAGCCATCAAGTGTTAGACAGTATTCTAGGTTATTGCGTGAAGAAATTTTCGGTCCAAAAATTTGAATCTCTGTTTTTTCTGAATTTAGTAGTAGGAAATTACTGGTCATCCAGTTTTTTATATCAGCTATACATTCTGTTAATTTAGCGAATTGGTAAGTTTTGTCAGGGCGCGAAGAGATATAGAGCTGAGTATCATCAGCGTAACAATGAAAACTAACGCCATGCTTCCTAAAGATATCTCCCAAGGGTAGCATGTACAGAGTGAAAAGCAACGGTCCTAGTACTGAGCCTTGCGGTACTCCATATTTAACTTATGATTGATGTGACATCTCATCGTTTACTACTACAAACTGATAACGGTCAGATAAGTATGATTTGAACCATGCCAATGCAATTCCACTAATGCCAACATAGTTTTCGAGTCTATTTAGAAGAATATTGTGATCAATAGTGTCAAATGCAGCACTAAGATCCAGTAACACTAATAGAGAGATACAACCACGATCTGATGATAAGAGCAAATCATTAGTAACTCTAATGAGAGCAGTCTCAGTACTATGGTACGGTCTAAATCCTGACTGGAAATCCTCACAGATACTATTTCTTTCTAAAAAGGAACATAGTTGTGATGAAACTGCCTTTTCTAGTATTTTTGACAGAAAAGTGAGATTTGAAATCGGCCTGTAATTGACTAACTCTCTAGGATCAAGTTGTGTTTTTTTAATAAGAGGTTTAATAACAGCCAGCTTAAAAGTTTTTGGTACGTATCCTAGTGATAAAGATGAATTAACAATATTAAGAAGAGGATGTATGACCTCTGGAAGCATCTCTTTCAATAGCTTAGTCAGTATAGGGTCTAACATACATGTGGATGATTTTGATGATTTAACAAGTTTAGACAATTCTTCCTCTCCTAAAGCAGTAAATGAATTGAATTTTTCTTCAGGGACACTACAATGCACTGTCTGACACAATACTGTAGTAGAAGTTGCATGGTTATAATTTTTTCTCTAATATTATTAATCTTGCAAGTAAAGGAGTTCATAAAGTCATTACTGCTGTGCTCTTTGGAAACATCAGAAGTTGAAGCTTTATTTCTTGTTAATTTAGCCACTGTATCAAATAAATACCTAGGGTTGTGTTTATTTTCTTCTAAAAGTTTTGAAAAATAGGCAGATCTAGCCGTTTTTAAGGCCTTTCTGTACTCAATCATTCTCTCTTTCCACGAAATGCGAAATACTTCTAGTTTTGTTTTCTTCCAGCTGCGCTCCATTTTTCTAGCTGCTGTTTTTAGGGCCCGAGTGTGCTCATTGTACCATGGCGTTGGATTAATTTCCTTAATCTTTTTTAAACGCATAGGAGCAACTGAGTCTAATGTGCTGGAAAAGACAGAGGCAATAGTTTCTGTTGCAACATCGAGGTCTTCTAAGCTGTCTGGTATGCTAAGGCGATGAAACTGATCAGGAAGATTATTTATAAAGCGATCTTTAGTGGTAGAAGTGATGGTTCTACCATATTTATGGCAGGGAGGCAGTTTAGCCGCTTTAACTAAATGTAGTATACACGAGACTAGATAATGATCCGAGATGTCGTCACTCTGCTGCAGAATTTCAACGGCATCAATATTGATTCCATGTGACAATATTAGATCTGAAGTATGATTACGACAATGAGTGGGTCCTGACACGTGTTGTCTAACACCAATAGAGTTTAGAATGTCTGTAAATGCCAATCCCAATGAGTCTTTTTTATTATCTACATGGATATTAAAATCACCAACAACAAGGACTTTATCTGCAGCTACTAATTCTGATAGAAAATCGGCAATTTCTTTGATAAAGTCTGTATGGTGTCCTGGTGGCCTGTATACAGTAGCCAGCAGAAATGTCAACTTACATAATGTTACGTAAAGCTCCATCACTTCGAAGGAATTATATTTGAAAGACTTCTGGCTGATACTGTAAATATTACTATAAATTACAGCAACACCTCCCCCTTTGCCTTTCTGTCGAGGATTGTGTCGATAATCATAACCTTGAGGGCTAGACTCATTTAAAGTAATGTAATCGTCCGGTTTTAGCCAGGTTTCTGTCAAACACAGCACATCTAGATTATTGTCTGTGATAATATCGTTCACAATAAGTTCTTTTGAAGAAAGTGATCTTATATTTAACAACCCAAGCTTTATCATTTGTTTATCATTATTATCTCTATTTTTTATTTGTTGAACATCAATTAAATTTTTAACATTAAATGGGTTTGGAAGTTTTTTGTTTTTACTAATTCGGGGTACAGACACAGTCTCTGTGTGATAATATCTAGGTGCGAGAGTTTCTATGTGTTGGGAATTATCTGACTTCTGTAACGTGAGGCAGCTAGCAGACGGTCGGTTTAGCCAGTCTGTCTGCTTCCTGTCCTGGGCCCCAGTTTGTCATGTTTCAGCTCTAAGACTTTGTGCCATATTACTAGAGAGAAGAGCAGCACCATCCCGAGAGGGATGAATACCATCTCTTTTCAACAGGTCAGGTCTGCCCCAAAAACTTTTCCAATTGTCTATGAAACCTATATTATTATGCGGACACCATTTAGACAGCCAGCCATTGAGTGATGATAATCTGCTAACTATCTCATCACTCCTACGAACAGGAAGGGGACCAGAGCAAATTACTTCTCCTGACATTGTACTTGCGAGTTCACACACCTCTTTAATGTTAATTTTAGTGATCTCCGACTGGCGAAGTCGAACATCATTTGTGCCGACGTGAATAATAATTTTAGAGTATTTACGATTAGCATTAGCCAGCACTTTTAAATTTGCTTTGATGTCAGGTGCTCTGGCTCCCGGCAAACATGTGACTATGGTGGCTGGTGTCTCTATTTTCACGTTCCGTGTAATAGAATCGCCAATAACTAGGGCACTTTCAACAGGATTCTCAGTGGGTGTGTCACTGAGTGGGGAGAACCTGTTTGATGTTCTTATTGGAAAGGAAGAGTGGTGTTTTCCTCGGCTAGGCCGCCTCACCGTTACCCAAGTGCCTTGCTGCGCGGGCTCTACAGCCGGAACCGAACAATGTACAGAGTTCACTAAGCTAGTCGCATCCAAAACAGTATCTGAAGCCCCTGCATTCTTACTATCCTCGATTAAAGTTTGGATGCGTGTCTCTAATTCTGAGATTCTCTCTGTCAGCCTGACTATTTCCCTACATTTAGTGAAGTGAAGTGAAGTGAAGTGACATGTGGCCAAGTATGGTGACCCATACTCGGAATTTGTGCTCTGCATTTAACCCATCCAAGTGCACACACACACCGTGAACACACACCCGGAGCAGTGGGCAGCCATTGCTGCGGCGCCCGGGGAGCAGTTGGGGGTACGGTGCCTTGCTCAAGGGTCTCACCTCAGTCGTGGTATTGAGGGTGGGGAGAGCTCTGGACATTCACTCCCCTCACCGACAATCCCTGCCGGACCTGAGACTCGAACCCATGACCTTTGGGTTACAAGTCCGACTCTCTATCCATTAGGCCACGACTGCCCCATGATTTATGACATGTAAATCCCTCGTCGCTGACAGAGAGAGCTATACTGAACATGTGACAAACTGAACACGAAAAAACACTGGGAAAGGATGACATGACTCACCGTGATTGTAGACTGATCCGAGTTACCACAGCTGTTTGATGAACGCGTTGAAAAAGGAGCGCGCGAGACTGATGACAAGTTAAGTTAACAAGCTAGCGAGATGCAAACGCGTTGTAACAGCGATTTAGATTCAAAGATTACAAGCTAGCGACGTCAGATTAATGTGGTAGGCAATAATAATAATATAAGCAACAATGAATTAAAGTAAGAGATTCAATAAAAGTAAGAGAAAACAAAGCTATCCGGAGACGCAAAACACCAGCAGCGAGGCAGAGGCAGACAGGAGCAATCGAGCATAAAAATTAAGTGTTAGCAAATATTAAGCAGACAGTCTACTAATACTCTAATCACTGATAGTTGACATGTAGTTGCAAAGTTATTTATAGTTCTTAGAATGTCTAAAGTGGACCATACTAAACGCTCTAACAAGGAGGCTAAAGGCTGCAACCCCTAGCGTCAGTCGCTAGAGCATCTCTTGAGATCAGGGGAGTGAGGTTTACATGCACAGCGACTAGCCTACGTCTGTTACATTTATTCTAAATTAATCTGCAATAATTTACAATAAGGGTTTGTGAACATTTTTATAGTATTTATTAATCATGGTTAAAGACAAGATGAAACAGAAGTAGTGAGAGAATTTTTTTCCATGTTGTGATGTACATAAAAAAAAATTAAACGCATGGATAAATCATTCACAATAAAATCAACAACGTTCGTTTAGAAAATTTCATGTCATGCTGAATTTAATGTTAATTTATAAATTTACTATTGTTCATTGTTAAAGGTGTAATATGTAATATTTTCTGTCTGCTAGAGGTCTCTAGAGGCCTATTCAAAACAAAGGCGTAGCTTGATGACGCCAAGTTTGAGCGCAGAATCGTGGGACATGTGGTCTTCACCTCACAGCCCGTGGAAAACAATTGGGATAGGACTCAGGAAGAAATCATGTTCATGGATGTGATTATTAACATTACTGTAGTATGAAGCAGAGCAGGACCGAGTGTTGTGGGAGCTGAACGAGGAGCTGGAGCGATTGCGCAACACACTCCGTGAGCAGCGGAACTTTTATTATGCCGCAGTCGCTTCCGCTTTTCCGGTCATGAGTATGAGGTAACACAGCTCTGTTTATCATATTAGATACATTTGAGTGTGTTAAAAATTATGTTATAACGTTACTCTGTGCGTTCGCTCGGCGGCTGCTGTGAGACACTCTTACACACTGCAGTAAGATAGATCGATTTTAGAATATCATATTAAACGCTGGATGGCTTGTGTTGATTAATGGCATGCAATTAATTTTAAAACGTATTGTATGATGGAGAAAATGCTGTATTACTGTTACTAAAAATAAAGCTGCATCTGATTATGCTATGTTAGCTACTTGACAAAATAGTGTTTTTCTCTGATGCATGGTAAAGCATGGTACTCACAAAAAATCAAGAAAAACTTATTTAAACAATAAGACTAAACGTGTTGAGCTATATGACAATTATTTGTTTTCTATCTATAAATATATCAAAACAGTTGTTCCCTTGTCTATTAAAACATGTAAATATTAAAGCGTCTTTGGTGTTTCCATGGTTTCTACAAAATAAAACCGGAAACTGAGGGTAACGCGGGTATGACGCAATTGACAGGCGACTCCTCACATGTCCCGGAGCCTTGGTTAAAATTGCAATTTTCACGATTTACAAATAGTTGCAAACACTTGTTATAAGTACTCAAGTGAACAAAATATATAACACTAGCCTATTGTTTTTTTTTTATTTTACTGCAAAATCATTACATATTGTACCTTTAATTCATTATTGTTTATAATATGTTGATTAATGGTCATTTATACAACTTTAAATTTTAAAAAAATGATATGCTAAAATGAACATTAACTTAAAGTCATGTTCCCATTCCACAAACCATGTTCTCGTTCGTCATCTCAGAGTCAGGCAGCTGCCTTCTAACAATCAGTATCCTTACATACGCTTTGAACAACTCAGAATAAATAATTTAAAATAAACACTGCAATATTCCATAAAAAAATAACTCTTCATTTTTATGTCATGGTGACTTTAAAATGTAAATTACTCAATGCCTGGCTGTGAAATGCACATAACTGTATTAGTGACTTAAAGGGGACCTATAATGCCCCTTTTACAAGATGTAATATAAGTCTCTGGTGTCTCCAGGATGTGTCTGTGAAGTTTCAAATGAGCTGCTGCACTCGGCCGATCTCCAGAAGAGGGCGGAGCTTTAATATCTCGCACTTTGGTTGCTCAACAACAACAAAGCTGGAGAATCTCACGCAGCCAAAATGACGATTGTCAGTAACGGTGTTCAGCCGTAAATTGTTCAAACCGGAGTTGGACACTGATGGAGAGACTCAGGAAGAAGTTATAGAATGCATCTGCATGTTTCTGAACAGTTAGTGGATAAATTAGTTGCTGTGGAGTTGATTCAACTCATTGTCTAGCATGTGCCGTCATGTTAATCTTTTGTGCAAATCCAGTGTTGAACTGACCCTCGTTTGTGAAGCAGTCCGGTGTAAAATATCGGCATGATAACAACACTCTACTACAACAACTCTTCCTCTTCTCTAAAGCAGCCCAACATGGCCTCACCCCTTTGTTGCGTGTTCTTGGGGGCGGGGTTTATGTAAATTTTAGGGTTAGTGATGTCACCAACCTGGGAAGAAGCACGTTGTAGTCCCTTCCAGCCGTTTGTTGTAGTCCTTAAACAGAGAATTCTTTAAAAGAAAATATCTCCCTTTGCATTGAACTTTGAGCATCGTAACTTTGCAGATGTTGTTTATGCTCAAACAGCAACATTACACACTAACTAAAGTTAAAAAAGTGAAATCATAATCATAATCATTTTTACAGATGTCGTCTTGTTCTGGGTTTTTAGGGATAAATAAATGTGGATAGGAGTACCAGACAAGTGAAAAAGGCTGAAAATTTAGTAAATTATTTCAATGTCAATGTTCATTTAGAAAATTGGAATAAACAATTCATATTTCTATGATGTTCTGTTCTCTAGATGGCTCAGGTCCCTTCTTTAATTTACCTCTGTGATATGTCACGCATTTAATCATTGCAAAGTGAAAATTGTAAGTCTGATCATGCTATGAAGTTTGATACTTAGAGTTAGTGGTTTGTTCAAACTCCCTGAACAATAGTAAAATAGATGGCTGCCTTACCCACAGTACACTTAGAACACATTATTTCATATTTCAAGCTTTAATTCGTCCTCCATCCTAAAAGTTACTTCTGACATCCAATTATCCCTTTCCTGCGATAACTGTCAGCTAGCAGAATGCCTACACACTTCTTAAAGCAGAGTTAAGGTGATTAAGTAGCTGCTTACTCTGATCTACGTTCCACATTCCATCCACTCAAAGCGCATTAAGAATCTTGTGAAGACAATATATGTTGCATTAGATGAAGTATGACATGAGCTGAACATCTTGACGCTAAAAATATTCCCCGTTTAACGTCTGGTGAATTACAGAGTGATGAAGCAGCCAGAACATGAAATAGGGATTTAAGATTGAATTTGTTGAATTATGGTGACATAGAACCATGAGTGTTTCATTGGCTATAGGTCAGACTGCTGTCATCTTCCCGCTCTTTCTAAAACTGAGGTGAATGAGTCAGTCCGGCTTCATATTCCTCTCACGTTCACTTGTGAGGCATTGATTTATGGGCAGGATCTTGGTGTGTGTGTGTGTGTGTGAGAGAGAGAGAGAGTGTATGATTATGTGTGTGCATGTGTGTGTGTGCTGGCTGTCTGCACTTTGAGTGGCAGTCTCTATTAGCGCGCTGTAGAGAGATATTGGACTCAGGAGATTTTTAGTCTGTAGTGAAGTCAGTCAGCTGTGACCATCAGCGCCCTGAAACCACATCTGAAGACATCACCCACAGGTTTGCTTATCTCTCCTTCTTGGCCTCTCATTCACTTATTCTCTTTCTTGGACTCTATAATTCCCTCCTTCATTGTCAAATTCATCCTTATTTTTCACTTTCTCATGTCTTTCAGTCTGTTGTACTCTCTTATATTAGACCCAGAAATAAAATAATATTTTTTCTTATTATTTGGTATTTTCAATTATAGTGTTTGTAGTGTACTTAAAGTATATGACAAAAAAATATTTTAAATATAGGTTTTCTTATTCATGAATTATTTTTATGCTTCAGTCTATGTTTGTAATGTCATCTGTAACAGTGATATTATAAAAGTGTTCATAAAACATTGTTTATAAAATATTGTTTATATGTTGTATTTTATATGCACACTGCATTGTACATTTACACTAACATCTAATCATTTAGCAGACACTTTCATCCAAAACGACTTACAAACGAGGAGAACAATAGAAGTTAATCAAACAAAAGGGCAACAATATGTAAGTGCTGTGACAAGTCCCAGTTAGTCTAGCCCAGTACATGAAGCAGTTTTTTTTTAAATAAATAGAAAAAATACATAGATTAGAAAGTGTTAGTATTAATTGATCAAGTGTTTACGAAAAAGATGCAACTTGAGCCGTTTCTTGAAAATGGCTAAAGACTCAGCTGCTCAGGTAGAGTTAGGCAGGTCATTCCACCAGCAAGGAGCAGTCCAGGTAAAAGTCTGTGAAAATGATTGTAACATAGTTTGTTTATGTGGGAAGAAGGAGGCGGGAACCGGTGAACATTTAACACACCTTAATATATAAAATAAACAAACAACAAAACGAAAGTAAAATGCCGGCAGTCCCTCATGTCCCACACAAACATAATAAAACATAACAATAAAGTCCAGGCCTGGTCCTCTCTCGTCCTTCACTGTCGTTGCTCCTCCTTTTATGCTTTCGGAGCTCCTCCGTGAAAGATACGAGACCGGTGTCAAGCGCAGGTGATGCTCTTTAGCAATCACGCCACCGGCCTCGCACCATTCCGTCACGGCTCTCGCCCCGCCCTGCTCGTCACATACCCCCATTGCCCCTCACAGGCTGGCGGGTACCCATGAGACTGTGCTCTACTCCTCCCGGGGGTCAGTCTCGGCAGCCGCAGCACCTGAGGGTAAGGACAGACGAGACAAGAGAAAAGGAGACGGAAGCACAAGTAGCGACAGAGACGAGAGAGGAAAGAGAGGAAAAAGAAGAAAAAAAATCTTGGTCCGGTTCCCGGACACACTGCCGCTCGGTCCTCAACCAGCTGAGAGGCTCTTCCTCGCGGTGCCATGCAATGGTACTGGACACTCAGTGGACGGCTCGATCCTCCTCCGTCCCCTGGCGGCCGGCGATGGCTCCCCTGGCTGAGGGCAGCCGGCAGCGAGTCCCCCGTTCCCTGCTCCTCCCCTTCATGGCAGACGGCAGCAGGCTCCGGCCCACGGTGAACGGCGGCGACTCCTCCGCTCCCTCTCGGACGGCAGCCACCCCACCTCGACCCAGGAGCACGGCAGTGATCTCTCCGTCCCACCAGTTGTATGGTCGCTCTAGCACCACCGCCTCGGCCGGCCACTCGCGGTCTTTACTCTCACGGGCGACTGCCGCACACACAAACAAACATTTTATTCTTCCAGAGCTCCTCTGTGAGATACGAGACCAGTGCAGCGCAGCTGATGCTCATTATCACTCGCGCCGTTCTCTCACGGCTCTCGCCCCACCCTCCTTATCACAATGATTTTGTGCCTCTTTGGGATGGCACCACTTGCAAAATGCAAGTTTCTGTAGGGCACATAAGGCGAAACCACAAGCAGTTCTGTCTTGGCAAGGTTGAGTTGAAGGTGATCGTCCTTCATCCAGTAAGAAATGTCCATCAGGCAGGCTAAGATGCAAGCAGCTACCGTTGGATCATCCGGCTGGAATGAGAGGTTGTGTGTCATCAGAATAGCAGTGATAGGAAAAGTGAAGTGGTCCAAGCACTGAGCCCTGAGGCACCCCAGTAGCTAGATGTTACGACTTAGGGTCTTACTTTTTATAGGAAGATTGCACTTTTTGTATAATTCAATAATAGTAGTTCAATAATAGTTCAATAATTAAAAAAATATATATTTTAGTTGTATCACTTCAGTTTTATGTATGGAGCAGTATGGAGCACTGAGAAGTGCTGTTTATGTTGTTTATATACTGTATTTATGCTTGAAAACAAGCAATACATTTGTTACTGCAGTTTCATGCAGTGTTCTTAATAAAATTGTTTTTAATTCAGTTATCTTTTGAGGCTGCTTAGTCAATAAAATGTGAGACATTACACAGAACAAGTGGCAGATCTATTAGTTTGCATTTACGCTCCAAGATTTAATGCACAGCTCTATTTTGACATACAGTATCAGGATGTTTCTATGGTTATCACTGTCAATCATCGCAGTTTCGGATTCAATCCACCATTTAAATAAGTCTGTCAATCCAGAAACTTTGGAATGTGCAACTAGCAGCATGACAAATGTATATTATTTACAAAAAGTGTGCAAAGAGCTCTCCCATTATAATCACTGAACTTAGCAAAAACTCCCGTTATAATCAATGAATCTGACAATACTGCAAAATGAATCTCTTATTTACTTCCAGTACCAGCATACCACGCAACCCTAACACACAAGTTGTGTGTCATCTGGTGAAACAAATCTGTTACATGTTACATCTTCTGAACATAGCTGACATGTTTGATACTTTTTTTTCCTTTTTCCTCAAACACACACACGCTTTCACATGCACAGCAAACATACGGCTTCCTGAAGACAAAGAAGCTGATGACATTTTCTCTAGGTGCCCTTTTATAGCCTGTCGGCGCATCTGTGATGTCACCTGACTGCAGTAGCCAATAAAAATTTCCGTGCATCGTACATGCTTCAGACACTGGCTCAGGAAGCTTTCCCATAGCATGAACACCATGACACAGCATAAAGTGTTAACAGATATTTATTTTTTCTGCTGAACACAAAAGTAGATATTTTGAAGAATGTCGGTAACCAGCCACTGACTTCCATAGTTGGAAAAAAAATACTATGGAAGTCAATGGTGCCCCATCAACTGTCTGGTTACTGACATTCTTCAAAATATCTCCTTTTGTGTTCAGCAGAAGAAATAAATTCATACAGGTTTGGAACAACTTGAACAATTTGAGGGTGAGTAAATTTTCATTTTTGGGTGAACTATCCCTTTAAGCAGACAGTCTACTAGTGAGTGAGTGAGTGAGTGAGTGAGTAATACTGAGAGTAATAACTTGGCAAAGTTTGATAGGAATGTCTCATATTTCATATGATTTTTGCTCTATTGACCGGTGGTGTCTTCCCTACAGCACACACATAAGTCCTGATGTCCCTTACAGAGGACATCAAAAGGTCCCGGATGTCAAACTTAACATGTATCAGTGTTTAAAACTGGCATTAATAGAGTCAGAGAAACTCACAAAAAGAAGTGAATTCCTGAGTCCCCGGAGGATATGATCGGCTGAAGAGTTCATTTCCAATTTCTTTGCTCTTTATGGCCATTCCTCTTTCATCTTGAACCTAAATATGGGTAAGCACATGGCATCCCCTCTACAGAGACCACTATGCCAAGATTGTATTAGATTGAAGATTGTATTCTGATGCAATCAACAAGTGATGTAATGCATGTGATTTGTGTGGTGCGCAATAGTCTGGCAATTCTGTTCTTTACTTTGAAGTCAATATTAATTTCCATATTCACCTAGAAGTATTCCAGCACTTTTTGGCAGTGGTGAATCAATTATATAAATTATTTACTAGAATCAATACACAGATACTTTTAGAATAGTACTACACTAAAAGGAGACATTTTTGAAGCTTCATGTAATACAGCAGTTTACATTCATGTTCTTTAACCTGTTGAAGTAGTTAAAATCATAAAACTAGAATATTCTTTGTGTGGGGTATTTTACTACATAATTACTTAAAGGGATAGATCACCCAGAAAAAAAAAATCTGTCATCATTTACTCACCCTCATTTAGTTGTGTTTGAGTCCCTCAACTGTCCTCAGTCTGAAAACATGGATCTCATGCAGTCACTGCTGAAAAGGGTTCAAATATGCAAAAGATGCTGGAAAACTGAAGAATCAGCAGGACCTGAAGGATTTTTCTTAAGAACAGAGCTTTTTTTAATCAGTTTAACGGCTCAGGACAAACAAGAGACTCAAGAAAAACCATCACAAAGCAAAAATAAAGTTGTACACACACAGTATTAAGAATCAATGGTTCCCAAACTTTTGAACAGGGTTATTTTAATAAATGTAGCTTTTTTTTTTTTGTCTTGTGGACTATATGTAAACATTTTTATGTAAAATATCTTACTCAGGACAGTACTAAATAAAAAATAACATGCATTTTGTATGATCTCTCTTATTTTGTTATAATTATTCACATTTTTCCCAGATTCTGCAAGTAGTTCACATACTTTTTCTTGCAACTGTGTATATATATATATATATATATATATATATATATATATANATATAGATAGATAGATAGATAGATAGATAGATAGATAGATAGATAGATAGATAGATAGATAGATAGATAGATAGATAGATAGATAGATAGATAGATAGATAGATAGATAGATAGAGAGAGATACTCTCTCTATAGAGTAGAAGCAGTGTCAGGAAGCGAGGGGAACTGGATCGGGAAAGGACCACAATTTAGTTCCTGTTGCGCTCAACATTTTAACAGACAATTCAGTGAATGCTCTTTTACAAAAAAATTAAAAATAAAATTTAAAAAAGTGCTATAAATCATGTTGTTTTTGTATTACTACTGAAGTATAAGTCTGCAAACCAGTACTATCACTGCTCTGCATTTTGTTCTACAAGAGTTATTCAACTCTATAGTGATGCCATTTGGATTTCATGGTGCATCTGCATGACTGCATCTGTTCAGTGGCTCCTTGGTTATGTCCAGCAGAGAATGTGACACTATTGTGCATAGAATTTTACAGTACTTGCTAAGCTGACCTTTGCAGTGACGTCCTAGAGAAGCAAGAACAAGAGAGTTTAACCTTGAACACCCAGAATATGAGTGAGCCAAGTACAAGTGTAAGAGGGGGCACCTTTAACCATAAGTAGACAAAACAGACACTAATTGCAACCAAGATTTACAACAGATGTGTTCTGGGTCTTGTTGAGTGGTATTGCTAGTTCAGTCCAAGATTTACAAGATCAATTAGCTACAGCTGTCCGGCTGACAAAACTCCTTACCATGACAGTCAATAAATCAGAAAACTTGAAAGAAAGCCCAGCAGCCATTATCACATTCCAAACTTTCTTTCTTCTGTGGAACAGAAAAGAAGATATTAAAAAATGTTGTGTTTTTTTTTTTTTCTGTCCATACAAAGCAAGTCAATGTGGTACAATGTTATGTTATTTTGGACCCCACTGACTATCATTATAGGGACAGAAATGTCTTGTGTTTTGCAGAAGAAAGAGTCATAATACCTTTACAATTATAACTGTTTTGTTTTTTTACTTAAGGGTTGTATTGCAATTGGACACAGATATACAGTACTTACGTACACTATATGGGGAAATGTATTGGGACACACTCCTTGATTATTGAATTAAGGTTTTTCAATCAGGAAAAAACTTATTTTTGTACCTGTATCAGCAAATTATTTGCAGAAATTTTAAGCAAACAAGTTTAAGTTTGCTTGTTACTTATTTATTTACCTACTTATTTACTCATTTATTTAATAATTTACTTAATTTTATTATCACGGGAAATGACTTGCACGAAATGTGAATCATTGTCCATCATTTTGCGATCAACTGGTGATAAAGAAAAATGTCACAATATTGAAAATATTTCCATTTTAAACCATGAAGGTGAGCCAGTGGATATCACATGAGCAATGATCAAAATTTACAAGAGTTATGTCAGTGAAGAGGTTTCAAATGGCAGCCGATTATTCACTACAGAAACTGAAAGTAAAAACTGACCGAGCTTTAGGCATCTGACGCTGCATTAATGGCGCATATTCTCTCAGAGACGATGACATATGAACCTAATTTATTTTCTTAATATTTCTCTTTTGGCCCAGAGTGAAAAAATTTGTATTTTCATGAATCGAGAAGTATTTTGTGTTAAACAAGTAGTTTTTTTTATTTGAGGAATAAGCTATCTAACTAATCTTTTATTATCCTCGCAGCGCATCGTTAATGCGCTATGAAATTATTGTGGGGTAAATGAATTGTAATGTTAATTTAATAATAAAAGTAGGATATAAATAATAATAATAATGACTTAATATGCCCTGCGTGCCCATCCGCCATACTCGACTGTAAAGGGCTAAACGGCATCCACCAGGCACGGCATCAAAGCGATTAACTGTTTTATCCAAATCCACATGAATGGCCCGTTCAGTGTTCAGTAGACAACTGCTGCAATGTCCGAGAATCTCTCGTTTAATGGTGCCACGTATGTTTTCAGTCATTTCTTTAACACAATGCTGTGTTCATTGGCAAAGTCAAGAATAACTTAAAGATTTTGCCAACATTTACAAGACTGTGGACTAGCTTTGACTCTCTGAACAGTGAGTTTTTCTTGCTTGTGCCGTGAACGGATCATTCATGTGGACATGGATCTCGCTCAGGAAGTGCACTGCCTGTGAAGGCCTAACTCAAGCCCAAAGTAGCCTATACTTCGGCCGTCCGGATTCCGCAACGGTCCGCGCACTGTCTGTGTGATGTAATCAGCAGGGTCCGCATGCAGACTAATTTTTGACCACACGGACGGTGCATGTAGCAGTGATTGTGCGAGTGACTTGAGTGCTTGAAAAGTTGAAAATTTGGAGCGGTTAAGGGAAAGACACATTCGCCGCATGCCAAACTGTAGCGGAGCTGACAGCTCACATCGGGAAACTCCATGACTACAATGTCACCCATGTTGCTAGATATTCCACAGTCAACTGTAAGTGTTGACTAATGGGCAGTCGTGGCCTAATGGATAGAGAGTCGGACTTGTAACCCAAAGGTCATGGGTTCGAGTCTCAGGTCCGGCAGGGATTGTCGGTGAGGGGAGTGAATGTCCAGCGCTCTCCCCACCCTCAATACCAGGACTGAGGTGAGACCCTTGAGCAAGGCACCGTACCCCCAACTGCTCCCCGGGCGCCGCAGCAATGGCTGCCCACTGCTCCGGGTGTGTGTTCACGGTGTGTGTGTTCACTGCTGTGTGTGTGCACTTGGATGGGTTAAATGCAGAGCACAAATTCCAAGTATGGGTCACCATACTTGGCCACGTCACTTCACTTACTCACAAAGTGTTATTATTGGGAAAAGGAAGCATTTAGGAACAGCAGCAACTCAGCCATGAAGCGGCAGACCACATAAAGTCGCAGAGGTGTCACTGAGTGCAGAGGCGCACGATGTGTAAATCACCAACTTTCTGCTGATTCTGTAGCTGAAGAGATCTAAACTTCCACTGCCATTAAATCAACACAAAAACTGTGTGGCGGGAGCTTCATGGAATAGGGTTCCATGGCCGAGCAGCTGTATGCAAGCCTCACATTACCAAGTACAATGGCAAGCGTCTGATGGAGTGGTGTAAAAGTACGCAGCCACTGGACTCTGGAGCAGTGGAAACATGTGGAGGAGGAGTGATGTTTTTCAGGGGTTGGGCCCCTTACTTCCAGTTAAGGGAAAACGTAATGCTTCAGCATACCGAGAAATTTTGGACAATGCTATGCTTCCAACTTTGTGGGAACAGTTTGGGGAAGGCCCTTATCTATTCTAGCATGACTGTGCTCCAGTGCACAAAGCAAGGTCCATAAAGACATGGTTGGATGAGTTTGGTGTGGAACAACTTGACTGGTCCACGCAGAGCCCTGACTAGAGCCCTAGAATGCAAGATTATTACAATCCCTGTTAATGTAATGCTCAGGTGTCCCAATACTTTTGTCCATATAGTGTACATGCTGACTGATATATTAGATACAGTATTAGTCATATATTGCCCTAATCATGTGGCAATTTAAGTAAATGTGTCATTTGCATTACTCTTTTAAAGATATTAGGTTAGGGGCACAACTTTTCCTTATAGAATATAATAACATTTATTTATAAAACAATTAAATTGTACCTGTTAAATACAATCTATAATCACAATAGTTATTTGGATTAAAAATGTTACATTGCAATTACATATGTGTGTGTATATATATATATATGTCTTATAATTTGTAGTATTCTGCCTGTGTTTCATGTTTCCTTTGTCCCTGTTCATTAGTTGCTATGGTTTTTGATTTGCCTTCATGTGTCACGTGTTTTGTCATTTATCTTGTTTAACTCCTAGTTTTTTCCTGTGTATATAGCCCTCATTTTCAGTTGATCTTGGTCCGTTCTCATCATTACTATGCTGGTTTGCTGTTTCTCCTAGTCTCATGTGTGTTTAATTTGTTGCTAATTGTTACATAAAACACTGATCCACATACTGTAGATCCTGCCTCAGCTATTCTCTTGCTGCCACCTGTCTGACATATAGCCTATCAAAAGTTTTGGGAGTTTTTTTTTTTTTTTTTGTATAACATAAAATAGATTAAATATTTAACAACATTTTTCAACATTGATACTAATAAAAAGAAATGTTTCTTAAGCAGCAAATCTGCATGATTTCTGAAGGATCATGTGACACTGAAAACTGAAGTAATGATGCTCAGCTTTCCATCACAGAAATAAATTACATTTTAAAATATATTCAAATCGAAAACATTTATTTTAAATTCACATATTAAAGTCTTGACTACAAAAAGCTATCGAACATTTCCCGTTTAAGGACATGGACAACAAAAAGTTAATTTAGCACATACTGTATTGGTATATAGTGAGGCAAGTTGCCATTAAACAGCCTCTTAAGAGACTTTTAAGCAAAATTTAAAGGGTAAGACTAACATCAAACACAATTTAGGAAACATCAAACATGTATATAGAAATATAGAATAAATTTGTATAAATTAATAGCATTTGAAAAAGAAAAAAAAAGAAAAAGATTTTTCCTTTTCAATAAAATCTACCTTTATTAGATAGTTGACTCTTGCCTCTATGCCAGTGTGGTTTTATTGTGTTCACAGTACAGCCATAGCAAAAAATATGATAATATTGGAATTTTAGTTTGGAGGACAGAATTGACAAAAATTACAATGAATGAGGGGTTTGAACTTGTTTGAAACCACCTTACAATACATGTAATTAGACTCAAAACCTGATTATAGACTTTCCCATGTAATTAGCCTGGTGTTTTTATGGGTGCAGTACATGGATGCAAATGCCAATAATCACGATGGTGAATGGACNAAAAAAAAAAAAAAAAAAAAAAAAAAAAAAAAGATTATTGTGAAAAGAGAAAAAGAATCAGCCTCTGAATGACCAGAGGATTATTTCAGCTGTTTGTGTAGTTCTATAGCGCCCTCTGCAGGTGATGCAAAAACAACTGCAATAAAAACATGCCTTCTTCAATATTCCTCATCCTAATATATTAATGTTCTTCTGGTCATCTCGGTTCATAACCCAAATATATAATTGGACCTGTAGTATAATAAATAAATGGGCACTGTAGCAATTATTTGATTGAAGTTTAATAAAATATATATATTTTTATTATTATTATTTTATGTAGGTTTGGGTATGATGATTTTTTTTTTTTTTNATTGGAGATTGCATACAATGAAAATACAGCTGCAATTTTGCTTAATATTTTAAAAATTATTAAATAAAAATCAATTAGACTACTAGACTATCATGTTTCATAGTTATTGGCCTACTCAAATAAATAAATAAACAGTAAACACCCAGTAAAACACAATAATGCCTCTTTACTTATTATTTTATATCTACATACATATTTTAACATACAATTATGCTACAAATACAATTAAGGCAAATATAAAACAGTTGCTAAATAATACAAATATCAAGGACACACATTTCTGTTAAAGTATTCTTTTAATAAGCAAATTCATTAAGTGTCATCCCTCCTTTAGAGGATATAGTCTCTTGACATATCAGAATGTTGCTATGCAACAAAAATAATAATCCCCTATGGGAGCAGCAGTGATATGGTGGACAGGTGTTCACATTAGTGACTGGAACACTGTATTGGCCAATCAGAAGCCAAAGCCAGAACTTGGCTTAACATTTATTTATCGTTCATATCTCCTGTTTTATTTCTTTCTTTATTTTTTTAATATGTACAAATTTGATCCTCTATAAACAGGGTAGCCACAGACAAAATAGTTTCGACGTGTAACATTTTCTTGTGCAAATCTATGAAAATATTACAATTTTTAAAGGGATATTTTGGTAATCAAAATGCCTAATTTTTCATATTAATTTACATTTATATTTATTATTTTAGCAGACGCTTTTATCTGAATGACAAATAAGCAATACAAGCAATTCATCTTTAATAAAGTACAACACCACTGACAAAAGAGCACTACAGCTGATGAATGAAGCTTATTTCTTATTTTTTCATTTATTTAGCATATTCTTCTATGAAATTTAATCTCTATTAAATAATTGCAATAAATTCCAATGAACCATAATAAATAGGATTGATAATGAGGATTCCTGAGGATCCATTTAGCATGAAACCAGTAGATTTCTTATAACAATATCTACACATGTATTATATTGCATGTAATTTGTTCAAATATACAATAAATGACATTCTGCTTTTTGTTTTAACCAGTGCATTGAGTGACAATCTATAAAATATTACGGGGTGACCAACCCAATACCTGTTACAGCACCGACCAAACACTGTCTATCCAATAATGTAGAGTAAAAACATTTGCTGAATACTTGATGCCTGAAGCTAATATATGTGTTTAAAGGGATAGTTCAACCAAAAATGAAAATTTTGTCTTCATTTACTCACCCTCAAGTTGTTCCAAACCTGTATGAATTTCTTTCTTCTGTTGAACACAAAAGAAGATATTTTGAAGAATGTTGATAACCAACCATCGGCTTCCATAGTATTTTTTTCCTACTATAGAAGTCAATGGCTACCGTCAACCGTTTGGTTAAGACATTCTTCAAAATATCTTCTTTTGTGTTCAACAGAAGACAGAAACTCATACAGGTTTGGAACAACTTGAGGGTGAGTAAATGAAGACAACATTTTCATTTCTAGGTGAACTATCCCTTTAAAAGGAGTGTGTGGACACACAGATTTGTCAATTTTCCTTACAGCTGTGTCACTGTCTCTTCTAAACTCAAAGCTCCTTCTACATGATTGGACACTGAAGGGGGGTGCTGGGTAATTTATTATGGAGAAGGGAATGACATCAGAGGACACCCTTTTCAACATTCACATCCTCTTCTTTCACCTACAAGATTAAAGAGACAGCAGATTAGCCGAGAAACACTATAATTTATTGCTGGGTGAATTTTCTCACTCGGTGTGAAGAAATTTATTGGCCGCATCATTTTGTTTCAAAGTGCCCCTATTATGCTTTTTTGGATATTACTTTTCATGTAATGTGTAATATAGCTGTTTGTGACTGTAAAAGGATCAAAGTTGAAATGGAGTTATTGTCTCCCAAAAGAAAGATTCTGAACTGACTGAAACGAGTCGTCAGTAATTCCAGTCTCACTTCCTGCACGAACCTATGCAGGTTTGCATAATACATTGGCCGCCCGCGAACAACGTAACTGCTATTACTGTTACGTATCACTTTGTATACAAGCACTGAGAAAGCCTCCGGTGCTGATATCCAGATATGGTAATGGGTATTACGCTTCCTATATGTGCTGTAAGTGGCAGACCAATCACAGCAGGCTCTCAAAAAGGAGGGATTTAGAGAGACTAAATCCTTTATCGAACCGTTTCAGACACTGTGAGAAAAGAGGTGATGCTGCAATATATATTATGAGAAAGGTGTTTTTTGACAATTGGATGCATGTACACCTACTGTAGGAGGCCTCCGAAACAAAATTAGGAACCTTTAAAATAACATAGTAGGGGTACTTTAAGAAAATGTGTTGAACAGTCCTTAACTCCTCACCTGCTCAACTCCTTCCACCTCGGGAACATAGAACTGCAGCATGTTCTGGATGCCACTCTTCAGCGTGATGATGGAGCTGGGACAGCTAGTGCAGGAACCCTGCAGCTTCAGCTTTACAATACCGTCCTCAAACCCGTGATACAACACGTCACCGCCGTCCTCCTGCACTGTGGGCCTGAGGTAAGACGTGCAAACAGAGGAAAGGAAGTTTCTTAATTAAGAACAACATTATTATTCTTATGATATAAACATAAAAGGTGTTGATTACAGCATTCCATTTAGTTTATTCCTTCATGTTGAGTCAAAATGTCCTTTTTTGAATGAAGCTGTTCAGCATTATTACACTGACGTTGAAACGTTTGGGGTTGGTAAGATTTCTTAATGTTTTTAAAAGTCTCTTATGCTAACCAAGGCTGCATTTATCTAAAATACAGTAAAAACACTTGTGAATACTCACAAGTTTTCAGTGTCACATGATCCTTTAGAAATCATTCTAATATGGTGATTTGCTGCTCAAGAAACATTTCTTATTATTATCAATGCTGATGTATTTTTGAAATCTTTTTTCAGGATTCTGTGATGAATAGATATTTCAAAAGAACATCATTTATTTGAAATAGAAATCTTTTGTAACATTATAAATGTCTTTACTGTCATGTTCGATCAATTTTATGTTTTCTTGCTAAATAAAAGTACTTATTTCTTTCAAAAAAACAAACAAACAAAACAATCTTACTGATCCCAAACTTTTGAACAGTAAAAGCAAAATCCTGGAAAGCTCCTTCCAAGATACCTTGTTTAGCCATATTCTAATGTAGCATTACATATATGCTTCTCAGATAAGAAGCTCAGGAAAAAAAAAAAAAATCCAAGATGGCAGAAAGTAACAAGAGAAATGTCGACTATAAATATATATATTCTTAATGTAAAAAAAACAAATCCAATAATCATACTTTAATATTAATGAAAATTGACCATTTATCCCATTTTTGGCTTTGCTGTTTTATTTATATTATGCTTAAGAGTATTGTGTAGTTAGCCTAGCAACATGCTAATGCCAAGTTGCTGCCAATGTAGATTGTTACAAATCAATCATTTATGTGGTTCTGTTTCAGTTTAATATTCAGTTTTATCTAAATTGAACCAATTACCCAATGCTTGTATGTGCTACTATATGTATATTTATGCTTAAAGGATTAGTTCACTTTCAAATGAAAATTAGCCCAAGCTTTATTCACCCTCAAGCCATCCTAGGTGTATATGACTTTCTTCTTTCTGATGAACTCAATCGGAGTTATATTAATAAATATCCTGATGCATCCGAGCTTTATAATGGCAGTGAACAGGAAACAATGAGTATGAAGCTCAAGAATGTGCATTCATCCATCATAAACGTACTCCACACGGCTCCGAGGGGTTAATAAAGGCCTTCTGAAGCGAAACAATGCGTTTGTGTAAAAAAACTAAAATCCATATTTAACAAGTTATGAAGTAAAATATCTAGCTTCTGTCAGACCACCTCCCGTTTTCAACTTGCGAAGAAAGCGTAACACCTCTCGCAGTTCAAAACGCGACGCCAGTTACACTTTCTTCCTAAGTTGAAAATGAGAGGTGGTCTGACGGAAGCAAGATATTTTACTTCATAACTTGTTAAATATGAATATTTTTCTTACACAAATGCATCTCTTCATTTCAGAAGGCCTTTATTAACCCCCCGGAGCCGTGTGGAGTACGTTTATGATGGATGGATGTGGATGGAGACACTTTCTTCAGCTCATACTTGTTGATCCTCGCTCACTGCCATTATAAAGCTCGGATGTGTCAGGATATTTATTAATATTTCTCAGATTATGTTCATCAGAAAGAAGAAAGTCATATACGCCTAGGATGGCTTGAGGGTGAGTAAAGCTTGGGCTAATTTTCATTTTAAAGTGAACTAATCCTATAATGCAAGTTGCTGTACATGTAGAGTTTTACAAATCAATAATTTATGTTTCTATTTCAGTTGGGATGTTGGCTTAAAAGGCAGCTGTCTATTTACTGTAGGCAGTAGGCAGCTCAGTAAGTTCTGAGATGGAGCATATATGACTAACTAAATTTGTATGCAACATAAAAAAAGTTCATTTATCATCTCTACACTGGCTACCTATTTGTTCCGTATATTGATTATAAAATAATGCTTCTTACCCATAAAGCACTAAATGGTCTAGTTCCTGTGTTCTTCACCGATTTATGATGCTACAATCCATCATGCTCTTTAAAGGGTTAGTTCACCCAAAAATGAAAATAATGTCATTTATTACTCACCCTCATGTTGCTCTACAGCCGTAAGACCTTTGTTCATCTTCTGAACACAAATTAAGATATTTTTGATGAAAGCCGATGGCTCAGTGAGGAAAGCAATGAGAGCAAAGCCATTCAAACTCACAAGGTCCACAAAGCTTCTAAAAACATATTTGAATCAGTTCATGTGAGTTCAGTGGTTCTATCTTAATATTATAAAGCGACAAGAATACTTTTTGTGCGCCAAAAAAAAAAAAAAAAAAAAGACTAACAATATAGTGATGGGCCGATTTCAAAACACTGCTTCAGAGCTTTACGAATCGAATCAGTGAATTGGAGCGCCAAAGTCAAATGATTTCAGCAGTTTAGCCGTTTGATAGGAGATCCGAATCACTGATTCGAAACAAAAAATTCACAAAGCTCAAAATCTTCATAAAGCAGTGTTTTGAAATCGGCCCATATAGATATTGTTGAAGTCGTTATTTTGGGGGGGTTTTTGGCGCACAAAAAGTATTCTTGTCGCTTTATAATACTAAGATAGAACTACTGAACTCACATGAACTGATTCAAATATGTTTTTAGTAGCTTTATGGACCTTGAGAGTTTGAATGGCTTTGCTCTCAATAGAGGCCTCACTGAGCCATCGGATTTCAGCAATATCTTAATTTGTTTTCAGAAGATGAACGAAGGTCTTTCGGCTGTAGAGCAACATGAGGGTGAGTAATTAATTACATTATTTTCATTTTTGGTTGAACTAACCCTTTTAAGGGATAGATCACCCAAAAATGAAAGTTCTGTCATCATTTACTCACCCTCAGGTTGTTCCAAATCTGTATACATTTCTCTGTTCTGTTGAACACAAAGGAAGATATTTTGAAGAATGTGTTAAACTGAACAGTTTTGGGGCACCATTGACTTCCATAGTAGTTTTTTTCCTACTATGGAAGTCAATGGTGCCCCAAAGCAACCTGGTTACAAACTTTCTTCAAAATATCTTCCTTTGTGTTCAACAGAACAAAGAAATTTATACAGATTTGGAACAACTTGAGGGTGAGTAAATGATGATAGAATTTTCATTTTTGGGTAAACTATCCCACTAATTTTTCTACCTCAGGAAGCTTCAGTTTGGATCCAGCCTTTGCAATATTTTCAGGCGAAGGCAACTTTGGAACGACATACAATATTATCCTTATATTGCAATCATTATGAGCACAAGCTGTAATTGCTGCCTAGCACATTCATTATGTATGCTTAACTGAATCCAAGACGCTAACCACATAACATGTATTATATTATAGCTGTATATTGCTGCCATATGGACATTACTTTGACAAACTGGTGCTGATGACCGAACACTTTCTAAATTGTAACACTGAAACAAGCTTTTCTGTAAAGCTGCTTTGAAACAAATATGTATTGTGAAAAGCACTATACAAATAAACTTGAATTAAATTTAAAGGCTGCTTTGAATATAAAAGCAAAAGTACAGAAATGAACTGTGGTACCTTATGCGTGTGTCCAATAATTCTTTAATCATGGCCACCACCTCGTCATCATCCTCCGAAGGAGCTGCAGGCATGTACAACATTTTTAAAGATCTTGAATTTAGTGATGATGTCAAGATAACAAGCATGAGAAGAAAAGAAGAGAGTGTAATGTTCAACCTGTGTCGGCACGTGGAGCATCTGCCTCACTGACAACAGGAAGTCCAGAGGTGAAGAAGTCCATAATGGTAGCGAAGACATCTGGTTTGATCACCTTCCACTCCGTTTCACCATCGGCCTGAATGAAAAAGAGACATAATGCTTAAAAAATGAAGTTAATTTAAAATAGTGTTTAACAGGGCTGGTATTTTACCCTAGTAATGGTTATGAAGTCAGGGCCGAAGAAGACACTCTTGACACCGTCAATTCTGAACAACTGCCTGAAGAATGAAAACAGCATCAGTACAGGCAGGATTCCCTTCGGAAACATAGCTCAGCAAAATGCACAGGAACATTCTCACAAATACATTTCTGGATTTAAAGCTGTTGTAAGCATTATTTGGAGTACCACACATAAAATAAAGCCAACATCCTGACACATATCACTCAAATGGGCATCCTGAGAAATCGGATAGCCATTATAAGTGGTGTTTGCAAAGTCAAGCATCAAAATTACCATTGCTTATGTGTCATTTTAAATATAATTACCTCATGACCATTGATATTATTCATATTTTCCATTAAGGAAAAGCACATTATAATCTCACACAAATATTTTGTGCACCCTATGTTTCTGGGTCACCGTGATTTTGCCAAGTAAGACATGTTCCTGGGTTAACATATTTTGTTGATCCTGAAACAACATTCCAGTCCGAAAAGTCCTAACCATGCCCCAACCCCTAAACCTAACCCTACTTATTACGTATCTCTAAAATAAGAGGGAAATGATAGGTGAATAACACTGATGCAAGAACACCTCAGATGACCAACACCTCCTGCGAGGACTTCAGATGACGCAATATATGGATCAACATGCACATTCTCAAATTTCTATATATCCCAATTATTGTTAATATGTAATTGATTATTTCCAGGAGCTCATTGCTTCTACCTTCAATTAAACTGCTAGCAGTGATTGTAAATTAATTGCCTAAATTACTACATTATTAGCTAACTGCATTCTCTAAATTGTAATGTTGACATGCATTCTCTGTAAAGCTGCTTTGAAACGATATGTATCGTGAAATGTGCTATACAAATAAATGTGAATTGAATTGATGCAGAAGCATGTAATCCTGGTTGTGAGCCTAAACTTGACATGAACTGTAAACCTGCCCCTCAAATCTGATTGGTTGATTGGAATGTTGTTCCAGGAATGTTATACTTGGTGAAATCATGTTCATCCATGTTTCTGTTTGCTTGAAATTGCCTTGACGTCCCATACATTACAGTTTTTGCAGTGTTTGTTTTTTAATTGAGTGAGCCTCGAGTTCAAAATAATGAATAAAAAATGTTAGTCAATATTATCTCTGTTTATCTATCAATAATTTATTTCTAAATACTTCAGAAAATATATATTTTAAAGTAGATTTTTAGAGTTTAAAGTCAGCATGAAAGTTCAGATCGTCTTTTCTTCCCTACTGTGACTCAAATTGTTATGAGTTCAATTCAAATACATTTTTAAATTTGAGGTTAACCTGATCAGGAAGATATTATGTGGTTGGTCAGACGAGTCTAAATGGTCAATTTGTAAACTGTTACCTAACTAATTTACCCTGTAGAGCAAGTAAGACCGGAATAACAGAGTTAAGAATGGATTATTTGGATTTGGGCCAGTAAACCACAACCTACAATATCCTAATATTGTGGCACCAACTTTTGAACAGACAATCACCACTAACTACGCCTGTCACGGTCATGAATTTTGTGCTGACGATTAATTGTCATACAAATAATTACGTGTTATGTTATTTATGTAATTATGTTATAAAATAGGCCCATATGATTTACTTTATTTCTGTGAAAATGTATATAATATAATATAATATAATATGAAGAGTGTTCATAACATTGTTTTTTATATTCTATATTCTTTACTCTGTGTCTACCACACTGGAAAAGGTTTTCGCAAGGTTGACACAATGTTGCGCATTTGATTGAAATTCTTTAAGCACTTGAATTTCCCTTTATTTGGATGGCAAAATGTGACTGAAATTTAAACTGCACAATTATTGCAGTTATCTCAAACAACGGCAATTAGAACGAATAACCACGCTCAGGTGATTAATTAATAATCATGACAGGCCTACCACTGACATATTCAGTAAATGTTTTTTTTTTTTTAAATAATGCAATTTTGCAATGCCATATCTGGTGAAATCTCTTACATTGACTTCAGCTTGCTTACTGTTAAACATAATAACTTCTCCTAAAGTAGGGTGACCACCTGGCTACTGATCTGTTGCAGGACAGAAGATGTGATTTTGCGGGACAATGCGGGACACATGTGAGACAGATAAATGTACAACTATTATGCTATGTAAATATTGATTTACATTTCCTGGCAAACTTGGCATAATGCACCGATTAATGTTTCTGCCGGTGGGTGCCCACACTATAATGTTGTGCTTATGGCAACATTAAATCCTGGAGAGAAGACAATTTTAGATTCACGGCTGCACATGCAGGAGGACAAAGTTTGAGCGCGCACATGTGATATCTGAGCGAGAGCGCGGGTGCGTCCAGTTTTGTGCGAGAAGGGAATCCGCCTGTGAACGGAGAGATTGCTGCTCACGCATTTGATGAGCTCTCGTGTTACAATAATGCACTCTCTACACTTTTCATTATAATAATGCCATAGAACCCGCATTAAATGAACTATTAACATGAGAAGAAAGTCGTGTCTGAAAGTCGCAATCAATTTTCTATTGGTTAAAACAAATGGAGAATATCTCGTGTTTTTCCGTAGGTGCTCAACCATTTCCGTGGGTGGCGCTTGAGTATCCACGGGATCGCCGCATGTTCGTTGGAAATATTTGCCATCAGGATGGTTGATTACATGCTTTAAAGGGTTCAAAAATGAAAATAATGTCATTAATTACTCACCCTCATGCTGTTCCACACCCGTAAGACCTTCGTTAATCTTCGTAACACAAATTAAGATATTTTAGATTAAATCAGATGGCTCATTGAGGCCTGCATAGCCAGCAATGACACTTCCTCTCTCAAGTGAAGTGAAGTGAAGTGAAAGTGAAGTGACATGTGGCCAAGTATGGTGACCCATACTTGGAATTTGTGCTCTGCATTTAACCCATCCAAGTGCACACACACACAGCAGTGAACACACACACCATGAACACACACCCGGAGCAGTGGGCAGCCATTGCTGCGGCGCCCGGGGAGCAGTTGGGGGTACGGTGCCTTGCTCAAGGGTCTCACCTCAGTCATGGTATTGAGGGTGGAGAGAGCGCTGGACATTCACTCCCCTCACCGACAATCCCTGCCGGACCTGAGATTCGAGCCCATGACCTTTGGGTTACAAGTCCGACTCTCTATCCATTAGGCCACGACTGCCCCTAAGGTCCATAAAGGTACTAAAAACATATTTAAATCAGTTCATGTGAGTTCAGTGGTTCTATCTTAATATTATAAAGCGACGAGAATATTTTTGGAGAGCCAAAAAAACTAAATAATGACTTTTTAACAAACACTGCTTCATGAAGCTTCGGAGCGTTATGAATCTTTTGTGTTAAATCAGTGGTTCGGAGCACCAAAGTCATGTGATTTCAGCAGTTTGGCGATTTGACGCGCGATCCGAATCATGAATCGACTTAAAAGATTCATAACGCTCCGAAGCTTCATGGATCTTGAGAGAGGAAATTGCTGGCTATGTAGGCCTCACTGAGCCAACGGATTTCAACAAAAATATCTTAATTCGTGTTCCGAAGATTAAAGACGGTCTTACGGGTGTGGAACGGCATAAGGGTGAGTAATAAATGACATTATTTAAATTTTTGGGTGAACTAACCCTTTAAATCATCAATTTGGGCAGCTTTGAGCAGCTCAAGAGGTTCTTATCCAGTATGTGAGATGAAATTCCTACTGGTGTAGTTGTGTTTACCTACTTTGATGAGGCCTGCACTTAGCTATTCCTTTGCGCTTTCCACTCAGTTGTCAACAGCGGGAAAACCTCTCTCTATAATTGCGTTGGTTGGTTATTTTCACAGCTAGAATATGACGGCTGCACAAATAGATTTTTAAATGCCAGTCACAGTTTTTATTATATATTTCTTACTGAGGTATTGTAATTTCAGGGATGAAAAAAAATTACAGACATAAATGAAATGCGGGACACTACTTAAAGGATTAGTCCACTTTTAAATACACTTTTCCTGATAAATTTACTCACCCCCATGTCATCCAATATGTTTATGTCTTTCTTTTGTCAGTCGAAAAGAAATGAAGGTTTTTGAGGAAAAAATTCCAGGATTATTCTCCTTATAGTGGATTTAAATGGCTACCAACAGATTGAAGGTCAAAATTACAGTTTCAGTGCAGCTTCAAGGGCTTTAAACGATACCAGATGGGTATCGTTTAAGGGTCTTATCTAGCGAAACGATCGGTCATTTTCGAAAAAAATACAACCGTTTATGCTTTATAAACAAAATATCACCTTGAACGTACTTATGGAAAAAAAACTAAACTGGCGCCACGTTCGTTGCGTATGTAGAATAGGGAAGGCGTAGGACATTCAGCGTAAGCGTTATGAAGAATGCGGAAGCGGAAAGTACGTTCAAGGCGATATTTTGTTTATAAAGCATAAACGGTTGTATTTTTTTCGAAAATGACCGATCGTTTCGCTAGATAAGACCCTTATTCCTCATCTGGTATCGTTTAAAGCCCTTTGAAGCTGCACTGAAACTGTAATTTTGACCTTCAACCTGTTGGTAGCATTGAAATCCACTATATGGAGAAAAATCCTGGAATGTTTTCCTCAAAAACCTTCATTTCTTTTCGACTGACGAAAGAAAGACATGGGGGTGAGTAAATTTATCAGGAAAAGTGTATTTAAAAGTGGACTAATCCTTTAAGTCTTGCGGTACACGGGACAAAGCTCCCAATTTCGGGACTCGCTTGCAAAATGCGGGACGGGTGGTCACCCTACCTAAAGATTACTATGAAAAGTGTCTAGATTGGGTAAAAACACAAACTCCACCTTGCCAAGGGTGAACAAAAAGCCTCTCTTGGTCCAGCGAAGTCCATAGTCCCTGACTCCATCACCATGCGACCAGGGAGAAACTTCAGGCTGTTTGGGTTTGGAGTGTCTTGGGTCTGAATAAACATGTTTCTGACTGATGAAAATTAAAGAAACGTTATGATCCATTCCAGCCAAACACTTTATCATAGCGTGCAAACCTGAATATTGACAATACTTACTAAACATAGTGGTTGTTTGCTGTGGAATCTGCCTTCTGCCCACTTTGTGAAGGGGGGATCTGTTGAGCCCTGCTCCATGGTAACTGCACACAGGATGCCTTCGAGCACAGCAAATAATATAATTATTGTACTTCAACAGCAACTGTACATGTTTTTTAATGGAGCATTTTCCTAATATGCCTTAATAACATCAACAATAACATATAAAGTGCAAAAATTATTGTAAAATTATATTAACATAATATTAGTATCGTGTAATACTATTAACATAATAGTAAACATTATTGTTGTTTTGTTTTTGTTGTAAATAGTAGACAGTTTCTGACAAATGACTACAGTTATTGTTAGTACGATAAAAACTTAGCATGAGAGCAAGGTTTCACGTTTGAAGAATATCCCGTTATTATTACTGTGTTTTTTATGGTTTCAGTGCTGTGGTAAATATATTTTGGGATGGCAGTTAAGGTCACCATGGTAATTTTTGTAACGGCAGCTTTGCAGTAACCAGCTTTTGCATGTCAGAAATCAGTCAAGAAAAGTATATATATATATATCCAACAGTGGTGATAACAATGCGCTAACTTATTAATATTCATGACATTATTACTCCAGTAAGTACCCTGCATCTGCGTCACTCAGACCTTGTCAGTGACACTGTAAAGTATTATGAAACTCTTTAAAACTTAAACGCTTCGCACGACTCTAAGCAATCTGACAGACATTATTTATAACTCCCCACTGATATAAAACGTAAAGTAGCATAGTACAGCAACGACTCACGATCTCGTTAAAAGAACAGCTAAATTCCTTCCAACCCCGATGCTCCTGAAAGCGGCCATGCTTGTGAGGGGCGGGCAAGCCAAGCATGAAAACTGTGTTGCGTCACTTCCTGGATTTAATGCGGGGCGGAAATTAGACTTGTTTTCTGTATATCGCTTAAAATATATTTTATATGTTCAAATATATAACATATAAAACAGACCATTTAAACTGACACACATTAGCATGTCCGTAAGATATTGTAAAAATGTAGTTAAAACTGTGAGATATTCATGTTGGTTTTATATATATATTTTTGGTATTGAAAATAAATAAGCTATCATTTTCAACCACACAAATATTGTTTAGGTCATAAAGTTCTCTGTCTTCGCTGCCACAAAGATTCTTGCCAGGGGCACTTGTTATTTAGTTTAAATAGCATTTATGTTTCAGTACTGGGTTATATTAATACTTTTAAAGGGTGTTAAAGGGATAGTTCACCCAAAAATGGCAATTCTGTCTTCATTTACTCACCTTCAAGTTGTTCCAAACCAGTATGAGTTTCCTTTTTCTGATGAACACAAATTAGATATTTTGAAGAATATGGGTGACCAAACAGTTCATGGATCCAACTGACTTCCATAGTATACTATGCCCATCAACTGATTGGTTACCAACATTCTTCAAAATATCTTATTTTTGTGTTCACTTTTTTTAGATATATAAAAAAAAATATCACAGAGTTGTTTGTGGTGGGGTAAATTAAACGCGATATGCAGTGACGTCACATTCGTGTTGCATTGTGGGATATGGAGCTGCCTAAAGTGTACATATGAAGTAGGCTGCGTCTGAAAACGTAGGTAGCTGTCTTGCTGCTTCGCTACCTTATAAGAAAATGACTTGTATGGCAGCGTTTGTGCATGAAGGCACCTCACAAAACTGATTTCGGACAGACTTCTGAGGCAGCGTAACAGTTTAATGATCTACAGCAATATAGCGCGAGCTTTGGTGAGAACTAAACAAATATTTAATTATTACAGTAGTAATTTCTCGATAGAAATGATATCAAAATTAAAATATGTTGGTCAGAATCGTACATTTATTCACAAACTGAGCAGCAAACGCAACTTTCGGACGCCATCTTTATTTTTCTAGCTCAACTGTCACAGAATGGAAAGCACAGGATTGTGGGATATCAAAGGCAGCCAAGGATACATCTATGCTGCCTTCAAAAATCGATCAGATGAAGATATCTCATGAGACAGGAAGTGAAGCTAACATTGGATTCGGACGTGCCTTGATGCCTTCCTACCTTGAAATGTGTCCTCAGAAGGCAGCATTTTCCAGTTTTAGGACGCAGCCGTAGACTCCCTCCCTCTGTCAAAATGGTCTTTGGAGTGGTATGTGGAGGAGTTTCTGTATGTTTCTCATCTGGTGAGCTGGAGTGATACTACGATTAATGCCTGCTTCCGGATGGGACTGTATGATGATAATTTATTTAGATTCCTGTTTCCTGCCGATTGTTATAGGTCCATAACGGACTTTATTAATTATGTCCTCGATTTACACAGTTCAGAATTCTCTGTTGATGTAGCTAATAAGGACAATCAAAATCATCACTCAGTTCCTATCCGGAAGCATGTAAGTGCTCCAGCTCACCCTAAACCAGCACCCTCCACATACCTCTCCAATGGATCCTTCCCCTCCTGGCCACCCGTGTTTCCCCGAGCCCGGAAGAAGATTTCTAACAGTGCTGACCTGGGAGCCAAAGTTGTGGATCCAGTATTTACGTCCGTCCGGTCAGCGCTGAAATCAGCTTCCCTTCTCTGGACCTCTGCCCTAGAATCCACTCCAACTTTCAGCCCAGAGAAAGCTTCTGTCCCCGATGGCAGCTCAGAGAAAGCTTCAGCCCCAGACCAGAGTCAAGTGATGGCTTTAGCCCCCGAGTACAGCCCAGAGACTGCTCCAGTTCCAGAGTCCCACCTAGAGAAGGCTCCTATCTCTGAACACTGCCTGATTATGGTGCTTGCTTTTGTGTGCATTTGGGCTGCACACACAATAGTGCCGAGCCCTAAGTCCGCTTCAGCCATTGAGCTCAGCCTGGAAACCACTTTCATCCCAGAGCTCAGCCTGGAGGCTGCTTTCGTCCCCAAGCTCAGCCCAGTGATCGCTCTCATCTCCGAGTTTCCCCTGAGACCGCTCCGGTGTCGGCTCCAGCCCATGAGATCTCTCCGGTGTCCATTCCACCCCCTGAGACCGCTCCGGTGTCGGCTCCAGCCCATGAGATCTCTCCGGTGTCCATTCCAGCCCCTGAGTCCGCTCCGGTGTCTGTTCCAGCCCCTGAGTCCGCTCCGGTGTCCGTTCCAGCCCCTGAGTCCGCTCCAGTGTTAGCTCCAGCCCCTGAGTCCGCTCCGGTGTCGGCTCCAGCCCATGAGATCTCTCCGGTGTCCGTTCCAGCCCCAGTCCGCTCCGGTGTCCGTTCCAGCCCCTGAGTCCGCTCCAGTGTGAGCTCCAGCCCCTGAGTCCGCTCCGGTGTCCGTTCCAGCCCATGAGATCTCTCCGGTGTCCCTTCCAGCCCGAGTCCGCTCCGGTGTCCGTTCCAGCCCCTGAGTCCGCTCCGGTGTCCGTTCCAGCCCCTGAGTCCGCTCCGGTGTGAGCTCCAGCCCCTGAGTCCGCTCCGGTGTCGGCTCCAGCCCATGAGATCTCTCCGGTGTCCATTCCAGCCCCTGAGTCCGCTCCGGTGTCCGTTCCAGCCCCTGAGTCCGCTCCGCTCCGGTGTTGGCTCCAGCCCCTGAGTCCGCTCCAACCCATGAGCCCGCTCCAGAATCCGCCACAGCCCATGAGCCCGCTCTGGTGTCTGCTCCAGCCCATGAGCTCGCTCCAGTGTCTGCTCCGGGTCACAAATTCTCGTAAGAAAATTATATACCCATAGCCATAGCGGCCGAGCATGGGGTCCTGGACAAGACCACGAAGGCCCATTCTCCATGGTCCCCTGAACTGGCATCTTCGCCTTGGTCCCCTGGACTGGCATCCCTGCCCTGGTCACCTGAACTGCCGGCACCACCCTGGAGAGGCCTCCTAACCTGCCAACACCGCCCTCCTCAACTTACCCATGACTAACTTGTAAGACTATTCTTAGCAGTTTATGCAACCGGCCGGACTCCAGAGTGCAGTTCAGTTGTTCAACTGTTCAATGTTGAAGCTAAAAAAAAGCAGCAAACAGTCAGTAGGCCTATAAATAAATAACATTTATTGATTTGCACAAGATAATTGTATTTCTGACAAAATCATTTGTTTAATTTATTATTCATTATGATAATTATAAATTATTTATTATTATTTTTTATTTTATACTTTATCTATTATAATTATTATAATTAATTAATTAGTTATTACCCATTATATTAAGGAGTGCAGCTGTGAAAGAAGCACATTTCCTCAGACAAACATGACTTGATCGATAGATAATCCTGAGCGGGTGTCATTATGTTTCGGAGTGCTCCTGCTGCTGTGACCCGGATGTAGCGGCGCTCTACCTCCACTCGTCTGATCCTCTTATCAGCGATAAGGCGGCCGAGATGGATGTTGTCAACCAGGTAGGGCATTCAATCAAAGCTATTCACCTAATAAACTCTACAATGTACTGCAAAGTCCTCACGCTTATTCGCGTATAAAGGCAAACAGGCTACTGTTATTTGACTAACATTGATTTTAACAGGACGGATAACGGAGTTATTTTAATGACTTACCAGGACAAGAAAATACCTACGACGTCTCGTTGACTTCCAGGGAATCCCTGTTGGATGCCACCGAATAAAACACTACAGAAAACCGTTAGAAATTCAAGACAATTCGCGTAAAACCGATCAATAACAACAGGATACACGCAGTGCATTGCGACGGTGGTATTTTATACTATGGTGTGTATATATATATATATTATTTAGTAAGAATGACTGAACTAGTGCGCAACTATTTTCAAACGGGGAGCTATATGATTCAAACTTATTAAATAGCTTAAAGTCTTTTATTTTCATGTTGCATCTGTGAGATTAAACATAAAAGGACGAGAGCCGTCTCCGGGTAATTTATCTGTATTCACATTGATGTCCAGTTCGCGAACAAATCTTTTGAACCGGTTCTTTTTAGTGATTCAAACGAACCGATTCACATAACGTTCGTAAAAGCGAGAACTTTGGGAACAGACATGTTGGAACCATACACAATCTATACGACTCAAACTAAATAATGCTGCTTTTCACTGACGCCTCAAACGATGAACTAGCTTATTAAATAAAACCGCCCGAGAGAACCGAATCGCTAAAATGAATCGGACTTCGCAATACTATTTATTCAGATAGTGTCCGGCACTTATTACGTTGTAACAGAACAGGGATATCACACTCTAGATTACAATATACGTACAAGTATATGGTTTGCTTGGGCACTAAAGAGCAAAGTAAGAAATAATTGTGCGACTGCATCAGTCTGCAGTGTGCCGCATTCACTCGCGTGCTCTCTGGCCTTGTGCCTGCTGTGCGAGTCAAATATATCGGCCTGTAGCCTGCAAATGCTGGCCAGTTGCACTTTCATAAAGGAAACGTTGAGATAAGCAGCTTTGACTAATTCTAATGCTTGCAAAGTCTCCCTCTCCTCTCACGTGCGCTCTATTGGTCGCTGCTGCGGCGGGCAGCTCTGTCGTCATCACGACGTAAGCAGGGACAGTTAGGTTATTAGAGTGTATTGAGAGAAAAAAAGTGTATTCATATAAATGCACAACACCTGCTGCAATATCCACCAAAATACGCGAGTCTGTGCTCAGTCGAAGCAATAAGCTGAAAATACTCTCTACTTTCTGGTGACAGACAGATATATACTGTACATACAAAGATAGATGTGTGCTTAATTTTGTTCAGTGTGCACTTGTAGTGTACTTCAAATCATACAAGTATACACTCTAAAAATGTGACTATGTACTCAATTTTTTTGGGTGAAACATTTTTACACTTATAAATATCAAGTATATTTTAAGCTGTGAAATCAAATATACCTTATGAATTAAGTAATTATAAGTAAAAAATAAATAAAGTAGATCTGAATATCCACATTTGAGACCACAACAAACCAAATTGAGTAGTAGACCCAACTAGTTAACTTAAATATTTAAGTAAGCCCATTTAAAAAAACTATATTTATGAGTAATGTGAACTTATTTCATTTGTGTTCACTAATATAATACTTTTAATATAAAGCAGCAAGCGGTTTGTATGGTCTTTGAGGCTTATTGGTTCTTGGCCTGTCCTCAAACTGAAATTTTAACAAAAATATTGAGAATACCTTAAAAATCTAATTTGTTAATTAAATACTAATTTCTACGGAGCCTCGGACATGACACGCAGGAAAAAAATAGTAGGCTAAATCGTGCGCATTATTTATTAATTCGTTCCCTCGATTTACTAAAACGTGCACCAGTTTACTATTTCGTTCCCTCGATTTATAAATCATGTGTATGATTTATAAATCGAGGGAACGAAATAGTAATCATGTGCACGATTAAATTTTTTTTCTTGCATGTCCGTAAATTTCTTTTCATGAAGAAAAGTTAAATAATAGGTGTACATATTAGACAAAATTAACTGTTGAATTTTTGGCATTTATTTTGGTGTGTCCAACTCAAACAATCACTTAAGTGATATTCAGAGATTTTATTAAGATAATATAGTTTTTTATTACTGTATTCACAAAGCCACTAAATAATGTCTTAGAATGTATTTAAAAAATTGTACTTGCAGATAATATAATTATAATAATGAAATAAAAGGCCACTTTTGACCTCAAAGAGTACATTTTCATGCCCGTTTCTTAATACACTTAAGTACACTTTAAGTACAAAGGCAGAGTAGGATGAATATAATCACAGGTGTATTAATTCACAACCAAAATGATAATCCAGGATAACAGGAACAAACGGATAAAGACAATGCTGGACAAAAACTAGAACCAAACATTATCATTAATGGTTACCGAACATAATTGGATGAACTGATACCACTTTTTCCAGAAGGAGTTCGATACTGATACTTTCATTTTTAGTTCTTGCCAATACCAACTACCGCTACCTGTATTTTCATTGCATTTTTAATTTTTAAAATTAAAACGCTTTGGATGGAACATTATATTCAGTTTGCACTGAAGTATATTATTTTAAAGTATATTATATCCGTTATAATACTCTTAAAATTATGCTAAGGAGTACTTCTTTTTCACAGATAGATTGTCCTTATAGCAATACTTTTTGTTGTTTACATTATCTGTTCATTTGTTTTTTAGTTGGTCGCCACTGGGCAGTTCACAATCTTCAAACAGCCATTAGGATTCATTAAAGTCTTACAATGGGTGAGTAACTACAGTTCTTGCAGTGTAACAGTGTTATTTTTTTTATTTATTTTTTGCTATTTTTAATACATAATGCCTTTTCTTTTCTCTTTCATTCATATTATTTCCTTCTAAAAACTGTAATCTCTTTAGATATTTGGGGTTGCAATGTTTAAAACTGTAATTTTACCAAAAGAACTGGTATTTCCTACAGGCAGTGCAAATCTAGTTTAGTTTCTCTTAATTATAGCTGGCAGTAAACACACACACACACACACACGCTGCATTGTGCACATCTTGTGTGGGTGGCTGTAAACACTCACTGCTGTTGCTTACGTAATGAGACGAACTAGAGAGTTTACAAGTGATGGTAAATCAAGACTGTCATTTATGAATCTTTAAATCAAGAGTTCAAGTGCCTCAGTATCTTTAGAAAATGTGTTTGCATACATGTGTGTGTTTGTGCATGTTTAAAGTTGTAAAATAGATTTGTAGGTATATAGGTGTAAGCATTGAGATAGTATTCCTTTATACATTAAAGACTTAATTATAGGGAACATTTTTGTTATTTATTGTATGATATAAAATTGTGATGGTATGTTATGCAAGTTATTTTGCTTCAGTGCAACAGTAAATTTTCAGAAATGTTTTATTTTTTAGGAAATAAGATAGTAGTCAGTTAATGGGTCCTTTTGAAAAAGAAGAAACACTGATATCTGGCACGTCTGTAGATTTAACATCCTGCGCTTTGGTTCACTGTGATATGTCTTGTATTTGTGCTCATTTCTGTCTAATTTTCTCTTTAAAGCTTGCTCTAATTAATTGGTCAGAATTAGAGAAGTTTATAGTCACTGGACCGGAGCTGGCATGAATCCTCGGTTGGTTCTTCTCCAGCAAAACTAAAAATTGCAGAATGATTTTGTGGATGTTATGATGCTTTATTGCAAAAATACATTCACTTGCCTTTAAAAAGTTCAACTCCCATTTGTCAGGCGCTGTGTAGGCTGTAGTAAGAGCACGATCACAAAGTAATTCCACTAGGAACACGAAGGAGAATCACAGGGAAGAAGCTCAGGAAATAATCACGCTTAAAGTCCCCCTGAAATAAAAATTTAAGTTTTTTAGCTTTTAGAATGAATATGTTAGTCTTAATGTTATGAATAAGCTGGTCTGTTTCAAAACAATGACAAAATTCGCATTTAGGAGATATAAGCATTCAAAACTTACAGTCTCTCACTTCTGCTAAAATGAATCGCGGATTTTCATGACATCACATCGCACGTCACCTTCCAAATCTTCTGTCCAATCAAATGCTCTCTAGAATCCTATGTCCCGCCCCCTCCTACACTATCAACAGACACTGAAGCTGCGGCTAAAATTGGTCATTTGTTCACACATTTACTAGTTTCTACATGGTGAATGGCACATAGTGCACTATATAGAGAATAGTGTAAATAAGCCTTCCATTGACGCAATTGAAGTTCGTTTTCACGTTAGTATAACGTGAACCGCCACAGCGCGAGCACAATCTGCTCCGGTCCAGGGACACTAGAGCACAGAGCAGATCATATCCGCGAGTCGGCTCAGACCACGAAAGGTATCGGACCCATTTGAATTCTGCACAGAATGCTGTATTTTAAAGTGATATAGAAGAGATTAGGAGGAGAAACGGTTAGATATTAAAAGGAAACTGAGGCTTTACGGAGCTCAATGGCTCTGGCTGAGCTGTGATATAAACGAAACGCTACTGGCTATTTAAAAAAAGGGGCGGGGCTGTTCGATATATCGCCCTGTCTTCCTGTTTCAGTTGAAATTACATCAACACATTGAATAATGCTGCACGTTCCAACACTCTTCAGCGGGCCTTTAACATGAACAATACTGGACAATGAAATGAAGGGAATTGAGGGCTTATGCTGCATTCACGCCATGTCATTATTACCGTAGTCTCAAGATGACAACACGTGACGTTTTATTCAGAGGTGTTCACATCCTCGGACTGGGAATTATGTGTTTTTATGGCAACACTATCAACGCCTAAATGAATCTACAGTGGTCAGGTGGTGCAGCATCACATGGTACAAGTAAGAGCTCTCAGAAAACTCCTATCTTACAAGCTGTAATTACGAGCTGTACAAAACTAGCGTTTACTGGGATACACAAAAACAAAACTGAGCATACGCGTGACACCATTACTTGAGCTACTGTTATTTAATAATTAAAAATGGATGTTGTGATTTCGTCATTTTTATATGATGACATCATAGCAATCTTAATACTTTTATCTTATTTCTGACTTCAGTTTTGAATTTGTAGCATAAATAAACTATAAACTCTATAAACTAGAGACCATAAATGCAGCACACTGCTTTAGGGCATTTTCATGCCTCGATAAATTCATGTTATTTATCACCAAAATACCTATTGACTTGTATTTTGGATTGCCCCATCTTGTCCCATTGCCAAAAAAGAATCCAATTTCACAAAAGAAACAATTCTAAGTTGTTGTGGTTACTTTCCTTATTACTTTCTTCACCATTCAAAAATCCTTAAGGAATGCTTACTGGACTTCTGTCATAATTTGAAACCAATCCTAAATGGCAGTTTTCTTACAGGATTACAGCATCACAAAGCAAAAGCATATAGATGGGAACACAATTCCCAACTGGACCAGCAGGATAAAATGCCGCTTTATCAAAAAGAATTGAAAGAAAATTGGTGAGGATTTTAAAACTCTTTAAGCTCCCTCTGGGATTTCCTTTAACAGATCTGCAAGACATTATTCCAATACAACCCAAGTAGCTTTCTGTTAAAGATTACACAATATCCAGTAGGATTCTAGGAATCAAATAAGATCCTACTGGATCTTAAATTCCTATCGGATGTTTTAATTAATTAGATTTTTGGAATTTATCAATTATTTTCAACATCAAATTAAAAGTAGCCCTGAGCTTTATTAAAGCAAACCCAAAATAAGTGATCTTTTGTATTTTACTTTCTGTTGTATTTTTGTCTCCCATCTTTCTTATTATCTGTCCTGTTGCCTTCTCACAAATATAATCACTCAGTGCAAGTAATAACCCATTTTGTTTCCTGAGTTGTGTTTATTTTATCCGGTGCTTGCCCCGTAATACACGAGATTCACAAGCTGTCTGTCTGTGCACATGTGCTGTATGACTGAATTTAAAGGGGACCTATTATTACAAGATGAAATATACTAAGTCTCTGGTGTCCCCAGAATGTGTCTGTGAAGTATCAGCTCAAAATACCCCACAGATCATTTATTATAGCTTGTCAAATTTTCCCCCTATTTGGGTGTGAGCAAAGCACTGTTTTTGTTTGTGTCTCTTTAAATGCAAATGAGCTGCTGCTCCCGGCCCGCTTTCCAGAAGAGGGTGGAGCTTTAACAGCTCGCGCTTCGGTTGCTCAACAACAACAAAGCTGGAGAATCTCACGCAGCCAAAATGAGGATTGTCAGTAACGTGTTCAGCCTTACATTGTTCAAACCGGGGTCGACACTGATGGAGAGACTCAGGAAGAAGTTACAAATTTTAGAATGAAACTGGACGTTTCTGAACGGTTAGTGGATAAATGTATGTAGTTGCTGTGGAGTTGATTCAACTCATCGACTAGCATGTGCCGTCATGTTCATCTTTTGTGCAAATCCAGCATTGAATTGACCCTCGTTTGTGAAGCAGTCCGGTGTAAAATGACGGCATCGTAACAACACTTTACTACAACAACTCTTCCTCTTCTCTAAAGCAGCCCAACATGGCATCTTTGTTGCGTGTTCCCGGGGGCAGGGTTTATGTAAATTTTAGGGTTAGTGATGCCACTAACCCGGGAAGAAGCTCGTTGTAGTCCCTATCAGACATTTGTTGTAGTCCTTAAACAGAGAATACTTTAAAAGAAAATATCTCCCTTTGCATTGAACTTTGAGTGTCGTAACTTTGCAGATGTTTATGCTCAAACAGCAACATTACACACTAACTAAAGTTAAAAAAGTGAAATCATAATCAACCACCCCTTTAAATCCTAGTGAGCTACCTAGAAAAAAGTTTAAGCTGTTCCAAAAGATATGCAATCCCAAAATTGGGAAAATTTATGCTGCATTGCAAAAAAGAAGCAAGAATTCAGAAACATATGATTCATTCACTACTTAAAATATTGTTAAATTAGTTAAATGTAATTAAAAAGTGGACTCATTTACCAATCAGCACGTGACCAACCCTCATCTTGTCATTGTCAATGTTGAAAAAACATTTAAACAACATTTAATGATGAATGGTTGTTAAAGAAAAGGTTAACAAAATACTAATTAATTTAAATTCACATGTTGAAACAACGTCACTATATCAATGTTGATTCGATTTGCAAAACTGATCAACAAAATTCAACAGGCATTCAATCTTTATCCATGTTGCTGATTAATTTTGTGTATTTTAAATGGATAGTTCACCTAAGAATTCTGTCATTATTTACTAGCCCTCATGTCATTCAAAACTTGTATGAATTTCTTGATTCTGCGGAACACAGAATCAGATATTTAAAAACGGTCACTGTGTTTACATACAGTGAAGGTCAATGGGGACCAATGTTGTGTTCGTTAATGCTTATTGCAGTGTCACGCCATTAGCTCAGCAACATGCTAATACCAAACTCTACTGAAATAAATTGTGCACAGTGGGCTATTTGTGGCACGCAGAGATGCTGCCTATGTAGAGCGTTCCAAATCTGTCACTTATTCAGTGGTGGTTAGGATGCTGCCTTCTAAGGGCAGCTCTCAGCTCACTATGTTTTGGAACAGAGATTATTTGTGTGTTTTTGTGTGTGTGTGTGTAAAGTGTAGTAGATCACGACAGCGTGTGTAGTGACAGATGGTGAAGCACCTCAGAAAGATTAATAGCAGGATTTTCTATTCAATCGGATCTTCCAGCAGTGAAGGGAGGGTGTGGTAAAAATACTCTGACCAACTAATCTGTTTGTGTTTGTGTGTGCTCATGTGGGCGTGTGTGAGTGTGTGTTTGTGTGAGCATGTGCCTGCACCAGTGTGACACCAGTGCATTTGCTAGGTGTTTTAATTACTGCTTTAATACCAGTCAGTTAACTAACGTTATTGTGATAATTTGTTAACGGCTCATGTTTGTCACCTCATCTCATTTGCTAAGTATCCATGACAACAGGTGCAACACAGTGACCAAGATACAGTAGCTGCATTTCTTTGCACTGTGCGCGCTTGTGTCAGCAATGCAATCTGATCGGGTTAGCAGATATTTTATTTTTTATTTGGTGTGATACAACAGATGGTGAATTAACACAGAAACTCGAACCATTCTCATTTCTGTATTTTCTCTTTACTTTATATTTTATATGAATCTCCCTTCTTTTTCTTGACATTTCTTGACAAGTGAAATCTCTGTGAATATTTAAATGTTTTTACTTTCATGTGTACCATTCAAAAATTCAGTAAGAAATGAATACTTTTATTCAGCAAGGATGCATTAAATTGATCAAAAGTGACAATAAATACATTTATAATGTTACAAAAGATTTCTGTTTCAAATAAATGCAGTTTTTTTTAGCTTTCTATTCATCAAAGAATAGAATAGAACTGTTTTCAACATTGATATTAATGATGAATGTTTCTTGAGCACCAAATCAGCATATTAGAATGATTTCTGAAGGATCATGTGACTTTTAAAATATATTCAAACAGAAAACATTTCTTTTAATTTTTAATTTTAACTGTATTCTTGATCAAATAATCCTTGGGGACAATAAGAGACTTCATTCATTCCATCCTCAAATTTTGATGGGTAGTGTTAGTGTATATAATTTTGAATAGTTTACACATTTGCATGTTATTGTAATGTCTTGTTTAAAATGATCAGAAATGCTTTTCCTATCCAGTTTGCACTGTTCTAGTAGGCTAAACTATCTTGCAGGACACAAGCATAATAGTTAAAAGCTTATATCCCGCCTGGAATTGAGTTTGGTCTTGTTACAAACAAGAGCTCTGAATCCTGCCTAAAAACAAACAAACAAAAAATATTATAAACCATACCAGCAGTTTGAGTCTGTAATAATGCTTTTTACTGTAATTTTGAACAAATAAAAGCAGCAAAAAGAGACTTTTTCAACAACATAAAAATCTTAATTTCTTCAAATGCTTGACTGGTGGCGTATTCATATTTATTTATGTAGTTTCCATATATTCCTTAAATTTGCGATCTTTGGGACTTTTTTTGGGGGGGGTGGGGTATTTATTAAATAGGATATTTATTATAAGGATTGTACATTCTATTCAGTTCATGCTAATTGCCATTCTACACACTTATTCACTATAACAACTGTCTCTCTTTCTTTCTCCTTCTCAGTTCTTTGCCATCTTTGCGTTTTCCACCTGTGGCGGTTACTCTGGAGTGTTTCGTCTGAGTGTTGAGTGTAAGAACCGCACAGAGAGTGACCTCAACATTGAGGTTGAGTTTGGCTACCCATTCAGGTCAGTGTTCCCCTGCCATATCTGTCCAATCAGATCCCAGTAGAGCAGACACAAGTCCTAAATAAATATTGACAGTCTTCCATTCTTTAATTGATGTGTTTGATTCACACAGTTCACACATGGTGCTGTAGGTCAAGCGTACTGTCAGTTTTTTACTGTACAATATAGAAGTCATGAACACTTTTTAAAATAAAGGTTCCAAAGGTTTTTTTTTTTTTTTTTTTTGCAAAAACAACACTAAAATGTTCAATTCAGCTCTGAGAGAAGTTTTCATTTTCTTGAGTGTGTCTAGCATTCATGTAACTACAGTACACCTAAACAGAACGAAGTGTCTCTAGAGACGTTTTAAATGTTTAAATACATAGTGCATGAAAACAGTGTGAAAAACACTTTCGGTGTGAATGGCCACTTATTCACATGACACAGCAGGACTGTAGCTGAATTTTCTCAAAGTTTACTCTCAAAAAGTAGCCTTTTGTTTCAATTGTTTGTAGGTGAATATCCACTTCATCCAGCGCTGCTTGCAGGGTCAGCCCTAAGCAGATTTTCAAATGGGTGTATTTAAGTATTTGGTGTTGTTTGATAAACACCAAAGCAAATAAAAAATCAGAATGGCTGTTTTAAAACATGTATTTGGGTCAATTACATATTTTTGTGTCAAAAGTACATTATTTCCTTTTAAAATAATTTGATAAATTCATGACATATATCACTTTATTCTATTAAAAAACTATTTAATTTGAATTCATTTTTAGTACATTTAAATAATATATATTATTTTTTTTGTTTTGTTATCTTAAACCCCCAAAATGTCAGGTGGTGCAACTGTCGGAACAAATGAACAGACTAGGGAAACTATTTAAAATGGCGTATTAATAATATAAATAATGGCATCATTTTAGGTTTTAAACCTTTCATATAAACAAATTTTATAAATATCAGTAGTTTTAAAGCTGTTGTGATAATTGAAAAACTTTTGCCCAGTAATTTGAATGTCAGGGTGGCACAACTGCAAACATGGCTCTTTTATTATAAATTGAGAAAGAGGACCCCAACTGATCCTTGTGGCAGAGTGAAAAGGTTTGTAGATCTCTCTCAAATACTGGTAAAAACTGCTCATTTCAATTATGGGTAGGTTGGTATACTTTCCATGTCAGGTGGTACAACTACAGTATATACATACAACTATTTGGTTGTACCTCCTGACACAAAAACAGTCAAAAAATGAATTTAAACACTCTGAAATGTTATTTAACAACTTAACTTGTTTAAACATTGTTCATGAAAATATGCATTACATCAGTTTTGAAAAGATACAAAAAAAAAAAACATTTTTGAAGCTTTATTTGTCAATGACACATACTGTTTGAAGCAGGTGTCAGAAACAGAGAGTTGCGCTTGCGCTGCTTTGTGTACTAGGGTAACAATGGTAACAGCTGTATTTCTGCTGTTCCACAAGCACCACCTACTGCCAGAGTGTGAATTTGCAGTTTCTTTCAGCACGTCTGCTGCTTTTGTTCAGATCAATGCGAAAATCAGACCAACTTTTTACGCAGCAAATATGCAGTGTTGTAAAATTGAACTGGTTGATGGAAAAGAAGCTAATGTGTGATCTACAAATCTAAAAAATGTGGATAAAAAGGTATCTAGAATTATTCACATATTTAAAGTACCCACGATAACAATCATCATGCATGTGCTTTACTGCAGTATGGATGAGATTGACACTGTTATATTGGCACGGCGTCTTCACAGCGCTTGTGAAATGCTGAATTAAAATGATAAGACACAATGCAGCAACTGCCATTTCAACTATATCTTTTCCAAATTAATCACTTTCACTTACCCTTATTCTTTTTCCTCTTCTCTGCACCAGATTGATAGTGCCGCCTCTTCATTTTCAAACATTAACACATGCGACTGACACAAGCAAACTTCATCAAAGTTATTATTACCAAGTATTATTATCTGAACCCCTGCCATGTGGCCCTCTGGTAGTGATGGGACGGTTGATACCGGGGCTCCGATGCTCCGATGCAGTTTTCAAAGCACTATTGTATCACACACTGTACCGATGCTTGTATCGAAATGACAATACCACGTGATTGATGACGTTTGAAGCTTCGAACGTCATGCAGTTTCGGAAAATCGAGACAGCTGGTTTGAAAAAAATTGACGCTTCACCTGATACATAAAGGAAAATGCATTTAATCATGTTTTATTGCTGGGGTCTCAGAGACCCTGAACAGAACATATGGGTTAAACAGCTCCCCCAAAATATTTTTTTTATCTACTCATGTCAGTTATGATCACATCATCATATATTTTATATTATTGATCAATATGTGAATCCGTTGACCAGGCTACACATGACACGAGTGGTGGTCTCATTGTCACAAATTAATTTAGATGAGATTACAGATTAGATAGAACTGATTCAAGACAACACTGATTCCGTATGTCGCGGACTACCGAAGCTTTGGTCACGTACTTTTTCAAACCGTAGATCTGCTCCGCGATGATTTAGATATGGTAGATAAGTCTGACCACCAGATGTCGCTAATCCGCACTGTGTTAAAAGCTTCGCGTAATGAACCGTTTTTCGGCACAATTTGATGAAAGCCTCAAATGCTTCAGAAAGCCTCGGTTTCACATCACTACCCTCTGGTGGCCACAGCGAATGTTCAACAATACGTTAGTAAATAAACACAAAACGAAAGTAAAAGCGGCAGTCCCTCACGGATGACTGCTGCACACACATAAGCAAAACATAACGTAAAATAGTCCAGGCCATGTCCTCTCTCTTTCACTCGGATATACATCACAATAGGAAAGAAAAGACTATCGCAAACTCCATTTTACACTGTTTATGATTTCCATAGGAGAACCTTTTAAGCATATTCATGTGAACTAACATGCACATATATTGGTCAAGCGATTGAAATCTCTGACAGACATTTTACCTTTTTCCACAGACTGCACCAGATATGGTTTGATGCTCCTACATGTAAAGGGCCGGAACCTGAACGTCTCTTCCTGGTGGGAGACAACTCTTCCTCTGCTGAGTTCTTTGTCACCATTGGTGTCTTTTCCTTCCTTTATACAATGGCAGCCATTTCCGTGTACATCTTCCTCATGGAGAAGTACCGCGAGGGAAACAAAGGCGCTCAGGCTGTGAGTCTTCTTGCAGTCTCTTTCCTGTGAGGCAGATAGCCTTATGTGCCATTTTGAAATCATGAAATTAAAAAGTGAAATTTCAGCTGATTAACATCTTCTACTTTGATTCAGCATAAAATGTAATGGCTTAAATGAGAGAGAGAGGGGGAAAAAAAACTGGTAACACTTTACAATGAGGTCCTATTCATTAACGTTAGTGCATTACCTAACATTCACTAACAATGACATAAAAATTTTATATGGTATATATATTTTGTTAACCCTGTTACATTACAAATATAATGTTACGAGACTGAAGATCAGTGGAAAATGTCTAACAGCCTTAAAGGTGGTACAGAGGATCTTTTCGTCGACTGAGTTTTTGAAATGTGCGCATGCGTAAGAACAACCCACCTCCTTCACAGCTCATTTCGAGTGAACGCCTCCCAAAACTCGTGCACGAGTATTGGAACACGAGTGTTTACCACCGGCATTCGCTGTGTTATTAAGCCGGGCACACATTTAACGACTAGCTAAAACATTCTAAGACTATGCTCAACATACAGCGATTGTTTCCTCCTCCTGAAGCAGATTTATATACTTTCACATGGAATTTGAACACCGACTGTAATCGCAGACTGAACGCAACTGGCTCTGACTGGACGCGTTTGAGCGCGATCAGTCATAAGTATCAATTTACATTCATAATCGGCCTTACAATCGTTAAGTGTGTCCGCGACTTAAAGCCGCGCACACACTTAGTGGATTCATTATGTCGGACTCACCGCAGGTAACTCATAATCTGCAGTTGTTACTCCTGTCTCCTGACAAAAACATTGCATGCGGCGCCTGTGGAGTGTGGAAAGTTACTGGAGCGCGCAGCCACGCGTCTCTCACAAGGAACGTCATGGCAGTGATTGACAAGCCAGAGGGCCAATCGTTTACGCGATGATCGCGTAAACGATTGGCTGATGTTTTTAAGGCCCTACCTCGTGCACAGATGATGTATATTAATAATATTCCTTTCAGTGCACCTAATAAATAGTCTTTTATCAGTTAGTAAAGACAGTTTCAAGTAATATTGCAAAAATGTATGAACAAAACATCCTCTGTACCACCTTTAACTAACAAATCTGATTGAACCATGAAGCCTATCCCTTTAAATATTATCAGAAAGATTTTTAAAGGGTGAAATGTCACAGCATCATACAATGGCAGTAAAAGCATAACATTTAATTTTTTAATATCATATAACCATTAAAATGTAATGGTGATGAGTATTCCAATGGAAAAAATATAAATAATTTGGTTTTATTGTTCTACAGGATTTTGTGGTGACAGCTATTTTTACCTTTATGTGGTTGGTGAGTTCAGCGGCGTGGGCCAAAGGTCTCTCGGATGTTAAGAGGTCAACTGACCCCGATGAGGTCATCAATCTCATCGATGCATGTGATCGTGAGGAAAACCGTTGCAAAGAAATCCATGAGCCTGTGGTTTCTGGCCTGAACACATCTGTGGTGGGTACAGTAATACCCTATAAATAATGTTATTGTGCATATATATGAAATGTATTTCTAGAATTTCATAATGACACTGTCACAGTCTTAAAAGTCCCAAAAACAAAGATGAGGCAGAAAATTCCAACACAAAGGTATTTAATAAAAGAATAAACACCAAGGTAATCCAAGGCTACGTAACAGTGTGCAAGATACACATACAACAACCAACCCTGAACTGAGGAAATGAAGGAACTTAAGTATATACTGATAACAAACTAAAAGACTAAGAGGTGTGATGATCAAATGATTTGCCATAGTAACTAAAGAGAGCAGGAAACTAGAACAAAGACAACAGGAAATTAATCAAATCAAACTAAAAGTCCATGATAATGAAAACTAAATGTCTGAGAGAAAACAAAAGACTGAGAGTTCCTGAAATTCCCGAGAAGGCACGGCATTGCACCGTGGTAAGTGAGAGGAGGTGGTTTGGGAGGCAGATGAGGAGCAGGCGAAGGGCTGGTAGAAGGAGGGCTGGTAGGCAGGAGATCCCAAGGAGGAACAGGAGGCGGTAGAAACCAGAAAGATGTGATGGGATGACAGGATGATATCCAGAAGCCTGGCCAGATAGCACCCCATGGTGGCGTTGCAGGAGGGAGGAGCCATGGTGCTTCAGTAGCCAACGCCACCATGGGGACGGAGACACTGCCGATAGGGAAGGGGCCCTGGGCGCAGATGGAGGATGGATCTGCGTGCAACCGCAGACTTCGGAGGCCACAACAGAGATGCCACGACGACCCCACGAGGTGTAACTGGAGATCCATAGGCCGCGACGGAGATGCTACGATGACCCTCCGAGGTGAAACTGGAGATCCGGAGGGCTGCAGCGGACCCGGTGCCACCAGGGAGGGCGGAGCTAGACTGAACCAAAGGGGTGGAGAGCCAGAGCATAGCAGCAGGCACGCAAGTCCATGATGAAGATCGCCGGTGTCCGACCCAGGCCGAGCTGGCAGGTCGAGGGAGCCCGGTGATGTTGCAGGCCCGATGGTCAACAGTGGAGCTGATGGAGGGAGGAGTGGCGGCGGAGGAGTTGGGGCGATGAGCTGAGGTGGAGTGGTGAGGACAGCTGCTAGAGGAGGAGCCAGGGAATCCCCCAGACTGGGGGTAGAGCTTCTCTAGACACCGCAGAATGGCCTCCCTCCAAGTCGAATTATGTGACTCCTATGGAAACTCAGCCAGCAAGTGACCAACCTTAATGTTTTAATGTGGTTAAAATAATGTAAGTTGTTGTTTCAACATTTAGTTTCCCCTATGTTTTATCAAAGGTGATTAGATTTGCAGAATTCAACAGTGATCAGTGTTGTTACAATTAAATTTTTTTCGTTAACTGGGAAAAAAGAAGAAAAAACCCTGAAATAAAATATGAAAAACTTGTAGATTTTGCCTAGGCAACTAACTGAAATTAAATAAGTTGAATACTAAAATAACTAAAACTAAATAAAGCTAAATTAAATGTAAAATAAATAAATAAATAAATCACACAAAATTACTAAAACAAACTAAACTGAAAATTCAAACTGAAAATACAAAATGAAAGCTAACTTGGTATAATAATAAATACTACAATTGTATATAAACAATACTAAAATAATACCGAAAGTGATTCAATCTTGATCCTTGATGCTGATTCATCTGTAAATAAATGCTGAAATTCAAACTTGAAATGCTTTTCCCTCCAGAATGTTAATGTTTTAATGACAAGAAAACAAATTAGATGACAAAATAAAATGAAAAAATTTTTTTCCTGTCAATATAGATCCCATTTGTGATCAGACTTTAGAAAGTTATGGCCAGTTATGCAGCACCAGTACCACTAGGGCAACAGCTACTACAAGATGAGTTGCAATGTCCAGTGATAAAATCAGTGTATGTATGTTTAGCCTAATGAAACTGGCAGTATTTTCATCAGGTAAAACAGGGTGTAGATGTTTTTGGGTATACAAATGAATGCATACAGTATGTGCAAGTAACCATTTGGATAATTTCTCTGATTCCTGCAGGCGTTTGGGTTCTGTAATGTGGTGCTATGGGCAGGGAACCTGTGGTTCGTCTTCAAGGAAACCGGTTGGCTTGGAGCCTTTGCTGGCACTTACATGCCCTCTGGAGAGAAGCAGCCAGCACCAGACTCCTTCGGCCAGGGTGGGCACAACTGAAAGGCTGAAAATTAAAGCATGGAATTCACAGGAATTCTTATGCTCTCAGTGCATAACTTCATATAAGTTTATGTATTATCACTACCAAGATTTTTGTTGCTGTTATAAACATTTATATTTAGGTTAATGTGAATCTCAAGAAGAAATTCAGTATTACAGTAATGAGGATAAAAGAGAAAGTCAGTATTACAGTAATGAGGATAAAGGAATGTGATTTGAATAATATGCTTAATTGTCATTATACTAATGTCAGTGCAAAAATTAAATTTGAATGATCCTACAAATAGGCTTATTTTCTTTATCCAAAATATTTCTCTTTTTTGGAGTGATTTCTGACATATTCTTGACAATTTTTATAAGATTCACCCTAATAGAACTTTCAGGATAATTGTCATTTGAAATATTTGACATTTTGAGGCTTGCAAAGGTCATCCTATTTAAATATATTCTCTTTTAAATCTGCTTTTCTAGGCTATGGACAAGAAGGTTATGAACAGGACCCTTACGCCAGCTCTCAGGGTGGGTACCAGCCTGAATACGGCCAACAGGGTGGTGGATACGAAGGCGGTGGTTACAACCAAGGAGTGTATGGTCAGGGTGAGCCCACCTCCTTCTCCAATGAGATGTGAGTCCGGCTCCGCTGGCTGAAGCTCTGCACTGGTGAGTGAACAAGCTGTAAGTGTACAAGCATATGTAACCCCGGTTCCCTGAGAAGGGGAACGAGACGTTGTATCACGGAGTTGACACTATGGAGGATGTTATCAGCGTGACTGGTGTTTGAAAAGGGTGCCTGTAATGCACATAATCAACTCTTTTGTCTGAAGGAGACATGCAAGCAAGCCATAGGCATAGCAACGAGACGCAGCATCTCGTTCCCCTTCTCAGGGGACTATGGTTACATACGTAACCTAGAGGTTCCCTTTCAAAACTTAACTTCGATGCTGCGTCATGGAGTTGACGCTATGGGAAACATCTCTGTTACTATTGCAACCTCTGTTCCCTGATTGAGGGAACGAGACGTGGTGTCGATGACTGACTGACACTAGGGGTCACACTTGGGAGCAGGCGAGTAGCGACATGCATCATGAGCGTAAACCGCCTATACGCTACTGCCATCATGTTGACCGTCAGGACCAACATGTGCCTGGATCAATGGGCCAGCAATATCGCTAGCAACTCGAGGCAGTTGATGTGCCACTGCAGATGATGTCCTGTCCAGAAAGCCAACACTGTGTGCCCGTTGCACACGACATCCCAGTAAGTCTTGGATGCTCCTGTTGTGACCAAAACAAATCTGGACATTAGTCCGAGGGGAACCCCTGCCCATAGAAATGCAAGGTCAGTCCAAGGGCTGAAAAAGCGACAACAAATCAGCATGATAGCCATGCGATGTGTGCCTCTGTTCCATGACAATCTCAAGTCTGTAGCCAATGCTGAAGCTGTCTCATATGCATTAACCTGAGCACCGTAACTGCTGCTGAGAATGCTAAATGCACCAGAAACCTCTGAAATTGTTTCAGTGGAACTGCTGTTTTCCTCTAATATCATCAACTGAGTGAGTTCCTCATCATGAGCTGCGAAGTCATAGAGACTTCAACTCCATCCCGAGAAAAGAGATGGTCTGCACTGGGGAGACCTTGCTCTTTTCCCAGTTGACCTGAAGCCCCAAATGGCTGAGGTGTCGAAGCACCAGGTCCCTGTGTACACACAGCAAAGAGAGCTAGGATCAGCCAGTCCTTGAGATAGTTGAGAATGCCAATGGCCACTTCCCTTAACGGGGCAGGGGCAGCCTCTTCGACTTTTCTGAAGACGTGAGGTGATAGGGACAGCCCGAGAAGGAGGGCCTTGTCCTATGTGTAGGGATATGTCTGACCCTCGAAAGCGAACTGAAGAAACGGTCAGTGTTGATGCAGAATCGAGGCATGGAAATACCCATCCTTCAGGTCTATCGCCGCAAACCAATCCTGTTGGCGAACGCATGTCAGAATGCGTTTCTGTGATAACATCTTGAAAAGGAGCTTGTGCAGGGCCCGATTCAAGTCACAGGTCTAAGATTGGTCGCAACTCACTGCTTTTCTTTGGAACGATGAAGTAAGAGCTGCAGAACTCCTTCTTCATCTTGGCTGGAGGCAAGGCTCTTTTGCCTCTTTCGCCAATAGGACTGCAGCTTCTGCACACAGGACAGGGGCGTCTTTGCCTGGCACTGAGGTGAAGAGAACGCCGCTGAACCTGGGTGGCCGCCTGGTGAACTGAATCAATCCTCTGGCTGTGGGAGTACTGGAACACCTAACTTGCTCTGTAAGCCCTAACTGGAATCGGCCTGTGATGGTTGAGGAACCTGCCTCTGAACGCGCTACCCTGACCTGTGCGGGGATTTGTGTGAGTCGCGTCCGCACATTGAGGAAGTGGTAAGTCTGCATCCAATATGTCAACGCTGCAAACTATGTGGCCCAGAGAATGAGGAAGTAGCTCTTTCTTCGAAAATATGTGTACCCCTACCATTTGGGGCGAGTGGTGGAACAAAAATAAAAGAAGATTCTCCACCCGGCCGGTGCGTTCACCAACTCCTGGGAAAGAGCAGCTCCTCTCATCTCTGGGTCACCCTTCTTAAGGAAGCTTTGAAGCCTTCTTGGGGTTCTTAGAGCTCGCCTGATAAGAAGGCTAGATTCCTATCCCTTGGGAGAGAATCATACAAGAATCAAACAAGAACAGAGTCTCTTACCACGGATGCATCATAATGAGTGCATCCAGCTCCCTCGGGAGTCGAACACGCTCCAACAGGGTGTTATCTTACATGCGCATATAAATAAGCGGCTCCTGAAGACAAAAAAGCTTGTGTATTACAGGCACCCTTTTATACTCACAGGTGCTCCACATATGACGTCATGAACTACTGCATGCCAACGATTATTGGCTTTTGTTTCCACGTGTGAACTCCACATACAATATATTCACGCATGAACTCTCTCTCTCTCTCTCTCTCTCTCTCTATATATATATATATATATAATCTTTACAATCAACATTTTAAAGGGGTCATATTATTAATTTTACATTGGATACTACTAATCAAATTTTGGTTCAGTAAGATTTTTTCAGAACGTTTTTGAAAGAAGTCTCTTTTGCTCACCAATGCTGCATTTATTTGATCAAAGAAACAGTAACACTGTAATATTGTGAAATATAATCTGAAATTAAAAACTGTTTTCTATTTGAATGTATAAATAAAAGTTATGATAAATAAACATTTAAACGTGTCGTCTTTGCAGATCACAGCAAGAGGACGGTCATGTGATCAGCCAGCATGGAAACTACTAGCTATGTTTCCACTGTCTTCAGTTGGTTTAAAGAGAAGGGGGTGGGTGGGATTGAAGCACATTTAAGAAATCTTATCAGGGTTTATATTAACATAACCAAGAGGAGACCCAGGAGGAAGTGAGACACTAATTTCAACATACTGTCTATTACATCGAATCTAGCAGGAGATTATTCATCCTATTATGATGAGGAAAAACTTGAATATGCTACCAAAAAAATGAATGAAACCTATTATGTATATGTTATGTACGGGGAGCCATTTGAATGAATTATATAAATTATAGTATTAAACTGAATGTGTTTGTCTGTGGTGTAAATATGAATTATATTTAATTAGACATACTGTATTGTGAATTTAACATATTGTTGCTTTTTTGTGATTCCATTTGTAGCCCACACATTTGTTTTTATTTTCCCTATCTTACCACTTGACCACCTCAATCATTCAACCCACGGTAAGAGATCTGAATGTTTTTTTTCTTTTCTTTTTTTTTTTATTTGTGTGAAACATTCTTTGAAGGTTCATGAGAACACAAAGGTTAAATAGTATAAAAGTTCTGTGTCAATCACTACTAGAAGTGTTAACAAAAGTCAGTAGTCTTAGATAAAACTGGTAGGGAGAGAAACTTAGTAACAGAAAAGCTAAGAACAAAGTGAAACAGGAAGTACAGGCCACTATTCATCAAAATGTGAACAAATTATGCACATGCACAATATTTATTTCCTTTTATGTTTTGGTTATATGTCCAAACCTTTATAAGCTAAAGCACAAATATATTATTGGTGCTATAAAACGGTTTGTAGGACATTATTGTGAACACTTACAAAAGGCAGTCATGGGTGCTTCAGTACTTGATGTTTTGTTTTTCTAGTGCTTTGAAACACCACTGATGCTCTTATTCAGACATGAGTGTGAATGAACCCTTTATATTCTTTCTGAAAATTCATTTCTATGTGTTTTGGTTTTTTGTTCACACTGATATGGGTGTTTTTATGCTGTCTCTGTCTATATGCCTTTACTTGAAGGTCCATATTGCTTTCTTTCTCTCCCTCATTATAACATCTGATAATGCAAAATAAAACAATGTTAGAGAATGATGAGTGTGATGACATTAATGCTCCAGTGTGTTTGTTTTTAGTAGTGCTTACTTTTATGAATTCTAATGTCTTACATTTTTGAATGACAATTAGCCATTGTAATTTCACTATGGAGTTAAGAGAGAAGTGACACGATTAATGCTATCTTTTGGTTAAAATGATTATTTTAAAGTTGAAGGTTTAAACATTTTGAGTTCTCTAAGGATGCAAGATATATCATTCTGTATCATATTCCTGATCATACAACAGACATGGCTTTTGATGCCTTTTAAGACCAGAAGAGGGAGACATTTAGTAAATTAAGTGACATGAATGGAAATTTGACTGTTGAAACAAAAAAAGCTAAATAAAAGGCATGAAAACTAAGTTAGCAAATAAATCTACTTTATTAATGGGTCACTGACAAAAAAGGTTTTTAAAAGTGTAAAAAAAATATAATGGAGATATAATAAATTTTGAGGTTTATTAAGTGTTAACAATGAGATTATGTGGTTTTTATAATCAATTAACACTGCTTTTGTCATTTTTTACAAAATGGACAATATTTGTCACCAAAAAAGTCATTTGGTAAAACCACAATTTCGGTTTTACCGAATGACACTATTGGTTATACCGAATGACGATATTTTCAATGCTAAAAGGCTGATATCTATCTAGCTAGCTAGCTAGTTTGCCTGCTAGATAGCTAGCAAAAGGACAATCAAATATTTTCTATTTAGTACAAGTTTTCCATGTTTTATAGCGGTTGTACCGAATGACCTGATGTTTCGGGACATGCATAGGAGCAAGTGAAAACATTTATTTTTCAAATAGTTAAGAGAGAGTTACTTTGCTTCATGACCATGTGGTCCTTTGCAGGTGTCTGAATGATGTCACATCCTGTCACATGATATTGACCGCATGACTTGAGGTGCATTCACGCCATATCGTAATTACTGTAACTATGAGATTCTGGCTCATAAAAAGCCTTCATGTCCTCCTAGAGCTCGTAATTACTGTTTGTAAACTGGGAGTTTACACGTGTACCACATGGCCGCTGTACCACCTGACCGTTGTAGATTAATTTAGGCGTTGATAGTGGTGCCATAGAAACGCATAATTTCCAGTCCGAGGACGTGAACAGCTCTGAATATAAGGTTAATGTTGTCATCTCAAGATTACGTTAATTACGCAGTGGCGTGAATGCAGCATTGATCCAAAATGGTCCCTTTATATTGGTTACTCCGAATGACATCAATGAAATTATTTTTCCAAACATTCTTTCTCATAACAAAGCAACGACTTCTACATATAATTGTAATACTAATTTGCACTATGTTGATATATGATGTCATAAAATCATAAAAAAAAAAATATATATTTATTACATTTTAAGTTATTTTAATCACAAATGAAATGGCTGTATTGGCCTTTGGACGGTTAAACTGAATGACCTTTTGACACTTCAAAATCTTTAAAATACCTTTATATGTAGCAAAATATAATTAAAACCTTTTGGATTCAATAAAAAAAGATCTAGTCATAATACCTTACATACTTTGGATGTCATATCTTTGTTTTTGTATTATTATTAAGGCCTTTGGACAAAAAAATGACCAGTCACGTCATTGACCCTAATACAGTTATTGTGCTTTTCTTGTAAAGTTGACTACCGTCAGTAAGATTTTTTAAATTAATACTTTTATTCAGCTAGAACAAATTAAATTGGCCAAAAATGACAGTTAAGACATTTATAATGTTACAAAATATTTTTATTTCAAATAAATTGTTCATTTGAACTTTCTATTAATCAAAGAAAATGCATTTCGGCTATTCTGAAGGATCATGTGACACTGAAGACTGGAGTAATGACGCTGAAAATTCAGCTTTGCATCACAGGAATAAATAACATTTTAAAATATATTCAAATACAAAACATTTCTGTTAAATTGTAATAATATTTCACAATGTTACTGTTTTACTGTATTTTTGATCAAATAAATGCAGCATTGATGAGAATAAGAGACTTCTTTGTGTGTGTGTGTGTGTGTGTGTGTTTGTGTGTGTGTGTTTGTGGGCATGTTTTTGTGAAATATCAGGACACAATGTGTATAATGACATGGGTATGACATAGGTATTACAAGGGGAGGGTGACATATGAGGACATTACCCATGTCCCAACTTTTCAAAAGGCTTATAAATCATACAGAATGAGTTTTTGTGAGAAAGTCAAAGTGTGCACAGTTTCCTGTGATGGTTAGGTTTAGGGGTAGGGGTAGTGTAGGGGGATAGAAAATACGGTTTGTACAGTATAAAAACCATTACGCCTATGGAATGTCCCCACATTTCACAAAAGCAAACATGTGTGTGTGTGTGTGTGTGTGTGTGTGTGTGTACCATCAGTTTTACTATTTGTCTTTGTTCAAAATCACTGTAAACATGAATTAGTGTTTCTTTTAGATAACTGCATTTAATTAGCATCTGTAAGGAAAGGTTTATACAGTATAACAAATAGTATACATTCAGTGAGGGAACAATGATTGATATCTTGATGGATTCTTATCTTTGCAATCTTCTGAAATAGGCCCAAAGCCAGAAAAGTGTGGTTTCATCCTGCATGCGGCAGCACATTTGTTATGATCACTCACTTGTGTTGCCAAAACAAGGCCCTCTGTGTGTCTGCCCACAGGATGATCTGCCAGGGAGAGCCGTCAACAGGGACACAAAGTTCTTATGGCACAGAATATTTCCACATGTCACTTAAAATCAAATTTTTACCTATAAACTATAGTTTCCATGAGATCTCTTGGTGTGTGTCAGTATACACTCCCTGTAAATCAGGAGAAACACATTCCAGATGTGAAGCATTTCAAGTAAGTTTCCCCATTCAAAGCCATTTGTCACAACCCTTCACAGCTGCTTCTCCTTCTGCTCTTAAACTGTAAACAAATAAGCAAGAAAAAAAATGTTATAATAATTATAATATAATATAAGTTGCAAATATGGTTTCCTCTTTGAAAACCTTTTAGTTATGAATGTCTTTCAAAGAAAGCACAGCACTGCTATTCTGCTGAATGAACATATCCTCAGCTCGCAGTTATGAATATCCAGGCTGTGTTTCAAAACCTTGCGCGCTGCCTACTTAGACAGCATTTGTAGTCAGTTCAAGTGCTAAATCGAAACGCTGTCAAAATGCTGTCTAGGCAGGAAGCTCACTAGGTTATAAAACTCTCCCTCTAGTGGTTTTACGCTCCTTCTCCGTGATTTACCCTCAAGAAACTAACGTAAGTGTACTAAAGCCTTAGCCAACGCCCCACACACTCACTCTTTCCTTTCGCAGTGACCGATTCGGACACTCTCAGGAAGTTCATGAAGAAGCTTAAAGCTGCGTCAGAGTTGACCGATTAAATCAATAACTACGCTTTTATTTTGCCACACGGTGTCTTTTAACGGAATCTTCTCTGTGAACGTTTGCTGATACGGACACTAGGCTTCCTAAAAAAGCGTTATTTCATAGGAATACATCTGCAGAATGGCAGAAACTGAGGGAAGTCCGTTCGGAGGCTGTTTGGGGAAAATGAAGAACTATGTGCGAACTCGGAAAGGAACGATCCTGACTGCTGAAATAGTAAGTTATTAACATGGCTGTGGCTTTAATTGAACTATAATTTCATTTCACGCTTGAATAATATTGAGAGAGCTAACGTCATTCATTTGGCTTCACGTCGAAAGTGTGATAAGCAAAAATGCTGGTATGAAATAAATGAACTGTTGCCATGGAGACGCTCCCACTCGTTAAATAAAAATAATTATCACCTGTTGATTCACACACTTGAGTCACGGAGAAAGCGAGAGACTTTTCCCTCAGAGACGAGACATACTGTACTGCATTTGTTTTTATTTCATATATTTGGTCTCTGAGACCACCAAACAAGTAGAATTGTTATGGAGCACGTTTTAGAAAATAAACTCTTGTTTATAATCAATTCTCATACAATTAGTGAAAGTCTTGCGTTAGTCAAATGTTAAGCAGGCCTATGTTTTTGAGCTATTAAAATGAGACCCCAAACAGAACATACATGTTGTAAACATTGTGTAATGTTGTTTAAAATGACTTAAATGTATTTGAGAGTGACACTTTAACTCTTAACTTTTGACCATTTACCACTTACTTTTCACTTTGAAAGCTAAAAAAAATATGTGAAGAAAGTGTCAGATATGTGAGCAAACACTCAAGCAACTGTATCCAGTATAACATAAAAAGTGACTAAGATGAAGTATGGTTGTAAATACTGCAGCAATTCAGTACATGTCACCTCAGAATATATTCAAGTAGTTCTTATGAGAATATAGCTGTATGGCTAGTAACAGAAGTGGGTGAAAAGAGTATTAATAGTGCTGTTGAATGAAATACCTCCCATCACGGAGCCATTTGAAACTTCACACTGACACACAAGTGTGTGTGCTTTTGGGAGGAGGTGGCATGGAATGCAGACCATGTGCTTGATGGTGTGAGGTCAGAGGGCTCGAGGTTTCACCCATCTGCTGGAAAGATAGAGGCCAGGCTGCTGTTTCTCTTTTATCATGTGTCAGTTCTCAGAAAGCAGAAGTTGTGGATTGTCTAAAGATATAAAGATATTGGAACCTTTCTGACAAAATTCTTAAAGGGTTAGTTCACCGAAAATGAAATTTCTGTCATTAATTACTCACCCTCATGCCATTCCACACCCGTAAGACCTTCATTCATCCTCAGAACACAAATGAAGATATTTTTGATGAAATCCGAGAGCTTTCTGTCCCTCCATTGGGAGCAACACAATTTAGACATTCAAGGTCCACAATGGTAGTAAAGACACCACAAAAGTAATCTGTGTGACTCCAGTGGTTTAACTTCAATTTTGTGAAGCTACATGAGTGCTTTGTTTGCACACACACACACACAAAAAACATTATTTACCATGTTATTTATGAAAATATTGACCTGCAATACAGTAGGGGGAGCACCACGATGCATACAAGACCGGAACATTTTCTGTGAATGTGCTTTGGGTGATAGTATTTTGTAAATATAGAGGTACATTTTTGAGCAAACAAAGCACTCGCGTCGCTTCATAAATTGGTTGAGGTTAAACCACTGGAGTCACATGGATTACTTGATGTCTTTACTACCGTTTAATCCGTTGGACCTTAAATGTGTAAATTGTGTTGCTCCCAATGGAGGGACAGAAAGCTCTTAGATTTCATCAAAAATATCTTAATTTGTGTTCCAAAGATGAATGAAGGTCTTACGGATGTGGAATGACATGAGGGTGAGTAATTAATGATAGATAGATAGATAGATAGATGGAATTTTTTGTCTGTCTGTCTGTCTATCTATCTATCTATCTATCTATCTATCTATCTATCTATCTATCTATCTATCTATCTATCTATCTATCTATCTATCTATCTATCTATCTAATTTGAACAATTATGTACTGAAATTCTCAAATCTCATTCTCACTAGTGTATATTAAAACTTGGCTGTCAAGACCTATGGTCAAGACACATCAAACAGCATTAATTCTTGCGTGTCAAGTTGTCAACTATTTTTTTTAAAAATCTTTTTTGGAGCTTGATCACTGTTTGCTTCCACTGTATTCTGCAAAACTTCTACTTTTGTGCGCAACGTACAAAAGAACGCAAATCATACAGGTCTGGAATGACATGAGGATGAATAAATGATGACACAATTTTAATTTTGGGGTGAACTAACCCTATAGCCAGTAACAGGACACTTTTTTTTAATTGCCGTATTGCCCACATATCTCACATTATCATATATTTTAATAATAATAATCATAAATTAGGTATCATTCGAAAGCTTAAACACTCAAAATTCATTCTGTGAGAAATATTTAGAAATTGGACATTGCATTACCATGGAAACAGTACTTTAGAACCTTTATCAACTACAAATTTGGAAGTAAAAACTGGGTTAGACATATGGCTTTGATTTTCTAGCAATTTTAGAATCCAAATTATTTTGTAAAATGTATATTTTGTATGAAATATATATTGCTTAACAGTAAACTTTAGCTTCTATAACTTTTCTAGACTTGATTTTTTCTGAAGTGCTTCCACTTCTGCAGTAATCTGCTGACGAGTGTCTTCTTTAAAAAGCCAGAACCAACATTATGTCTGTATTTCAAATGATTCATGAATAACAACCATTCAAGTTCAGATCTGCTCAAAAAGGGGAGTGACATTTAACTGGTTAAACTAAGCATACATTTCTATAATAGCTCTCAGTATTGTAAAAACCCATATTATAGCAAATTAATAACAACGGCTATAAAAAGTTCTTAGTAACAAATTTGTTCAAGGTGAATGACTCAAACAGGAGCTGACAGAGGGATTTTGGAGACCCATGAACTCAAGACATAAACTATTAGAGAAAACAGTAATAAAGGCCTGAATGATAAACCAGCACCCCTCTATCATTTATTATTATGCATGAATGAATCTTTCCTAGTTCAACACATTTCACATGCCCAACTTCCTGCGTCCTGCTTAAATATAACATCAGCATATTGTGTCCTTATCAAAAACAATCTGAATTTGTTGTTTGGCCTATCTCCCGATCAGATGATGAAATAACGGCCTTCCTTGAGATGCTATTGAGTAACTAACACAGAATACTGTGGTACCAGTAGCAATAATAGCATGTTATCTAACTAATTGCTGGTTAAGGTCATGGACGTTGGACATGATGCACTCATTTTCAAGAGTTCAATTTTGTCATGCAGACACACCCACGTCTAAACATGTAGAGTCATGGTCAAGTGAAATGACACACCTAGCGTCTTACAGTAAGAATCCATGCATGCTGGGACTTTTACTGGGAATTAGATGAGTGATATACTGTATAGCTCTATTATATTTTGCTGGTTAAAACAAATGTAAACGCATGCAAGAATGTTTGCTCTAGTGTGATGTGAACAAGCTGTAGGCGCCTTGCCATCACTAAGTGTGTCTTTGTGCGTCTTTGCCAAATGATCAGTGTTTGGGTGTTGAATATTCCTCATATACACATTGCAAAGGGGTTTGTAGTTTTCATTTGTGTTTTTTGTGTATGCTGTATTGTAAAAGTGTTACAGTCAGTGTTTTTCATGTATGTGCTTTTTAGGTATTTTTTATTTTATTTCTGGTGTTTCCTTATTTATCTGTTCACCCTCGTGACCCTGTTCAGCTCGGAGCCCTCAGTAGTGGGTGTTCTTAAAGGGGCAGCGCTGCATCCTTGAATAGAGCTTCATTGTGCGCTGGCTGGAGTTCAGTCTGCTTGTGAGGCTCATAGAGGCAGTTTGTGCCAGTCCCCACAACTCATAAAGCTCCGATACATATGTGCATGAAGGAGGGGTGCCTGATGAAATCATGCTGCCCGCTCCGCTCCTCGCCGCCCACAGGCATGAGCCCAGCGTAATGACTCCCCTTCTCCGGGCTGGTGTAGTCCAGTGAAAAGTAAATTTAATGATTGTTAAATTATTTTGTAGTACTCTAGAAAAAACTGTTCAGCATAAGATTAAAAATGTCAAAATTACACATTTATTCAAATGAGACAATCAATGTAAGTTTGTAATAATGAAGTTTGTAAAGCTGCAGTGAGCAAGTTTGAGGCACGTTCATGCATACTTTATATAAATGGTGTTTAGTCTTTATAAAAATGGTGTTTGCTTCACTCCCAACGCAGACCTCTACTATGTTTAACCCTGGGTTATCGTCGTTCTAAACCCCACTTTTAAAGCGTTAGTTCACCCAAAAATGAAAATTCTGTCATTAAAGGATTAGTCCACTTTTAAATAAAATGTTCCTGATAATTTACTTACCCCCGTGTCATCCAAGATGTTCATGTCTTTCTTTCGTCAGTCGAAAAGAAATTAAGGTTTTTGATGAAAACATTCCAGGATTTTTCTCCTTATAATGGACTTCAATGGCCTCCAAACGGTTGAAGGTCAAAATTACAGTTTCAGTGCAGCTTCAAAGGGCTTTAAACGATACCAGACGAGGAATAAGGGACTTATCTAGCGAAATGATCAGTCATTTTCGAAACAAAATACAACTGTATATGCTTTATAAACACAAATTATCATCTTGCACATGCTTCCGCTTTACGCATTCTTCAAAAAGCTTACGCTGTATGTCCTATGCCTTCCCTATTCAACTTACGGAACGAACGTGGCGGCAGTTTAGTTTTTTCCGTAAGTAGAATATAATTGTTTAATAGAAAAAAATAAATAAATACATAACCCATGACATTTCTGTTGTTTAAAAACATTTTTGTGCCATGACTCTTCAACCCTATTACATTCAAAATGTTTTGGGGTCATTAAATGGGATCGTAACATGCAAATTTGCTGATAATCTGAGTAAAAATATATATTTAAATGTATTTTTTTTTTATTTAGTAATGTGACAAAACAGCCTTTAAAACTTTAAGTTTGGGACAGTTAAAGGAGCTCTATGTAAGATTTTTACTTTAATAAAGCATAAAAATACCCTAATATGTTTGCAGATATTTAGGAAACATGCTAAGTTCACCTACTTGTTTCTCAGAAAAACAATGCTACAGCCAGATATTCTACTTTGAAAATGTGCGTTCCGTGTCGGAATGTCTGTTTTTGTTTTGGTCTGTGCGAAACATGAGCTGCCAGTTTATCCAATAGTATTTCGACATCACAGGTTGCCAGTTGGCGGAAAACACCGCGTATCGCAGCCATGGAAACCAGCAAACAAACTGGGTCAGAGAATCAGGCAATAACGTTCTCGCTCTCTTCTCTGTCACGGTGAAGTGACACACACCTGCGCGGGCGCCTCCTCTCTGTCTCTCGTCTCATTCGCTCCGGTTAAGTAGTGCTTGTATTGCGCATAATTTTAGTCATTCCCGCAGGTCTCGCGCTCACACCGAAAGCGCGCGGACTGAAGCGAACAAGCCACGCTCAGTCTCAAACAGAGACAGAGTCACAAGTACCAAAATAAGCGCCTTCCTGTGCTTAAACTGTCAAATACATACTAAAGTATGTCAAAACCAGCGGCACAGGCAATCTTGGCGAGTATTCAGATAAACACAGTCAGTTTTGAATCGTTAAATAGCTAAGAAAGTGAACCCATGTTGTGTGTAACAGTATTGGGTCCGTTGAACACCGTTCATAAACTCTTAAAGGGGCAGTCGTGGCCTAATGGATAGAGAGTCGGACTTGTAACCCAAAGGTCATGGGTTCGAGTCTCAGGTCCGGCAGGGATTGTCGGTGAAGGGAGTGAATGTCCAGCGCTCTCCCCACCCTCAATACCACGACTGAGGTGAGACCCTTGAGCAAGGCACCATACCCCCAACTGCTCCCCGGGCGCCGCAGCAATGGCTGCCCACTGCTCCGGGTGTGTGTTCACGGTGTGTGTGTTCACTGCTGTGTGTGTGCACTTGGATGGGTTAAATGCAGAGCACAAATTCCGAGTATGGGTCACCATACTTGGCCACATGTCACTTCACTTCACTTCACTTTCAGTCCAATATTCCTGCTGTCTGTCATGTTAATCAAAGAACAAAAGACAAAGAAAATCACTTTCTGCTCTTGACTGAATACGTTTTATAACTTTAATGGTAAGAATTATTTGCAATAAAGACTACAGAAATTAAGGTGTTTGTGTTATTTTACATTTGATTACTTTAATTTCTGTAGTATTTTTAACCTGAATAAAAACCCAGTTAACCCAAAAAACTTAGTTTGATAGCTCTCTTTATTCTATTGCATTTATTTGAGCTGTTTATATATTTTATTACTGACTTTTACTCTTTTTTTTTTTAATGAAAATAAAACTCTGCATTGAAGAAAAGTAGATTTTTGTTTGTATATGTTGTCATTTATAGTTCTTAGAAAGAAAATCGGAATTGGCAAGAGCATATCAAAACAGATAAATCAACTCATCAGCTTACAGTGTGCAAGTCTCCTCAGCTTTCATTGTCAATTGCACTACCTATTGTTGCTGGCAACCATATGCTGTAAAAGCTGGCAACCCGCGTCTTTGAACGAGGGGGCGGGCCAAACAATATTTTGAATTTGGACTGCAGTACCTATTTTGAACACTGGGTGTCATTCCTACAGAGAGCCCCTTTAATATTGCAGAGCAAGTTGTAGTCACATAGCATGAGCACATCTGTGTGAAGATCTGAGAATGGAGAGTTATACTTTGTCAAACTAAGCACAGTATGTTGAAGCCAAACAGCAGTCATTCTGCTGGCAGTAACATATTTATGTGCCCCATGCTGGCTTCATTTCAAAGGCATGGAGAGATAAGATTGTGTGTGTTTACAACTGGCTACCCTAATGGAAAAAATGCCTTTCTCTGGTATTCTGAACTTAGCTGAAAATGAAAACTGTATGTGCTAAAAATGGTTTAAGTTAAGTGGTTTTAGTCTTTTGCCGATAAAATAAGGCCAGTAAGGGTCACCTCAGCAACATCACTTCCGGGTTCATTTCACGCCCCAGAAAAGAACCGCATTTTATTGCCGGTTGGCTCAAATTGAGCTGAAAAAGAGCTTGTGCTGTTTGTGGGGTTAAAACACCTAATTTCCAATTAGATTGCAAGAGTTTAAGGCTTCTTTGTGTTTCAATACATCATACAAACCCTCACAAATGGCTGATTTTATCTATTAAAGTCAGCATTAAACGGAAGTTGCGATAGTCTTTTCTTCCCTATTGTGACGTGTATCTGAGTGAAACAGCTTCTGGAATAAGAAAAATGTAGGGCGGGAATTGATTGGATCATTGCTAACTTAATGGACACAGATCTAAATCTAAATTTGTCTGTTGTGGAGGATATTTAGTTCAACCCTCCGTGGAGACACATGTCATGACTCATGAAGGGGTTTCAAGGGGGAGGGAAGGTTACCGTTTTTGATTAAAGATTATGAAGGCATATGAATTAAAAAAAAAAAAACAATAAACCATAATAAGCACTGCAAAATTCTGTAAAACAATAAAAATTGCCAATTGTGATTTCGTGATGAAGGCGCTGTGTGTCAAATATGAGATGTATTACAAATATAAGCCTAAGTAACATCAGTGATGTAACATGACAGTTTTTAGCATCACTGCAGGGTAGGGTCGCACGATATTGAAGAAAAATGCGATAACTTGTTAAATAATGCAATATTCAATATGCAAAATATTATTTAATGCTTTAAGTGTGCAATTTAACCATTGTGCATCAATTAAAAAAAGTTACACATAGGTCCAAAGAGGACAAAAATGTCCCTGTCCAAAAACTGCTTGGGAGCACAGACACAAGTTTGGTCTCATTTTAAAGAAGACCCTTGGCAGTTTATTGTTGAAGTAATAAAAGTTTAAAAAGTGAAAAAAGAAAAAAAGTTATAGAGGTTTAAGTTTATGAAAATGTGAAAAATATGTTTGATATCAAAAAATATGTTTGATGAAACATGTTGAACTCTAAAACTGCTAGAAAATCAAAGCCATAAATCTAAACAAGTTGTGTTCCAAATTTGAGGTTGATATCTCAAAAAAATTTGTTTGGGCGCAGTACCAAATTTTCCCCATTAGAAGCCAGCAAAGCTCCGGTGGTACACGCAGTGGTTGGATTTGTGATTTGCAGTACAGTAGAGTTTTTCTCTCTCAAATATTACATGCACATCTGACATCCATACCAACACACCCACTCAATTATAGCTGCATAATGTATCCAATTGGCTCTATAATATGCAGAAGCAAAAAACAATTTGCTTTATAGGCCAAACTTGAGAAAATGGCACCATTTGGTAAAACATAGTAAAATTCTAATTTTGAAGCCTTGCCAAAACAATGAAAGCCTATAACAAAGATTGCATCTTAATGCAGGTAAAGGATTAGTCCACTTTTAAATAAACTTTTCCTGATAATTTACTCACCCCCATGTCATCCAAGATGTTCATGTCTTTCTTTTGTCAGTCGAAAAGAAATTAAGGTTTTTGAGGAAAACATTCCAGGATTTTTCTCCATATATTGGATTTCAATGGCTACCAACAGGTTGAAGGTCCAAATTGCAGTTTCAGTGCAGCTTCAAAGGGCTTTAAACGATACCAGATGAGTAATAAGGGTCTTATCTAGTGAAACGATCGGTCGTTTTCGAAAAAAATACAACTGTTTATGCTTGAAAAACAAAATATCGCCTTGAACGTACTTTTCGTTTCCGCATTCTTCAAAACGCTTACGCTGAATGTTCTACGCCTTCCCTATTCTACTTACGGAAAAAAACGAAACTGGCGCCGCGTTCGTTCTGTAAGTAGAATAGGGAAGGCGTAGAACAGTCAGCGTAAGCGTTTTGAAGAATGCGGAAACGGAAAGTACGTTCAAGGCGATATTTTGTTTATAAAGCATAAACGGTTGTATTTTATTTTTAAATGACCGATCGTTTCGCTAGATAAGACCCTTATTCCTCGTCTGGTATCGTTTAAAGCCCTTTGAAGCTGCACTGAAACTGCAGTTTGGACCTTCAACCTGTTGGTAGCCATTGAAATCCACTATATGGAGAATAATCCTGGAATGTTTTCCTCAAAAACCTTAATTTCTTTTCGACTGACGAAAGAAAGACATGAACATCTTGGATGACATAGGGGTGAGTAAATTTATCAGGAAAAGTGTATTTAAAAGTGGACTAATCCTTTAAATGGCCCTGGGATTAAACCCCCCCACAAAAAACAAACAAAAAAACAGTAAGGACTTTCAGTGCCTCCTTATTTCAGAACATCACTGCTGCATCACTGTGTTCTGAGGTTTTGTGAGTGGATAATGTAAAAGAATTTCCCACAGCCATTGCTCCAGTCTTCAATGAAGATGCTTGTGATGTAGAAACCTCATCTTTTTCAGGATTCTTTGATAGCCAGAAAGTTTGAAACACTGTTGAAAAAGTGTAAATTTATAAAACGTCATAGTGATCTTAAACTTTTGAATGGTAGTTTCTCTTCTACAATCAATCAGATGAATCACTTTATAATAACTTTTTTTCTAAAACAAATATAATGCTTTACAGATCATTAGAACTGCAGTCCTGCTCATCAAAAACTGCTTGACAGAAGAACCCAGAATTTTTTGTATAAGCAGCATTGGTTGATATGGGCAGCTGATGAAACGATTATAGAATAACTTAAGAGAAAAAGCAAATTCATTTCAATTTTTATTGCATTTTAATGAAAGATTGCAAAGATAAACATTATTTCCTTTGGAATAACATGCGGGGACCTAGATTTATGCATCGGTTGTTGATTGGATGGATGCAAATCGGCTGCATAAGAGCTTGCAGTTTATTAAAAGAAATGAGTGGGGCTTAAATTCAAAATTACAAGGTAAAAAAAACCACGCATGGATGAATAGTTCACATTAAGATCAGTAACATGCAAAGACGAAAATTCATAGGGGAATTTTCATTTAATGTTTCATTTAATGTTTATGCTAGATATTGCCATGGTAGCATAACTTTGTTGTTTCCCCAAGTGATGGTAAACAGGAAACAAGCCTCCTTACACACTGAGAATCTTCCTGTTTGAGAAAATCATCTTAATCTTCACACTTGTGTGTGTTTTAGCCGTTGTTACTGTGGCAGCAGCACATTGCAAACACAAGGCACAGGTGTTTGACGGTGGCATGTGTACAAATCATTAGTACTACGACAAACCATGGCAACATAGATAGCACTTCAAGAGGAACTGAACCCTGTAAGAACATCAAATAACACATGTACTGTCCTTGATACTATTGAAATATAAGTATTAGTTGTGTTTGATAAGGCAGAGACATTCTATTATGTTTGTAGGTAATCAGACATTTAAATAAAAATGTAATAGAAAAATCAATTTAGAAGAAATGACCAGAGCCATATTAAGCGGCCAGAATAGAGCACTGCAGTGAACAACGTATTTTTGTAGGCCAACCCTTAATTTATCATCACCCTGGTTTCCTTGACAAAAACCCTATAGCATCTTTTCATTGGCTTTTGGATTATTGTAAAATAAGCTCTTTGACAAACAAAAGTTTATGATTCTTACACATTTTGTTCATCATGATAATCTTTACAAATTAAGGCAAATTTTATCTTTTCAAAACGGATGTAATGCATAATTTTTGAGTCATGAACAATGAGTTTAAACAAGTTTCAGTTGTTAGATAACATTTATAAAGTGTTTAAATTCATTTGTTTACTTTTTATGTCAGGCGGTACAACCAAATAGTTGAACGTATATACTGTAGTTGTACCACCTGACATGGAAAGTGTACCAACCTTGAAATGAGCAGTTTTTGAGAGAGATCTACAAACCTTTTCACTCTGCCACAAGGTTCAGTTGGGTTCCATTAGATGATGCATTATCATGTTTACCATTATTACCCTGTCAATTTATAATAAAAGAGCCATGTTTGCAGTTGTGCCACCCTGACATTTGAGAATATACAAATTTCTGGACAAAAGGTTTTCAATTATCTCAACAGTTTTAAAACTACTGGTATTTATTCAATTTGTTTATATGAAAGGTTTCAAGCCTAAAATGATGCCATTTAGTTTTTAATTTTTTATTATTGAGACACCAATAATTTTCTTAGTCAGTTCATTTGTTCGGACAGTTGCACCACCTGACTTTTTTTTTTTTTTTTTTTTTNTTTTTTTTTTTTTTTTTTTTTTTAAGATAACAAAACATAAAATAATATGTATTATTTAAAAGTACTAAACATGAATTCAAACTAAATAGGTTTTAAAGAATAAAGTGATATTAATTTATCAAGTTATTTTAAAAGGAAATAATGCACTTGGACACAAAAATATGCATGTCATTGACCCAATTACAATCAGCAGAAGTAATAAGCTAAACGTAGGCTATAAACGAACTACACCACAGTCACATGACTTCAACGTTACCACCATTAAGCTTCCAACAACTCTTTCAAGTCTTTATTTAAAAAAAATAAAATCACTTAAATTTGAGTTAGAATAGTCTGCAAGAGCATGATTATAACACAATGAGGTTGAAAAAGCAGATTAGTGAGTAGATGAGTTTACCTGTTCGGCATGATGATATTTAATGTCTTCGACATTTGCCACTTGCAACCGCATTTTTCAAGACACACAAGGGGGTATTGATGATGTATTATGTCATAAAATAAAATGTGAAATATCTTGAGCTTGTGTTAACCACAGACCTCATTTCAGTCATTTAAAAACATTCAAAAATACCCATTGACTTCAGGACGATGGATCTGGAAGTGCTAAAATGCTTACTCATTTCCAGGTTATATGTCATCCCTGCAGTACTCTATACTCCTGACTTGTGTAAAAAAAGAAAGTGTGCTTATTTGAAAGCAAGTAACCACCTACCAACCACTTAACACCTTAACAGCCGCATAGAAATGGCCTGGCAGCAGTCCAAACATTCCTACCATTATGTCACCGAGTATGGCACCACTCACATTTTTTAAATATCTAGTCACAAAAATGAAGTCTGGTTACTTTAAAAATATATATATTTTAATGTTTTGTTTGGCTTGTCAGTAGATTTAAAATTTTAAGCATGTGAAAATCTCAAGGCCAGTCATTTTTTGTCAATCTGCAATTACTTGCTTTTATCGTCTTTACAGAAACGAATGCCTACTAATGTCCACAGGAGGAACAAACCTTTCCTGTAGTAGCTGCTGGCAGTGTTTATTTGGATATTTTAGTTTATATGGCAGGTTGCAGGATCAGCAAATGCATGTGTCGAGTGTTTGAGTTTAAGGGCTGATTTGATTAGACGTTCATAATATTTGTGTACTCCCTAAAGTATTCTTATAATAGTTCTTTGTTTATACCCATATAAGAACCTCGTCTACTGCGCTCTGCATGAATTGTGCTGTGTTTACACCCATGCCGTATTCCTCCCTTTAGTCCCCCACCACATGTTTTAGTAATCAAAGTTCAAAAAGCTTCACAAACTCTAAAGGGAGGTGAGAAATTCAGAGCTCCACTGTTAACTGACACCTAGAGCAGATGGTATGTTCAGATGAATTGTGGGTAGTGAACAGTAGTAGAAAGCTTTGGCATTTTGGCGCCAAACATGGATGATGTACTTGAGAGGGAGAATTTCCATACTTAAAAGCCAAGACATTTAGGAAAATAGTAAAGAAAACAACCATACACACAGACACTTTAAGAAAATACAACTAAAGTTATGGATAATTTTTTTTTTTTATAGTTTCACTGTATAAAGTTTTTTTTATTGTAGTTTTACAATTTTAGGGCTACCAAAGTTAACTGGTTTCATTTAAAAACATTTTTACATGTTATTTCTGTCTAGTGGCATTATCATGTTTAATGTAGGCCATTTGTAATGGTTTCCAGTTTTATAATGTAACAAATTACCATTTATCAAAAGGTTTATTTAATAAGTGCCCAATTGTGTTTTATTTATTAGTAGTTTCAGTTTAAAATACATTTGGAAGATGTACTTTAATTTCAGTTTTTTACAGTTAACAAAAACCTTTTCATTTATTTTTCATTTTAGTTTTTTTAATTCACCATCTATTTTTGTATCTGTTTTGTATATACATGTTATAAATCTTATTGTGAACAGTTCATCCATGTATATGTTTCATGCTTTAAAATTTTTTAGGGGTTCAAGCTCGTAGTGCTAAAACCCTATTGTAATTGTTAAAATTTCCAAGGATCAGCATTCTCCCCTAAAATTGATTGGGCAGACCAAACCGTAAGTCGTAGAGACTTGAAACTTTGAGGGCTGGTAGTACTCACACGTCTACAACATCACCAAGGCTTGTACCCGATCGGCCTGAAGGGGGCGCTACTGCGGTCAAAACTATGAAATGGCTCATTACATTCTTAAACCATTATGCGTAGGCTCAAGTGTCTTATATCATTGGAATCCTTGTGATCGTGTATCGCGCAATTTTTTGCGCATGCCCACGACATTCGTACCACATGGTGGAACTCCACATTCTGAGCAACTTAGCCTCTAGAACCGCCGCTGTCCATCGAATCGTAAATATTGGATATGATGCTGAGCATGTGCACTCAACTTCTTTGGTCGAATTGTAAATATTGGAGATTATTTCAAAAACCAACTTTGGCGAACTAGTCCTAGGTTTTTGGCTCGACCTCGATAACTGTAAAAAAGCTTTAAAAACTATATATTTCCTATGGTAAATTGACTGTATTAGCTGTAAATGGTCTTTTCCATGTATAAATAAAACATTATACCTTTCTACGCATGTGCTTAAAGGCCCTAAAGCACTTGAACCCCGATAATTGCTGCTCGCAGCTATATTTTTAACCTTGTAATGTTTAATCAATCTTGTCACACTATGTGATATAATGTCAGACTTCTCTCTGGAGACGAATGCTGAACTTTCTCCAGTCAAACAGCTTAAATCTCTCCCTACCACAATTGACTGCATGTTCACATTAATTTTTGAGTGCAACAGCAACATTTAAAAATCCAATCAATTACCGATGGATAGACCTATAGTTTTTTTCTTTTTAATAACTTAACACTCAGATGCTTGTCACAATATAGAAGAATAGATTTGTCACTACTTCCGTTTCATTGTGACTTTAACGATTGCAACACTGCAATAGAAAAACGATCTTTTTGTCTGCAGAATGGTCTAAGGGGCTAACTGCTAATGCTAACCATCTAAACCTTCAAAACCACCTAAACCTTCAAAACCACGTTCACATCCTTACACCACATGTTCTACACTGATGTAATCAAGTTTTTTTGAAGTTAGTAAACTTTCTGTCTGTCTGTTTTCTGTAGCTCATCAGTTTCATCATCCTCATCTGTTATGCCGCATCAATGTATGGAGGGTATACAGCTGTCGCCATCTGCGAGATGGTCTTTGCCATCATCTTCTTTGTTATCTTCATGATGGAGCTGGACAAACAGTTCCTGGTGGTGAACTGGCTCTGGAGTGTAAGTATGAATTCACACACACTTGCATCACCGTCCACCCTAGCATTGTGATGGTAAGTTTTTCATGAGCAAGTGACGCTCAGATTTTCTCTGTTTGCCCCTTCAGGATCTGTTCCGAGCTATAATCGGTGCAGTGCTTTATCTCATTACCTCTCTCATCTGTGTGATCGGTGGAGGTGGGGATGGGGCTCGCATCGCTGGTGGGGTGAGACATCCAACGTTCAGCATCAAAACATACCATTCTTTCATCTTTATGAACAAATCTGATTTATTAGTGCTATATATCCTTCTCTGATAATCACTCTGCTGGCATCTGTCTATAACAAAGCTCACCTTCTCTCCCAGGTGTTTGGTCTGCTGGCTGGGGTCTTGTTTGCTTATGATTCCTACACAATCTTCTTGGACATCAAGAGCAACAGACAGCATACAGCTGCTCCCACAGGTGCATGAACACACTCATTCATTCATTTAAAACATTTTAGAAAGTACACTAAGCCTCAAAAGGTATTTGGACACTTGAACCACATTTAAAGGGGTCATGATTTCTCATTATTTTAATGTTTCTTGAGGTTCACTTATAATTGTAATAAAGTTTTTTTGCACAAAAAAGAAACAAATACATAAATATATATATATATATATATGCACGGAAAAACAATTATTATCAGACTTCATTCTGACCCTCTGTCTAAAATGATTTGTTTTTTAAGGGACGGCTCCTTTAAGGCTTGTCAGTAAATGCCCACTGTTAAGTCATTGCGTAGGATACAGTATCAGTGCCTACTTGCTATTGCATGTAAGTGTTTTGAAAACACAATCCATTTAAAACCATAATTTACAGACAAAGCATTATGAAATTATTTACTTACGGTTTGTGATGCAGCGGCTGTCAGATCCAATACAGTTTTATCTTTCAACAAAAGTTTCTTTGCGAACTCCACATTACACTGTGCCTCATTTACAAAACAAAATGCTCCGAACAAACATATAATCCTCCGACGCAATCCAGGACGCCATCCACTTGTTTCCGAAAACTGGGATCCTTCTGAAGTCTGTACAGAGAAGCAAATGCTGTTTAAACTGGACACATCAAAGTGATCGTTCTTTCACTCTACCCGGAATGCGCATCAGTATACTGTATCCAGTGTAGACAGTGTTAGTGATTATAATGGGTTTTTGCTTTTGACGTGACTCGACGCTGACATCCAATGTAGGTAAATGTCAGCCGTTAAGTGAGTGAATGCCAGTGGGTGGGGCCTATGTGCGATGATGTATAACTATTCGTCGATGTCTTGCTCTGGTCATATGCAATTTCTTTTGCCAGTGTGACGTCACAGATCCTACAATATCAAAACAAGCTGTTTTTGGAGCTTAAAGGATTAGTTCACTTTAAAAATTAAAAACTTAGAAAATTAGCCCAAGCTTTACTCACCCTTAAGCCATCCTAGGTGTATATGACTTTCTTCTTTCTGATGAACACAATCGGAGTTATATTAATAAATATCCTGACGCATCTGAGCTTTATAATGGCAGTGAATGGGACCAATGAGTTTGAAGCTCAAGAAAGTGTCTCCATCCACATCCATCCATCATAAATGTACTCCACACAGCACCGGGGGGTTAATAAAGGCCTTCTGAAGCGATGCGTTTATGTAAGAAAAATATCCATATTAACACGTTATAAAATAAAATAACTAGCTTTCGCCAGACTGCCTTCCGTACTCAACTTAGGAAGAAAGTGTAAAGCCTCTTGGAGTTCAAAATGCTTACGCTACATCCTACGTTAGTCAGTTATGCTTTTTTTGTAAGTTAAATAAGCAAGGTGGTCTGGCGGAGGCAAGATATTTTACTTTATATCTCGTTAAATGTGGATATTTTTCTTTCACAAACGCATCGCTTCGCTTCAAAAGGCCTTTATTAACCACCCGGAGCCATGTGGAGTACGTTTATGATGGATGGATGGATGTGGATGGAGACACTTTCTTGAGCTTCAAACTTGTTGGTCTCGTTTACTGCCATTATAAAGCCTGGGTGTGTCAGGATATACAGTATATTTATATAACTCTGATTGTGTTCATCAGAAAGAAAAAAGGATGGCTTGAGGGTGAGTAAATCTTTGAATAATTTTCCTTTTAAAGTGAACGAATCCTTTAAGTAAATGCTTTGTTTATAATAAGGAGGACGTTTTAAGCCATGAAACTTACAGGATAATTTAATGGTACAAAGACCTCATATTGTCATGTCATGACCCCTTTAAAAGTCATTAGACATAAAATATCAAACCAAGTGTCACCAAATGCTGCAGAAGTTTTTGCTCAGTGAATTTAGTGGATGTACTATGTCAGTTTAGGGCTGCACAATATTGGAAAAAAAAACTGACATTGCAATATTTACTTTTTCTGTTGTACAGTACCTGTCAAAAGTTTGGAAACATTACAATTTTTTTTTTTTTTTGAAAGAAGTCTCTTATGCACACCAAGGCTGCATTTATTTAATCAAAACATACAGTAAAATTATAATATTGTGAAAATTATTACAATTTTAAATAGTTTTCTATTTTAATACATTTAAAAATGTCATTTATTACTTTTCTGTCCCTCCTTTGAAAGTCCATTCCACCAAAACCTCGAGATACCATCACTTTATAAGATGAGCAGATTTCATTTAGGCTTTTATTCACATGTAAACTTTGATCAACGCACACACATCGAGCACATCAAATATGGTAAGCAGAAGCTCAAATGCTCTTGCTTGACATGCGTTGTTCTTGAGTTAAGCAAATAAGGTTGATCTCCCATTTACCGTATTTGATGTGCTCTGTGCATTTGCATTGATCAAAGTTTACATTTGAATAAATTTGTTCATCATATAAAGCGATTGTGTCTTTTCAGAAGACTTGGATAAAACTGCTTGATTCATAAGGATTACTTTTACAATGTCTTTATGAACTTTTTAAAACATTTTTTGGGTGAAATGGACTTTCAGTTGGGCGACAGAAATCTCATGAATGAGATGAACAGACGTTTTAAGGGTTAAGAATGACATGGAGATGATTTTCTTTTTTGGATGAACTGTCCCTTTAAATCTGTTCTCCCAGTAGCATTAATGCCATTTGTTTGACGGTGAAGACGGAGGTTTAAGCCTCTCCCTAGTTTTTAACTAAAGGTGACACATGTTGTAACTCTCTTTGAACAGGTCGCTGAAGGCTGTCTGTGGGATGTTTACAACTGACATTTGGCATTTGAGCCAAACAGTTATTCTGGTAGAGACACCAGTGGCAACACTGGTATCTAACCAACCAAAAGCTATGCCGTTTTACATGTCCGCTTTTCATTTCGTGTAACTATAACAACTTAACCTAACTAACTCCCCAGTTATTTATTTTGCGTCTCCCTTTTTGTTTTCTCTCTTTGTTTTTTTAACAGATGACACAGTTTGAAAGCTACTTTCCTCACTACAACATTAACAGCAACCAAAACATGGAGAACAACTCAAAATGGCAAAAGGAGAGAATTCCTGAGAGTTATCGCAAAGTTACCATGAGAGATGAAGACCAGAGGAATGCAAAAGGGATGAAAACATTACACAGAAAAGAAGTTTATGTACAAAAGGGGTTCAAAAGTGAACTGTAAGACTGTTAAAGAAGCAACCATATATGAAGGAACAGAAAGCTGTTGGCATCCAAAGATTCATTACTGTCATTTGGTCAGGTGGCTTGTTACCACAACATTTTTATCAGATTGGTTGGTTACAAAAGCACAACATTTACAACATTTAGAAGAAGAAAGGGCTAATAAAATGTCAGATAAATCTGACAACTCCAAAGCAGTTATCAAGAGTTTCAGTCTAATTCTTTACTAGAGAAAGAATAGTTTTGACCCAGTGATTTTAAATTAAGTCATTTTATTATTATTATATTGGGTAATTATTATTACTCTGTCTGGTGCTGGTTTTTTTTGAAGAAACATTAAAGCTTAAGTTTGTTATGGTGTAAAACTTCACCATAGCTTGTAACTGTAACAAAATTCAAATTATTATTGATTGTTCTTGTGTTTTTTGTTATTTGTATAAGTTTTTGATGATTTCAAACAGGATTTGGGTCAGTCTAACCAGTTTATAGATATATAACTCAGGTGCAGTAAAACAAAAAGTCAGTTTTCAGTAAATTTAAAGGGATTTTCTCATTGTTCAAACTGAAAAGGAAGGAATCTCAAACCTAATATTTTCTAAGGTGGTACAAATTTGTACTATAACAACTTCAGATGTCCATGTGAAGGTAAAATGTTCATTTTTATTAATCTTTCGTACATATTGCCATTTAACCTGTTACCTCAAAGGTTGCTCACATCTTGATGCCATAAGACTTTTTTATTTTTTATTCTATTAATAAACCAATTCATATATTTGTCATATCTTCATTTACAGCCTCTATTCCGTTCAACTCCGAGTAATGTAGACTAAAAAAAATACTGCCACAGTTTGTAATTTCCTCATTCAAGATTTCCTGAGAAAATACCATGAATAAAAACTGTTTACTCAACTGTGTAATAAAAAAATGATTTTGACATGCCTTGAAAGAGATCACTGAGGAGCAGCCGGATCGCTAGCTACTCCAGTTATTCAAATGCAGTTTGTCGTCTTCACGCTTAAATAAGCAGAACTTCTCAACAGATTATAGAACAGGAAACTATCATTCTGACCTAACACCTGATTGTTGTGATGCCATATGCACAACAGTTGTAATTTTACTGTAAAACATGACAAGCTTGTCGAAGAGATTCATAAATCTTCTGTTTTATTAAAAAAAACAATAATTTGGCCTGTTTTGTTTAGAAGTGGGTCTTTTTTCTGTTCGGAAACCATTTATAACATGTATAAATTGTTGTAACAATTTATAAATTTGAATTTGTGAAGACTGTTTGCCTGTTTTGTCCTCTCATGTCTGTATGTGTTTCTGCAGCCTCAGCTCTACCCCAATGATTACCTGACAAGATTTATTTGTGAGATGGTCAGAAATGCCATCAGTCCAGTAAAAAAATGATTAACTCAGGATGTTCTGGTCGTTTAAAACAGACATATTTTCAGACAAACATTTTTTGCATGTTTTTGTTTTCAGAAGTACAAGCATGTACAAGTAACTCTGCAGGATTCATGTCTCTGTCTAATTGGTGTTGCTGGTATTTTTGGAGTTCTTTCGATAACATTTAATAAAAGGCTGTTTTAACGTGTTAAACTTTTTAAAATGTGTGTGTGGACCCTTGTATGAATGAAGACATTTGAAGAAAAGGCACAGTGAGTGAAGATTACGGTGCGCATAGCGCCACCTGCTGGAATGTTACGAATGATTTCGAATGCCGATAAAATGATGTTTTATAACAACACGAATTTACTTTAAATCTATATATATATATATAGTTACAGAACAAGAATTGACTTTAAAGGGTTAGTTCACCCAAAAATGAAACTAATGTCATTTATTATTACCCTTGTGTCGTTCTACACCCGTAAGACCTTCGTTCATCTTCAGAACACAAATGAAGATATTGTTGATGAAAACTGACATGCTCAGTGAAGCCTCTATTGAGAGCAAAGCCATTCTCTCAAGGTCCATAAAGCTACTAAAAACATATTTGAAACAGTTCATGTGAGTTCAGTGGTTCTATCTTAATATTATAAGGCGACAAGAATACGTTTTGTGCGCCAAAAAAACAAAACAAAGACTATTCAACAATATATAGTGATGGAGTGATTTCAAAACACTGCTTCAGAGCTTTACGAATCGAATCAGTGAATCGGAGTTTATCCGTTTGATATGATTCGAAACAAAAGATTCATAAAGCTCAGAAGCTTCATGAAGCAGTGTTTTGAAAATCGGCCCATATAGGTATTGTTGAAAAGTCGTTATTTTTATTTTTTATTTTTTTTGTGGCGCACAAAAAGTATTCTTGTCGCTTTATAATATTAAGATAGAACCACTGAACTCACATGAACTGATTTAAGTATGTTTTTAGTAGGCTACCTTTATGGACCTTGAGAGTTTCAATGGCTTTGCTCTCATCGGATTTCATCAACAATATCTTCATTTGTGTTCTGAAGATGAACAAAGGTCTTACGGGTGTAGAACGACATGAGGGTGAGTAATTAATGACATTATTTTCATTTTTGGGTGAACTAACTCTTTAAGTGATAGCTATTGGAGAAATATCCAGGTGACAAATATTTGTCGCTAGATGGCAGCATCTACATTCACAGAAGTTCTGAAGAGTTTACTGTAGGCTTTTCTGCAAGGGTAAAGACTTTTGTGAGAATGCCATTCGTTTATTTTGAAAACAAGACAAAAACAGTGGTTATTAAATAGCGAAGATAGATAATATTAGCCTAACTTTACAACTTTTTAGAGGGGTCTCAAAATATTTTGGCTACACTACTGTTCAGAATCTTTTTTTTTGATGCAATACATTTAGCCTATAAGGATTTCGGATCATGTAACAGTATATAACTATCGTTTTTAAAATTCACAAAATAGAAATCTTTCTAAATAAAAATATAGTCTTTTAACTATTTTTAATAAATGCTACATTTGACTAAAGAATTGATTAAAAAGTCTTAGTAATTCCTCAGACAGACTAGATAGATAGATAGATAGATAGATAGACAGATAAATAGATAGGCTAGATAGATAGATAGATAGATAGATAGATAGATAGATAGATAGATAGATAGATAGATAGATAGATAGATAGATAGATAGATAGATAGATAGATAGATAAAAAACAAACCGTGCTCACATTCCACAATAGCTACACTAAACACTTTATACAGTAGCCTGCCCTTACACACAACACAAGTATTTTCAATACCTAAACACATTCAAAAATCAATTTTGAGTACGTTAGGGGGTTTAATTCACAAAGAGACTGCTGACTGTTTTTGTGACAAGAGTACAGTAGCGGTGAACAGTGAACAGGGGGTGGTCCTGATACACTACAGTTAAACACTTGTCCTGTAGGTGTAGCCCGTCTGGTTAGACGTTCTTACGGGCAACTTCTTGTGGAGTTGTTGCCAGCACAGAGATCTACAGGCCAAAAACCAGACCTTAGAGGCGAGCGAAAAGAAGTGACGTTAGATTTAAGGAAACTTCAGCGGACATATGAGAGTATTCGCGTGAATCCACGCGCGAGACGTTACAGGCGCCGACATGTTCACGCGCGGATCAAAGAAGCGACGCTCCAATCGCTCGGTAAGTTGCTCTCATGTCGTGGCATCCTGCTTTTAACACAATCTAAAGGCTTTTTATCCTTTTCTACAGTCTGTCCTCAGGTATTTGAATGAACTCAGCGTGGTTTGACGTTTAAAGGTCATTTTAAACCTATGTTGATGGTCGAAAGTTGCTTTTTTGTCTTGCACTTATTTTACCTGAGGAGACTGTTTTCATCGCAAGTTTAAGACATGGATTAGGCTATACATATTATAACGTAAACTCCTGTATTTATTTTTAATTGTATCAGCAGTAAGTTTTGGTTAGTTATCAATCATTATTTTGCCCCTAACCATTAATGTGGCATTTTTCGTGATCTTGTGAACTATTGTATTGAGGAGGCGTGGCTTATTTGTGTCTACGTCACCGTTACCTGTGCAGGTGACGCAATCGGTTGAGGATACCATTTCATAATTATAAATAAATAAATAAATTAGATGTCTTAGTATGGAATTCAATCTGAATTTACTCAAATAATATGCGTTTAGTTTGTCTAAAATAAAATAAGGTCAAATTGCAAAATTATTCTTGAAATAATATTATTTAATGCAGTCGGTTATGGCCTAAGTGCACGTAAACAGGTGGGTAAAAACAGGATAACCTATGTGTTAGCTTTCCTGTAGCTCAGTGGTTAGAGCATGGCACTAGCAATGCCAAGGTCATGGGTTCAATCCCAGGGATTGCACATACTCGGATACAAATGTATAGTATAATGTAATGTAAGTCGCTTTGGATAAAAGCGTCTGCCAAATGCATAAATGTAAATGTATTTAAAAAATCTACAAGAATAGAACAAATTAATTTAGAGTTAGAATTTTTTATTTGCCATTCTACAGTTTTAATAATATTACACAACGTTAGTCCTGAAGATCTGCATCAGTTAGCATCCTAACGGAATGCTTCATATTACGTTTTATTGTGTTTTCCTTCCTGAAGGTAGTGCTTTACGTTGAGGAAATGTTCCTCAAATTTCTGGAAAGGGAAGATAGGGAGACAAGGGGACGAAAAGTAAACACAACCTAAAAACATCAGGACATGCTTAGACCCATTTTCACTGAAGATGCTAATTGGATTAGAATATTTTGAATGGATTAGAACAGGAAACTCTTTGTTTCCTGAAGCTGCTCTCTGTTATGTGTGGATTCAAATGCGTACCAGATGATCTTAAGGGTCAAATAAATCTTCTAGTTATGTAAATTAAAATGAAATGAATGGAGATAATCTGATATTGTCCTTTTAATTTTGATGAGGACTCACAAGCAAGTAGACCCTTGACCATTTGACATTCAGCCAGTGTTTTTTTTTTTCACTTGTAAGTGCCACAGTTATTATTCAGAATGTCCTTCTCAGGACAGACACCGAATGCACACTGATCTGAGCATGAGGAAACAATGATGGTGGGCCTCGTAAAACTTTTAAAAGGTTTTTTGAGCTTTTGACCTCTTGTAACTGTTGTCATGGTCACAATCGAGAGGAAATTTTCCCTGAGGGTGTGGACAGGAAGACACCCAGAGGGCATCCTGTCTCACTGTTAGAGACGGGACACAAAGGTGACTCAGTTTTCTACATAAAACTTTCAGGTCATAGTATGTTTCTCCGAATATACTGTATACGTCATAATTTCTTTTGAATTATGCTTTTTTCACGTTATCTTTTCTCTGCAAACATCTGCACAGTAATCTGCACAATAATAACCACTGAGAGATAGGTTAACTCTGTTAAAATGATCACTGGCTGTTAGGTCATTGTTTTGTCTTCATGAAAGTAGTTTTTTGGACTTTTGTTGCTTTCCGTCCATTACGTTCCGTACTTCCCTTACTTGCATTTTTATTTACATTATGTTCTGCACTTTTGTTACTGTTTATTTACCTTACTTAAGGTCAGCTGTCATTACCTCAAGTTCAAAGAAGTTCAACTTTTAAAAAACGTATTTCTAGACCTTTTTTTTTCCGTTTCACTGACCTGCGTCTCACATTTTCAAAGGGTTAGTTCACCCAAAAATGAAAATTCTGTCATTAATTACTCATATCGTTACACACCTGTAAGACCTTCGTTCAGCTTCAGAACACAAATTAAGATATTTTTGATGAAATCCAAGAGTTTTTTTTTTATCCTCCATTGAAAGCAACAAAATTACCACATTCAATGTCCAAAAAAGTAGTAAAAACCATTAAAATAGTCAATGTGACTACAGTGGTTCAAACTTAATGTTATGAAGCGATGAGAATACTTTTTGTGCGCAAAAACAAAAATAACGACTTTATTCAACAGTTTTTCCTCTTCCCTGTCAGTCTGTTAAAGCTGCAGTCCGTAAGATTTGCCTCTTTGTCGCCATCTCTGTTTGAAACCTGCAATTGCAGTTATTTGCGGAATTATTAACGTTGCGTGGGTTGTACATCGGCACGGCTCCTCAATGCGGATGAATCTAATGTTTGCTGTCAGTCACCATATCGGTGTGGATACTGTACTTCAAATTACAGATTATAGTCTTGGAAGTATGACCAAAATTGCGCTGCCAATGGTGATTAAATCTAACGATCGCTTAGCTCGGATCACGTCAAACCGTGTAAATGATTATTATTATTATACTTTGTTCTCAAATTGTTAATGTTAACTACATCAGCATTGCGTGACTGTGTATTTAGTGTGTATTAGCGTTACCTGTAGATTTTTTAAATTTCTGTATCGCCACTCTGCAGTCTGAAGTCTTTTGCTTTTGACTACGAGTGAATCTCCAGTTGTCACTGATGATTGTCATTTTGACCTTTTTGGATTACAATCCATCAAAATGATAAGTTTAATTATTTCAGCTGCTGTGAGAAAAGGCTATAAATGATCCGCTACCAGCAACATCCTCACATGATATAGACTACTAGCTTTCTGTTTGCAGACGTGATGTAATACAACCACACACAGTATTATGAATCAATGGTTCACAAACTTTTGAGCGGGTCATTTTTATAAATTCAGCTATTTTTTGTCTTGTGGACCATATAAACATTTTTTATGTAAAATATCTTACTCGGGACAGCACTAAATAAAAAATAACATGCATATTGTATGAGCCCTCTTATTTTGTTAAAATTATTCACATTTTCACAGATTCTGCAAGGGGTTCACAAACTTTCAAGCAGCACTGTGTATATATATAATGTGTCTGTGTTTCAAACCCACTTTTATTGTAATCATATAGGCAGCCTTCAGTTTTTTCAGTTCATAATAGTACATTAAATCAAATCCGTGAACTTTACCAGCTTTGGACCTGAATGGCAGGTTTTTCTGTCTATAAATACTCCAGTTTGATGCCAGATGTCAATTTCTGAACATGGCAATTTAGTTCTCAGAACTCTTGGCCTATCTACAGTTTTGTCTGTACAAGGCAACACAGAAAAAAACATTTGTGAGATTTTTTTCCTCATACCTCCCCCTTCTCTCCTATTCATTCTTTGAAACAGGCTAATGCAATTAACTATTCAGCGATGAAAAAACACTCAAAGATCCTGTCCACTCTCTCTCTCCCCCTCTCTCTCAGCAGTGAATAGCAATGCTCTGGTCTCAGTTCAGTGAAGTGTTAGAGTTCACTGATCTTACAGGCAGTGTTTGTTTTAGCACGCGTGTTTCCATAGATCTCTCGTTCCTGGCGACAAGAGGCCGCCGTCCGGGTGCAGTTTCTCCCTCACGCTCGCTCATCCTGACTGGACTTTTTACAAATGTGCTTTCATAGTACACAAAGCTTGTTAGTGTTTCTTGTCTGCATTAATCTTGTCTAAGAAATTCAAATTATATTTAACAAAAGTGTATTGTTGCATTTCATTGTCATGATTCACAAACTTGTTTTGTCAAATTGTTTAGTACTAACCCACGTGTGTAACAGATTTTTCATTTCTTGCTTGTAATTACGAATATGAGAAAATTTCATATTTTTGAGTTCTCAACAAATTGTACCATGGTACAGAGATGGTATGCTATATTTAATAAACAACTTGTAATACATGACATCTTTAAAAGTTTCTCTTGATATATAAAATAATAATTTCTGTCCTTATGTAGCCTATCTGAAGAACAAAAAGCTTGCTATGTCTCTGATCAATTTTTTAGTTTCTTGTTTTCAAAGGGATTCAGGCACTTTCACACACTTTTTCCTAGGTTCCCGTTCAGTGTGTGTGAGAGAGCCAACCAGGTGTTTTAGTTTTATGGCAGTTGTTTTGCCGTATATAGGCACGTCAAAGATTTCAAACACCCTAAACACGTCACTTGTAGGTTTTGAAGAACAAGTTCTAAGTTTTATTGCTTTATTTGTTCCCACAAACAAGCAGAAGACCTTGAGGCTAAACTAAGCCTGAACTGGAGTTGTACAGTATATAAATCTGCTTATGCTGCATTTCAACATTTTAGTGTGTTTTGTTGGAGAAATTAGTGTTGGACTCTAGGCCCAGATTAAGAACACATAGGGCCCTGAGGCTAAAGCAAACACGAGGACCCCTTCATAGTTGCCTATTTTGGTGCCACAACGTTTTCTACCGCAGGAATAATTAGTATTCAAAAATGAATCAAATTTCCAACATACAGATATACAAAGAGTATTCATACTAATTTATGCATTCATTCATTCATTACTATCCCAGGCTACAACACATTAAAAGCATATATGCATTTATACCAGATATGAGGTCAAAGCAAACATGTTTTCCAGAAACGGCAACAACTTTTTTGCATACGACTGCCTTAAGGGGTTTACTTTAAATAATTTTATCATTAGAATGTCTTCTTTCTGTCCCTAGAAGAGGAGAATCATCAGGGCTGGACTGTGACTAAAATTCAGCCCATCTGCCCCACGCGTTCCTCTGTAAATGTTTTGCGGAGGTTAGGGTCTTTAAATTGGAAAAATAAATTAATGACAGAAACCAAGAATAATAGACATTTTTGAAAAATGCAGTTTAACAATAATATTGCATTATATCCAGGGCTTGACATTAACACCCGCAAAATGCGTGTGTATTTCAGCAGTGGTGTGTATCGCAGCCACTCCTACTAGCCACTTCGGCAGGTTGAATTTTATATATAATATATAAATTTTTCAATTGTTGGCATCTTAAGTAATAAACTAAGTGCAATGTAGTGTTTGCAAAAATATAGATTTTTCGATACATGTCAATACTGAATATCTGAAATCCTTCCCATATTTATTTTCCGCCGAATAGATACACGATACCAGCTGCGCTCTCTCTCTCTCTCTCATCTCTCCGACAGCGAGTTGACAAACAAACCCGCCTCCCCTCACTCACTCATTTCATTTGGTTCTGATGAATATTTTGGTGTTACAGGGCTTGAATTTCTATGTGGGATTGCGCGTACTGCACATAATGTTTCTAATTTCCGCAGATTTTGTTCTCATAACCAAAGTGCGCACACATACAGCCACCTCTCAGTACAAAATTTAGTTAGTTTTCGCTGCGTATTGTGTATAAACAGTCAAATACACACAAAATAATGTCAAAATGCCGGTCTTGGCCAGTATTCATGTAAACACAGTCAGTTATGTTTTAAGTGAACGTAAACAGCTGAGAAAGAAAGCGCATGTGTAACAGAATAATGGATCCGTGCGTCAGGTCTTAAAGTGACAGTAGCCTAATATACCTGCTGCCAAATTATGAGATATTAAAAATATCTATATGGCAGGTTTTCTGCATGGTCTCAATGTCAAAATTGTGGCCAGTGAAAATGCTGAGTGGCTAGTAACTTTGGAAAACCACTAGCCAAAGTGGCTGGTGAGCAAAAAAGTTAAAGGGTTCACCCACAAATGAAAATTCTGTCAATAATTATTCACCCTCATGTCATTCCACACCCATAATACTTCCGTTCATCTTCGGAACACAAATGAAGATATTTTTTATGAAATCCGAGAGCTTTCTGTCTCTCCATAGAGATCCAATGCAACAACCACTTTCAAGCCCCATAAAGGTAGGAAAGACATCATTAAAGTAATCCATGTGACTCCAGTGGTTTAACATAAATTTTATGAAGCGACACGAGTGCTTTGTTTGTGCAAAAAACCCATAATTTACCACTTTATTTACGAGAGTATTGATCTGCAACGCGCATTCACGAGAGCATCACAATGCATGTGTTTTGTGTTTTGCGCTTTGGATATTATTAAATAAAGTTGTAAATTGTTTTTTTTGCGCAAACAAAGCACTCGCTTCGCTTCATAAAACTGAAGTTAAACCACTGAAGTCACATGGAGTACTTTAATGATAATTTACTTTCCTACCTTTCTGGACCTTGAAAGTGGTAGTTGCATTGGATCTCTATGGAGAGACAGAAAGCTTTTGGATTTCATTAAAAATATCTTCATTTGTGTTCAGAAGATGGGTCTTACGGGTGTGGAACAACACGAGCGATGACCAATTTATGCAAAAATCCAGGTAAATCCATACATTCTTTTAAATAGGAGGTTATAAATTAGGAAATGAATAATATTTAAAGTGTCTGTAATTCTCTCTCCCAGACAGAGGATGAGGATCCGGACAGGGGGCAGCCATGTATGCGCTGTGGAGAACAGTGTCCTGGCTTCCGCATGCACGGATGGAGGTAAGACTGCGGTGCTAAAACTGTTCCATTGAGGAAAAATGTCCTTGTCCTCCCTTTTTATTGTTTTTTTGTCACTTTTACTGACACGCAAATGATGAGAGCCAGATTTAAATGAATGCATCCACATCCATGAATGCATCCACCACAGCTCAATGTGTCACATCATGTCAGGGTTTTTCCTGGGTCAAAAATGGTCTTCAGTGGTGGCTGACAGACATTAGACATTAGTGGACGTGGACGCGTTGCGTGTGAATCGCGGCTGTTATTAGGACATCGCAAAAGATTTGTCAAGACAGAAAACACTTCACTGGATAGGATTTTTTTTTGTCTTTTGAAAATGTGGTTTATGTCAGTGCTTTTGAGCACTATTCACACCCAGCGGTTATACAGGAAAAAAAGGGAGGAGGGAGGAGCTCTGCTCGTTCTCTTCGTCAGTTAACATGTGCCCTATCACAAGCGCAGCAATCATCGGCATCCCTCATAAACAATTCAATTCAATTCAATTCACATTTTTTTCTATAGCGCTTTTCACGATACATATCATTTCAAAGCAGCTTTACAGAGAATGCATGTCAACATTACAATTTAAAGAATGCAGTTAGCAAATAATGTAATAATTTACAATCACTGTTAGCAGTTTAACTGAACGTAGAACCAATGAGCTCCTGGAAAAATGAATTACATTAACAATAATCAAGATATAGAATTTGTGCAATGTGCATGTTGATCCAGATGATTGCGTCTTCTCGGGTCCTCGCAGGAGTTGGCGCCGTCTCTTCACAGGTGATGGTCATCTGAGGTCTTCTTAAGAGGCTGGATCCAAACTGAAGCTGATGTCCTCTCTAGTCACAGAAAAGCAAATGAACAACTCACAATAACTGATCAAATAAGGCTTTGGCAGGACAAAAATTCACTTTGGCGGCCGCCAAAAAATTTTCAATGTAGGAAAAACCCTGCATGTGCTCTAGCCGGTACTGAAATTTAAAAAATGTGACGATACCAGCATTTCCCCCTAGCATTTTGAGCACTGTTGAGCGGATTCTTAAACACCTATGATTGGCCATTGTGTTCACGCGCTCAACAGATATGACTGTGATTGACTACAATGATCAGCGCTTCAAAAAACTGTAAATTTGACGCAGCCATCTATTAGCGGATCCATCTATCAGCGGATATATTAGAGATCCCATGTGAATCTGTGAAAGCCCTCGGTGAAGAGCGTCAAAGATGTCTTTTTACAGATCATTGTAGCCAATCACAGACATATCTGTTGAGCGAGTGAACACAATGACCAATCAGAGGTGTTTAAGAATCCGCTCAAAGTTTCAGTAGCGACTTGGTACCAAAGTCGATACTTATGACAACCCTACTCTAGCCACTAGGCCACGGATCTGACCCTTGACTTGCTTTTGAAGGACATTCGTCTCAGCCCTGACAATGTGCAGACGGAAACATAACATCCTCAGACATAACATCTCGGATTATTGTTTTAGTTATGCATTTGTTTTGAAATTAAGTTCCTTGAGGAAAAGGAAAGCATGGAAGACAGTGCTGATTAACTGTGGTCTGTCAAGACAAGATATGCGTGTGCGTTGTGTGAGACCTGGGATTCTTGTGTGTAACACGAGACGTCTAATCATATTTCCAGAGCAGGTAATGAGAGCCGCACAGTGTTTACACTAACCACTCTTCACTGTACGCCATTAGACAAGCCATCAGCTGAAGAATGATGAGCTGTAGTGTAGCTGTACTGTGTGTTTGCGTTCTCTGCTTTCACTGTTCTCTGCAGAATTCTTGATTTTTACTTCTGCCAATAAGTTTATGAGGCAGCCAACATTATCCACACTTCAGATAAGTCCCATAAGTTGTAGTCCCGTCAGCCAGTAGATGCAACATTTCTGAAGTCATGGCCACTAGCACACTGAAATGCCGATTTGGAAATATTTATGTATTTCAGAGCCGGTTCAGAGCTGTAGATTATGTTTCCATCGGATTAATTTTAGATGTCAGATATAAGAATCCAAAGGGCAGTTTGTGACGTTAATACGTGCCAGCTGTTGATTTTTTTCTGTCTTCTTAAAAAAAAACACATTACAAATAGACCATATGTCTGCTGTAGTTTAGCTGTTATTGATGTCTCTCTTTTTCAGAAAGCAGTAGAATTGACGGATTGATGGATTGATCAGTCACATGGCAATTACTTCTTGTTGTGCACCATTTTACCACTGTAAAGATCCCTAAAGAATTGTCCAAATAGTACTTTGGACAGATATTTAAAATGATCAAGAACTCTCATGAGATGAAGACTCTAGTCATGGTGTCTAAAAAAGCTGTTTTATTCTATTCTTATTGATCACATGACCAACCGAATACCAGATGCTTTGTCTCATATTATATTGAATTCAGCATAAGTAGGTGGCAAATACACATGTGAATAGGGCATCAGAAAATGGCATCAGCTTTTGAAAGCTTTTGTTTTTTTGTGATGCTACATCCACACCAGTAGGTGTCAGTATGCAGTCCAAGACTGTTTAGGCCAGCACAACATAAAATATAACAAAACATTACTTACTCATCTTTAATATATATTTAACTGAAAGTACAAAAGTTTGTCCGCACAGTCAGGTCATGTGTTCAAAAACACACACACACACACATATACATACTCATATGCTTCAGAAACACTTACCTTCAACTGCCAGTGGGTGTGTGAAGAAGCCAGACAATGACCTGGAACAAATGCTAAAGGACATGAGGCATTCCAGTGAGTTCAAAGGTGAATGATGTGCGTGTGTGTGTGTGTGTGCACGCACGCGTTTTTGTGATTTATGAGGACATGCATTTGTATAATGACGGGTATTACACTGGTATTACAAGGTTTACACTGGTATTACTCATTTCATGAGTCCTCATATTTAAAATAGCTTTAAAACATACTAAATAATATTTTATTAAAAATGTAAAAATGCAGAATGTTTTCTGTGATGGGTAGGTTTAGGGGTAGGGGTAGTGTAGGGGGTTAGAATATACAGTTTGTACAGTATAAAAACCATTACGCTTATGGAATGTCCTCACTAAGATAGCAAAACAAACCTGCGTGTGTGTGTGTTACATAGCTATACATTGGGGGAAAAAATTAAAAATGATTCATAATAAAGTTAATGTTGGCGGTAGGGTTAAGGTTTGAAGCAGTGTTATTATTATTAACTAAAACTATTTAAAATTGTTTTCGGCAATTGAAATAAATCTGAAATAAAAAGAATTAAAAAAACTTAGAAAATTAGAAATGTTAAAATAATAATGTTTAAGTTGTAGTAGTCTACTATAATTACTAAAACTAAAATAAAAATAAATTAAAGTAAAATAGAAATGCTTAAACAAAAAAAAGACAAAAGTAGATTACAAAACCAAATAAACTAAAATTAAAATGAAAAGTAAAAATCATAAAAATAAAAGATAATTAAAATAAAATAAAAAATAAAATGTGATACTAAAATAACACTGGTTTGAAGTAGCATTAGTCTGATGTCATTATGTTTCCATAAAAATTGCAGAAGTCTATGGTATGTCCTCATTTTGTCCTTATTTAATAAAGGTTTGCAACTTTGCATGTATTAAGATTAAAACCATGAAAAGTTGATATAGCTTGTGCAAAAAATACCAACAGATCTAGTAACAGTCTTTTGAGGATTGTATCATTCAGATGCACAAAATAGATTTTTGCAGGAATGCCTAATGAAAATATCATTTTAGACGTAATTTGGTTGTGCATCAATGTTGAACTACTAAAGTAATTTGGGATTAGAAATTCAGATTCATTTTTTTGTATGAAACTGTGAGGCAGTGTCTTTAATATGTTAATAATTCTTTTTAACTCATACAATATCATTCTGCAGTTTCGCGTTTCTCACACACGCATACATTTACATTAATTTCTTTCAAATAATTACTGATCCCAATATATATATATTGTATCTGCAAA
>RJVU01028295.1:1683209-1695525 GCA_003731715.1 Anabarilius grahami | reverse complement strand
GGATGATGATTTTTTTTTTTTTGCTTTATTTGTAATAATTTGTACTACCTTTGCATATAGGCCTATATAGAATCAAATAAATACATCAAATAAAATGGTATTTAATATAGAGCAGCATGCCTGACATTACCACATGCAAGAGCCTCTTTTTAGGAGATGTATCAGGGACCTTATACTACAAGGTAAATGAATGTTCTGTTCTCACCTTAAATTAGTGGAACAGCACAAGCTTTTGGCATTGTTAGTCTCTTTAACTCCCCTGTGTGTCTAAATTAACAGAGCAGAAAGTAACCATAAATCTTCTTACTGCGCTCTTCACTCTCACGCCTGCGCTTCTGTCCAGAGTCATACATCAACATCAGTCCAAATCTAATCTGTTGCCCATTCTTCAGGTGAATCACTATTCATATGCTATAATCCAATCCAGAGCACAGAAACAATTACATCTAGATCTGCTCATCATTTTAATCTGGCAATGTGTTGATTTAATCTGCGTGAAGTATTCAGATCAACAATCGTTGTGTAAAAAATCAACGTTCGTTGCAGTGACATTATTGTTAACTTTACTTTTTTCAGATTCTACCCATTCTGCCTCGTTTCTTTTCTTCACAGACTCTTTCCCCCTGTCCACCCGTCTGGCCCCCTATTTTGTGTCCTAATCCCTCCTGTCTGACTAATAAGATTAGTTCTTTCAGGTCCTTCTGCTGCCAAGACTGCAGGAATAGAGCCATCAGACTCCCGCACTTACCCTCCGCTCTGCATTTCCCTCTTCTGTCTCAGTGCTTCTTATTTTAGTCATTGACTTGCTCTCTTTCACTCATTCTCATTTCCCTTTATTATGTCACACTCTTTTCATCTTTCTTTAGGTTCAGATCAGTATTTGGAAGTAACTAAAAGTAGCAATCCTACTTAATGTATTAGCAACATTTAGCATTAGTGTGTTTCCAGTAAATACTTTATGAGCTTATTCAATTTTAATTTCCAAAGTGATTTTATTTATAATAATCGTTTAAAAGTTTAGGGGCGGTAAGATTTGTTAATGTTTTTGGAAGAAGTCTCTTATGCAGTTAAAACAGTACAATTCTGAACAGTAATATTGTGAAATATTATTACAATTTAAAATAACTGTTTTCTATTTTAATATATTTTCAAATGTAATTTATTCATATGATTCAAAGCTGAATTTTCAGCATCATTACTCGTCTTCAGTGTCACATGATCCTTCAGAAATCCTTCTAATATGCTGATTTGCTGCTCAAGAAACATTTCTTATTATAATCAATGATAGCTTTAAATAAGTTTTTGTTTAATATTTTTGTGGAAAATGTTGTACATTTTGTCAGTATTTAATGTTGTACATATTTACAGAAAGTAAAAAGGAACAGCATTACTTTAGAGATAGAAAAATATGTTGAAATAAAATGCTGCTGTTCATTATGTTTTTGATTTAGTCATAAATTAGGGTGTATTTAGTAGTTACATTTATGTATTTTGTTTTATATATATTCACCTTAAAGGATTAGTTTACTTTCAAATGAAAATTTGAGGAAAGTGTAAATTGGCGTTGCGTCAGTTAAGCTTTTTCCGTAAGTTGAATAGGGAAGGCGTAGGACGATGCGTAAACTTTTTGAACTGTGAGTTTTACACTTTCTTCCTAAGTTGAATACAGAAGGGGGTCTGGTGGAAGATAGATATTTTACTTCATAACTAAAAAATATGGACAAACACATCGTTTCGCTTCAGAAGGCCTTTATTAACCCCCCGGAGCCGTGTGGAGTACATTTATGATGGATGAATGTGGATAGAAGCGCTTTCTTCAGCTCGTACTCGTTGGTCTCGCTCACTGCCATTATAAAGCTCAGATGTGTCAGGATATTTATTAATATATCTCTGATTGTATTCATCAGAAAGAAGAAAGTCATATACACCTAGGATGGCTTGAGGGTGAGTAAAGCTTGGGTTAATTTTCATTTGAAAGTGAACTAATCCTTTAATGCAAACAGACAGTTGAATCATTGAAATAACTAATTGTGCTGGGCCACTAACAAGCACTAGCCCTAAAGGGTGGCTTGACTGTAGTTGAACTACTTTAAATGATCAATAGCTTGTAACTCGGCAAAGTACAGTTTCAAAGTAGCTCCTCAACACAGATATTCATGTATAAAATCTGATGTTCAAGGTTTTATCAATTCACGAGTACACATGCACACACATTCAGCCCTTCAGGCAAAACACAACACTCACTGGATGACAGAATAACTTTGCATGCTGACAAGAAATGCATTTCTGAAACAACAGAGACGCATGTTTTTGACATGAGCGCCAGAGGCGATCTCGCCTTGTTTTGAGTACTATTTAGTTATATATAGCAGACAGTAGCTTTAGATTGGATTCATTTTAGCAAACTGGTTTGTTTTAAGGGTTTGTTTCACTGATGTGGTAAAAGGAAACAACTCGCTGGGATCACTCAATGTGTGGTGGACTTCTCTTATTCAGCTGTTTTATAAAAGTTATATGTTATGTTTTGCATTGTTTATGATTTTAGCATGTCAGCTACCTAAAGGTCACATATATACAGGTCCTTCTAAAAAAATTAGCATATTGTGATAAAGTTCATTATTTTCCATAATGTAATGATAAAAATTAAACTTTCATATATTTTAGATTCATTGCACACCAACTGAAATATTTCAGGTCTTTTATTGTTTTAATACTGATGATTTTGGCATACAGCTCATGAAAACCCAAAATTCCTATCTCAAAAAATTAGCATATCATGAAAAGGTTCTCTAAACGAGCTATTAACCTAATCATCTGAATCAACTAATTAACTCTAAACACCTGCAAAAGATTCCTGAGGCTTTTAAAAACTCCCAGCCTGGATCATTACTCAGAACCGCAATCATGGGTAAGACTGCCGACCTGACTGCTGTCCAGAAGGCCATCATTGACACCCTCAAGCGAGTGGGTAAGACACAGAAATAAATTTCTGAACGAATAGGCTGTTCCCAGAGTGCTGTATCAAGGCACCTCAGTGGGAAGTCTGTGGGAAGGAAAAAGTGTGGCAAAAAACGCTGCACAACGAGAAGAGGTGACCGGACCCTGAGGAAGATTGTGGAGAAGGACCGATTCCAGACCTTGGGGGACCTGCGGAAGCAGTGGACTGAGTCTGGAGTAGAAACATCCAGAGCCACCGTGCACAGGCGTGTGCAGGAAATGGGCTACAGGTGCCGCATTCCCCAGGTCAAGCCACTTTTGAACCAGAAACAGCGGCAGAAGCGCCTGACCTGGGCTACAGAGAAGCAGCACTGGACTGTTGCTCAGTGGTCCAAAGTCATTCGGAAATCAAGGTGCCAGAGTCTGGAGGAAGACTGGGGAGAAGGAAATGCCAAAATGCCTGAAGTCCAGTGTCAAGTTCCCACAGTCAGTGATGGTCTGGGGTGCCATGTCAGCTGCTGGTGTTGGTCCACTGTGTTTTATCAAGGGCAGGGTCAATGCAGCTAGCTATCAGGAGATTTTGGAGCACTTCATGCTTCCATCTGCTGAAAAGCTTTATGGAGATGAAGATTTCGTTTTTCAGCACGACCTGGCACCTGCTCACAGTGCCAAAACCACTGGTAAATGGTTTACTGACCATGGTATTACTGTGCTCAATTGGCCTGCCAACTCTCCTGACCTGAACCCCATAGAGAATCTGTGGGATATTGTGAAGAGAAAGTTGAGAGACGCAAGACCCAACACTCTGGATGAGCTTAAGGCCGCTATCGAAGCATCCTGGGCCTCCATAACACCTCAGCAGTGCCACAGGCTGATTGCCTCCATGCCACGCCGCATTGAAGCAGTCATTTCTGCAAAAGGATTCCCGACCAAGTATTGAGTGCATAACTGAACATAATTATTTGAAGGTTGACTTTTTTTGTATTAAAAACACTTTTCTTTTATTGGTCGGATGAAATATGCTAATTTTTTGAGATAGGAATTTTGGGTTTTCATGAGCTGTATGCCAAAATCATCAGTATTAAAACAATAAAAGACCTGAAATATTTCAGTTGGTGTGCAATGAATCTAAAATATATGAAAATTAAATTTTTATCATTACATTATGGAAAAAAATGAACTTTATCACAATATGCTAATTTTTTGAGAAGGACCTGTAGTTGTTCAGCAAATTTTCACAGGCGAAATCCAGTCATTTTAATAGATATCGGAACAATCGTTAATTTCACGTGAGGGCAAATGATTTCCTCATGCTGATTTTGCAGTGGGTTCAAGTTGGTGATGCAAATTCGCTTGGTTTGAAAATGATTTCTGTGTGAGCTGTGCTTCATACATTGCTACACTAATTATAGACAATGGACTTTTATCTTGCAAAATTTCGCTAATATTACCGCACCTTAAGAGTGTTTCTCATAAAGTTCTATCATCTGGTAATCTGGTACTCTGTTATCTGGTAAGTATTAGTTCTGTCAAAATAAAAGTCCCACGTCCAACACTTATCAATCAAAAAAAAAATGATCAGTCAATGCTAATAATCAAAAAATGACAAATATTGGCCAATATATCAGCGTTGATGATATATCGGTCAACCACTAATTCTAATGATGTATTTCTGTATATTATGTATAAAGTTTTAGTTTTAGTATTGTGTTCAATATGGGAATATATATATATATATATATAAGTGCTACAATCTGTGATTCATCAGCAACTGTGGATGGTAGAGGAAAAAAAAGTTAATTTCCCACCCTGAATTTATTAGCATGAACTAAAATGACCTAAACGTCTTTATTGCATTACTTACAGGGCCAAATTTAATTTCAAAACACACCAAAAACTCCATATTTATGTGACTTAATTAGGTCTGAATTAGCTAGAAGGTGATTTTGCCTGCCAGGATGATGAAATGCCTGGGAATGATAGATTGGTCCCAGAATCCGTGCCAGCTGAGCACAAGCAGACAGCCAGAGCACCGGAGAGAACGTCGATCTTGTCATGCGTGTCTGCTGTAGTACAAATTAAGATGTTGTCCAAGGCAGTTGTCATGGAGGTTGTCCAGCTCTTGTGAGAATTTGATTGAGTTACCAGTGAGCTCCTGGCTGTGATAAGAGAGTCTGGCAGGATGGTGCTAGTTGAATTACCAGTGGAGAGCCAGGCCGTTATTACTCAACCGCTAATTGCTGCCACCATGAAACCCGCACCAAAAGTGTCCATCTGTTCTTGAAACCATATCCCTCGATTACTCACTTTTACAATTGCATCTCTTTAGCACAGCACTATGGAAGCTTGTTTCCACCACGGAATAAAAAAATAAAAAAGGTAATTGCAACTTTTTATCACAATTCTGACTGTTTCTCACAATTGGGAGTTTATATCTCACAATTCTGAGAAATGTCAGAATTGTGAGTTATAAACTCACAATTGCAAGAAAAACACGATTGTGATTAAAAAGTTACAATTACCTTTTTTATTTTTTATTCCGAGGTGAAAACACATGCAAATAGAAAAAACACCAGCAAACTAAGAAAACATCTTCATCAGTTTGACAACACATGTGCTGCAAGTACTCACAACTCAACCAAATACATACAGAAACAAGCTGCAAATACTCACAACGCAACCAAATACAGAAATGCGCTGCAAATACTCACAACACAACCAAATACATATAGAAACACACAGCAGATGCTCAGAACCGAACTAAATACTCTGCAAACACTCATAACGCAACCAAGTACAGAAACGTGCTGCAAATACTCCTAATGAAACCAAATACAGAAACGCACTGCAAATACTCAAAACGGAACCATATACATACAGAAACGTGCTGCAAATACTCACAACGGAACCATATACATACAGAAAGACGCTGCAAATACTCCCAATGAAACCAAATACAGAAACGTGCTGCAAATACTCACAACGGAACCAAACATAGAAATGCGCTGCAAATACTCACAATGCAACCAAATACAGAAACGTGCTGCAAATACTCACAACGGAACCATATACATACAGAAAGACGCTGCAAATACTCCCAATGAAACCAAATACAGAAACGCACTGCAAATACTCACAATGAAACCAAATACAGAAACGCACTGCAAATACTCAAAACGGAACCATATACATACAGAAACGTGCTGCAAATACTCACAACGGAACCATATACATACAGAAAGACGCTGCAAATACTCCCAATGAAACCAAATACAGAAACGTGCTGCAAATACTCACAACGGAACCAAACACAGAAATGCGCTGCAAATACTCACAATGCAACCAAATACAGAAACGCGCTGCAAATACTCCCAATGAAACCAAATATAGAAACGCACTGCAAATACTTACAACGGAACCATGCACATACAGAAACACGCTGCAAATACTCCCAATGAAACCAAATACAGAAATGTGCTGCAAATACTCACAACGGAACCAAACACAGAAATCCACTGCAAATACTCACAATGTAGTCAAATACAGAAACGCGCTGCTAATGCTCCCAATGAAACCAAATACAGAAACGCACTGCAAATACTCCCAATGAAACCAAATACAGAAACGCACTGCAAATACTCACAACGGAACCATATACTTACAGAAACGCGCTGCAAATACTCACAACGGAACCATATACATACAGAAACACGCTGCAAATACTCACAATGAAACAAAATACAGAAACGTGCTGCAAATACTCACAATGCAACCAAATACAGAAACGTGCTGCAAATACTCCCAACGCAACCAAATACAGAAACACGCTGCAAATAGTACAGATGACAACGGAAATGTATCAAGGGGAGGCCAACAAGTGACAAACCTGGCTGGGGCCGGTTATTGTACAATGTCTACTCATCAGTGGTATTGTCGATGATCTGAAAGGTCTTTTTTTTTATTTTATTTTTTTTAACATCCTGATCGTATGTGCATTGTATTTGCAGCATATGTGTTGTCAAACTGAGGAAGATGTTTTCCTAATTTGCTGGTGTTTTTTTATTTGCATGTGTTTTCTTCAGTTGCAGCACGTTAAGCTCTCTCGGCCACCGTACAACCNTATATATATATATATATATATATATATATGTATAGTTTTTTTTATAGCTGTTCTTTGAGACATTTATTTTGTTGTTCTTTGTTTTTCTGTGGTTTCTGTGCTTAGTTCCTGTTTACTTTAGTTGCTATAGTTTCTAATTATCTCCCATTTAGTTCACCTGTGTCTTGTTAACCGCTTGCCAACGTGGGCATTTGTTGTTGCAGTCTTGGGGACATTGTTGTTCTATTTCATTTTTATCTGTGAAACAGCAGCCTGGGCCCATGTCACCACCTTGTGGACAAACTAGTTAGTGCAAAAAAAAATCTATGCGCACATGTGCGATCTGCACAGGCTGCTGAGTACTTCCCGTTAGAAAAACGTACTGCAGGCATGTACAGTTCGCTCATACTATGCTGATAACGACATTTATGTCACATGTACTGTATGTATACCCTAGTGTACACATATAAATGATGAATACCTTGTTCTTAAGTTGCAAAATCTGTTTATAAATTGTCTTTTACTTGGCTTGTTTTGACTAGACTGGGACCACATCAAAGATTCAAAGATTGACAAGAATGAAGCTGACAGAGGGCTTGCTAAAACTGACATTACGTTTATTTTTCAATTGATTGACAAGCTTATTAAAACACACTCCCCATGTTGTTTGGTTTTGACAGCAGTCTCTTAGATGAGTGGTTGATGTAGTAAATCAAACTAGATTTTTACACTTTCTGAATAAAATGTTAGTGCCGCAACAATATTGGTGTTGGCCTGGCTATAGTATTTACTTAGGTGAGTAGTTTCCATGGGGCTGTTAGTGTGTTTTGGGTGGTTTCTAGTGTGTTACTATACTCCTCAATAAGCTACATTATTTGAGGTATCATAAATAGCACAAAAAGAGGGGCCTTGTCCAAAAAGAGAGTAACAATAAGAATGTGAAATATTAATACTTGCTTTAGCAAACACCTGTAAACACCTGACTTGCAGGTTAGAATATGAGGTAAATTGTCAAATTTATTAAGGAATATTACAGGCTGAATACATGCTCAATTGACAGGAAGCAAAAAGTGAGGTTACAGTGAGTCACATTGGAAGTGAGTGGTGCTAATTTTAATTTAATTAAATTTAATTTAAAAGCAGAAATTTAAAGCTTCTAATTTTATAACAGCGCTTAAATAAATGTCTGTTATTAAAATTCTAAAGCTGTTTAATTAATCATTTTTAGTCATTTTAGGGTTTATGGCATTTTGTTGTCATGGCAATGGAGGTTTTGGATGTAACTTTAAAGGTTAAGTGAATTTTTCGCATGTAAATCATAGTTTGTAGTTAATGCTTATAGTTTACATCTCTCTACTATTGAGTATTTTAATGTTTATGAATCAGCCTTACTGTAAACTAGATTTTTGCTTGTTTATAAAGAAAAGGAGGGACAAGTGGAAATACATTTTTGTGGTAATCAACATTACATGATATCCAGTAGGCTTAACTTGTATTAAACCCAGAATATTTCTTTAAGATAAAAGCATAAAAAATACGCAGCTTCATACTGTACATCCTTACTATGACATGAGCTGTTATAGATGAGAACATGTTTGAAAAAAGAAATCTGAAACACGTTTTTGCTGAGGGAGGGGCTGTGAAGGGAGCACCTATTGTTTGGGCTCAGTGTTGGCTTCAGCGGCCTGAGGGGGAAGAGTCAAGCAATAGAAGCAGAGAACGAGAGACGACTGTCATTTGACTCGGCTCAAGCGGGATGACGTTTTGTTCACTACGAGGTCATTGAAGAATGGCTAACTTTCTTAAACCACCTTAGCTTTGAACAATTCTACATATTACAACTCTTAAAAACGGATTTTGCACAGTCAGGACTACACTGTGATTAAGGTAATATACTCAACGCTGGGTACTGATCACTTAATGTTCGGTAACCTATGATCTTGTGAAGTGTATCAATTTAGTTTTGTGTTTAAACTAGTCTAACAGGAAGTTTGTTCAGAATGACAATCATAGCGGCAATAGCAGTGATGATGATAATGATGTGTGTTAGCGTTAGTTTGGCAAAAGTGTGTTTATGTGCTTGTAGGAGTTTTCTTTAACATTTTGGAGTGTTCATTTAAGTTTTTGTAGAATGTCTCATTTTTTTGCCCCCTTAGATTTTGTAGACAAGTAGCTTTTTAATACAACTTATACAAACAGAAATATTTTTCTTTTTTAATAAGTTACATGATTATTATATTGCAGTGAAAAAAAAGTGTCAGATCATTGTCAGTTAAAATATTAAAATGGAGTCAATGTTTAATTTTACTTAAAGAGATTTGTCAGTGTATCTGTACATGATTTGTATGTAATCTAAATAAATATACAACATTATTACTGTGCAGCATTGGTTGTATTCGTTAACCTTAATTCCTTAAAAGTCTTATAGTCTTAATATAATCTAATTCTTAATAGTTCAATCAGAGGAACCAAACAGCTGCTGTACCCTATATTCAAATTTTTCAATGGAAAAACTAAAATAATAATGTGTTTAAAAATATTTAAAGCATGCAATCACACAGTTTGTCACTAAATGAGCATGACATGAAAACCTGCTGGCTACTGGCAAGATTAACTTGCCAAATAAAAGCTTGAATAAAATCATATCGAATATATTGCAAGTTTTCAAATATTGCTCAGTGCGAATGCGCTTGATAAAGACGACATTCAGCCATTAGAGCACTGGGACTTCATTCAAATCAGTGTGAGTTGAGAGATTGCATGCCTATCGTTTTTGATTTATCATTGACTATACTGCACTATATTACAGATGGTTTCTGTGTAAATACATGCATAGGATGAATTAATGGTTTAGCAGCTATGTGTGACATCATCATGTACAGTCATACCATCTGCACATCTGTCCTTCGCTTGAGGACACATCTGGCAGCAGATTGCATGTTGACCTTGGGTCAGAATGGCTTTTTCCAGCAGAGCTTAACCAGCATGGGTGAACCTGCTGACCAGTGCTTATGCCCAAGCCGTAACGTTTTCACACTGTATTTGTAGTGGGTTAATCTTTGTTTGTGCCTTCTGGGAACAATAGGACAGAATATCCCATTTATGTAAGCTTTCCTGTAAGCTCTCATTCAGAGATTGTGTGGCGTCATATGAATATTATTTATTATTCTGGAGGATTTGTGATGCATTTAGTGGTTTTTAACATAAATGCACCTTTTTACCAACTTTTGCTTTAGATTAGATTCAACTTCAATTAAAAATTTCTTGATATTGCAGTGGCCATATTTGATACTTTTACAAGAGTCTTGAGAATTTTTTTTTTTTTCTTAAAGTTGAACTATTTTTACTTGATTGCATGTTAAAACACTCATGGGCAGAAAAACAGTCTATTGACAAACTTTATTGACTAAAATGTGTTTTATTGAGTATCAAAGTATCAATTTGTTATAAAAACAGAACGGAAGTATATATTCAAAGAAATTATCTTTTTATTCTTCAAGGACACATTAAATTAGTCATAAAGTGACAGTAAGGACTTTTACACTGTTATAGAAAAAAATCAGTTTTCAATCTATGTTGTTCTTTTGAACTTTCTATTCATCAAATAATTCTGAAAAAAAGTATAGTGGTTTCCACAAAAATATTAAGAAGCACAATGTTGATGATAATAAGAAATGTTATATATATAATCATCCTGTTTTTCCCGGGACAGTGCCGTATTTCAGCTCTATTTTTATTGTCCCGACTTATTAAGAAAAAAAATCATGTTTTGTCCCGTATTTCATCTTTCCTAAAATGTCATTACAACTGGGTGATCATAAAACAAGTAGTAGTACTAGTGTTCTGTCATGCAAGAACAGCCCAATCAATTCGCCGTAGAACAAAATTACCATCCAATCACTATTCGTTATCGATTAGAGAAGGCGGGATAGGCGGACTCGTGCTGAATGACACAAACCAGAAGTGTTCTCTCTCGCGCGCTCTCTCTTTCCTTGCGCCTAAATGGTCAAATTCACACATAGTTGTCAAAATGTCCATCGTGTGGAGTATCTCACGTAAATGCAGTCGGTTATGGCCTAAGTGCACGTAAACAGGTGGGTAAAAACAGGATAACCTATGTGTTAGTATATTACATCCATGGATTCGGTCTTAAAGGGACAGTAGCCTAATTAAATATTTGTCATTAATGTTAATAAAACAAGAAAAGATATTAAATAAATGTATACATTGTAAATAAACCTACTGTATCTGAAAAACAAGTTTATTTAATTTGTATCTTTATCATATTTGTTGTATTGTTTGTAATTTGTTTGTAAATTTCTTTTTTATATAACAACAATACATATTGCTATAACATGCTATATATATATATATCGCGATTAATCGCGCACCTTTTGTGTGCACGCTGATCGTGAAATTAAGCATACACCATTTATCTTGTTTAACATGTCCATTTTGCTATCATTGCCTATATCCAGCAAAGTAAACCAACAGATTGAAGTGTGATTCTCACAAAACTGAATTTTCCTGCTTTTTTTCATGGTAAATTTAGGTGTCTTTCCAAATAAAGGACACTTGCAGACTCCAAAAGGACACCAAATAACCAAATGATATGATATTCCATATAATTCATACATTTATGTACACCAAAGCACCCATAAAGAAAATCACAGCAAAAAAACATTTCAGAATTCACAGTGTATAGTATGTGCAACAGCAAAGAGCTTGATTACATTTTAGACAAGTCATGTTGCGATACTGAACAGGACCACATGGTCATGCCTTAAACAGCCGCCTTGACCAGCATATAAAGTACACAGAAACATACATAGGACAAATCAAAACATTATCCTGAATGTGTGTGAAAACAACATGAACGTACTAAAATGTGTCCGTGCATAAATACAGTGTGCTATCAGTGCGTTGGATGTTTCGTTGTTCCGTTCAGACAGGAACAGCGCGATGCGGGAGGGCTCGCGCTCTTCAGATACAATGACACAATATGACAGAGAGTTCGTGTTTTAAAGCGAAACAGACACTGGAATGAATAATTCTCTGTGCCATCTCTGATATAATCAGCATGGACTTTTAAGATTTTCAAACTGCGTGACGTAAATAATGATGCAATTTCACATGCTTCAGTAATTTATTTGCATTAAATGCATCAAATTATTTTAAGGATTTTGAATTAATCGCATGCGTTAACGCGTTAACGTTGATAGCCCTAATATATATATATATTTACACACAGATATATATATATATATATATATATATATA
>RJVU01028295.1:1660557-1677475 GCA_003731715.1 Anabarilius grahami | reverse complement strand
CAGTCATTTATTAATTTATGCCAGGAGTTATGTAAATGAAAAACGAAGTCGAGATCGATATGAAACTTGAGTCGTAGACCTCTTTAATGATGTAAGTTATAGTTTATGAAGTGAACTGCATTATTTTACATTAAAACTAGCAGTAACTCTGAACTAATGTGAACACAGAACGCTTCTGTGCGCTGGCGTCCTCCCACAGGTTAAGAGATTTTAAACAAACACTGTTAATACACATGCAGTTAACCAAATGAAACAATACACATTTTAATGCTATAAAAGCGTACACATCGAGAGAAATAAATGCCAGATGTTCATGGTAACAACTTCTTTAACTTGAGCAAACACTGCTAATACACATATACATTTGTTAATAAGGTTAATAAAACGAAAACATGCATGTTTTAATGTTATTGAATAAAAAGAAGCGATCCACTCGCAAGCCTCTGCTCATCATGACATTACCTGGATCAGTGAGCTGCGTCTCGGGCCGATGACATCACTTCCAGGGAGGCATTTTGTACATGTCCCCGTCCCTTGACTCCACCCCCATGTCAAAACCGTGCCACAAAGCAAGACGTGCAGAAAAATGAAGCGCAAAGGGAAGCTCAAACTAGACTGACACGCAAAATAAAAGCAGCGTTGCAAATAAATTAATAGATATGACCATGGAAAATATGTATTGCAAAATCTTTGCTTTTCGCGCTGTTTCATTTATGTTTTGCAATTCTTTATTTTTGTTTGCAAAACTATTTTTTTCACCCAATACTTTATTTTCTTTTGCAATTCTTTATTTTTGTTTGCAAAAAGCACATTTATTTTCCTCAATACTTTAATTTTCGTTTGCAAAACTTAATTTTTTTGCGTATATATGCGGCATTATTTTGACTCCATAGAATTCTTGTTAAATTAAAAATGTCTAAAATTTAGCTTAGCTCCAGAGACTTTCAGTGGGGTGTACTTATTTTTGCATCACCCTAATTTGAGTAAAACTGAAAATTTTGTTCTCTAAGTTAAATTATTAACCTTACTTTCATGTTATAAGTTAAACAGATGTTATATAAAACTTAGTTTTAGAAGAACAGGGTGAAAGTGATTCAGTGGCTCCTGATCTGAACTCAATCGAACACCTATGGGGAATTCTGAAAAGACTAGTTGAGCATCACTCTCCATCCAGCATCCAGTCTCTAAAAGAGGTCATTCTTGAAGAATGGAAAAAGATAGATGTTGCAAAATGTGGACAACTTGTTCATTCCATGCCTAGAAGACTTAGTGCTGTCATTAAAAATCATGGAGGCCATACAAAGTACTAGATGTAGTAGTTTTTGTTGTGGCGTGTACCCATTTTTGCATCACCCTAATTTGAGTAAAACTGAAAAATGTGTAATCTAAGTTATATTATTAACCTTACTTTCAGATGTTATAAGTTAAACAGATGTTACATTAAACTTAGTCCTATTTATATATATATAGCAGAAAAACTAAATATTGCAATGTCAGTTTTTTTTCCAATATGGTGTAGCACAAATTTATTCCCTTATTTCCCTCCAAATCCTAAATCCTAAACAGTTGTGTTGAAAGTGGTATTTTCAGTTTGTTGCATTGGCTCTGTCCACTCAACACCTCCACTGCTGACCTGTTTCCACAGGAAGATCTGTGTGCATTGTAAGTGTGTGCGGGAAGAGCATGTTGTGCGCTCGGTGCCCGGCCAGCTGGAGAGAATGATGATGAAGCTGGTGTCAGACTTCCAAAGGCACTCCATATCCGACGACGACTCGGGCTGCGCCTCGGAAGAATATGCCTGGGTGCCGCCCGGAATCAAGCCTGAACAGGTGAGGAGAATCTATATATACAATGACATTAAAGTAAAGTGTTAAGTAAGCGTTCGGTCTGAATCAGCCAAAGCCTCTCTTACATTCACTCAAGCAGAGCGGCTGCTCTTTTTTCACACAATGAATTAAGACTGTCAAGCTTCAAGAAGGACAATCAAAAAGCATCAACTCAGTTGTCCTGTGTAGCACCAGTTTTGATTTTTCTGTTCCACATTTCATTTTATTCTGGCCAGTAACTGCCTATTTAGACCAGGGGTGGGGAACGCTGATCCTGGAGGGCCATTGTCCAACTCTAACCCTAATTAAACACACCTGAAGCTAATCAAGGTCTTCAGGATTACTAAAGTTGCAGGCAGGTGAGTGTTTTTTTTTTTCAGGGTTGGAGCTAAACTCTCCAGGATCAACGTTCCCCACCCCTGATTTAGACAATTAAAGACTGTACTTACATGCAAAGCAATTAATCACAGTTTTTTTTTTTTGTTTGTTTGTTTTTTTTTAGGCAAATTTGAAATTTTTGAGATTTTTGGCANCTGTAAGCAACACAAGAGAGTCGATACACAGATGTACAATCTGTCAACTGAAGAAAACATTTAAGAAAACGAAGAAAACAAAAATGGAATTGCAGAATCCAGTCATAAAAATTGACAGTATAACATGGAATTTGGCAAATTTTGGATCAATAAGTCAAAACAAGGGCTCTATACTTTATCAAATTGTTATATGATTAGTGTCTGTGAATATTAAACCTCAATAGACTGTTATTTAAATATGAAGTGTGTATGTTCTGTATGTCTCTGTGTGAATGAGCATGTGTGACGCTCTTAGTGTTTCTAGCATCTGCCGTCTTACTATATGAACACATACAAACTTCATCATAAAAACTTCAATGAACTGCAACTCCAGAACTGCTCTGAGAGTCACTTCACCAGCATTTCACCATTTAATTTGATAAAACTATCATCAGATACACAGAAACTCAAAGGTCTTCACTACAACCCACCAAAATAAAAGTCTGGCTTAACTTTAAAGGATTAGTTCACTTTCAAATGAAAATGACCACAAGCTTTACTCACCCTCAAGCCATCCTAGGTGTATATGACTTTCTTCTTTCTGATGAACACAATCAGAGATATATTAATAAATATCCTGATGCATATGAGCTTTATAATGGCAGTGAACAGGGGTCACGAGTATGAAGCTGAAGAAAATGTCTCCATCCACATCCATCCATCATAAACGTACTCCACACGGCTCCGAGGGGTTAATAAAGGCCTTCTGAAGCGACGCGATGCGTTTGTGTAAGAAAAATTTCCATATTTAACAAGTTATGAAGTAAAATATCTAGCTTCCAGACCACCTTTCGTATTCAACTTACGGAAAAAACGGAACTGGCATTGCGTCAGTTAAGCTTTTTCCGTATGTTAAATAGGGAAGACGTAGGATGTAGCGCAAGCTTTTTGAACTCTGAGAGTTGGAAGCTAGATATTTTACTTCACAATTTTATGGACATTTTTCTTACATAAACGCATCGTTTTGCTTCAGAAGGCCTTTATTAACCCCCCGGAGCCATGTGGAATATGTTTATGATGGATGGATGTGAATGGAGACACTTTCTTCAGCTTCATACTTGTTGGTCTCGCTCACTGCCATTATAAAGCTCGGATGCGTCAGGATTTTTATTAAAGGTGCCGAAGAACATGTTTTCAAAAGATGTAATATAAGTCTAAGGTGTCCCCTGAATGTGTCTGTGAAGTTTCAGCTCAAAATACCCCATAATTTTTTTTAATAATTTTTTTTAACTGCCTATTTTGGGGCATAATTATAAATGCACCGATTCAGAGTACGCGGCCCCTTTAAATCTCGTGCTCCACGCCCCAAGAGCTCGCGCTTGCCTTGAACAGCATAAACAAAGTTCACACAGCTAATATAACCCTCAAAATGGATCTTTACAAAGTGTTCGTCATGCAACATGTCTAATCGTGTAAGTATAGTATTTATTTGGATGTTTACATTTGATTCTGAATGAGTTTGATAGTGCTCCGTGGCTAAAGCTAACATTACACACTGTTGGAGAGATTTATAAAGAATGAAGTTGTGTATGCATACAGACTGCAAGTGTTTAAAAAATGAAAATAACGACAGTCTTGTCTCCATGAATACAGTAAGAAACGATGGTAACTTTAACCACATTTAACAGTACATTAGCAACATGCTAACGAAACATTTAGAAAGACAATTTACAAATATCACTAAAAATATCATGTTATCATGGATCATGTCAGTTATTATCGCTCCATCTGCCATTTTTCGCTATTGTCCTTGCTTGCTTACCTAGTCTGATGATTCAGCTGTGAACAGATCCAGACGTTAATACTGCCTGCCCTTGTGTAATGCCTTGAACTGAGCTGGCATATGCAAATATTGGGGTCGTACATATTAATGATCCAGACTGTTACGTAACAGTCGGTGTTATGTTGAGATTCGCCTGTTCCTCGGAGGTCGTTTAAACAAATGAGATTTATATAAGAAAGAGGAAACAATGGAGTTTGAGACTCACTGTATGTCATTTCCATGTAATTAACTCTTGTTATTCAACTATGCCAAGGTAAATTCAATTTTTGAATCTAGGGCACCATTAAAATATCTAAGATTGTGTTCATCAGAAAGAAGAAAGTCAAATACACCTATAGGATGGCTTGAGGGTGAGTAAATGTTGGGGTAATTTTCATTTGAAAGTGAACTAATGCTTTAAGAAATATATTACTAGAATATAATGTATTTCTCAATGTAATAATAATAAAATTATTAAAACTTTATTTTTTAAGGAATTAAAAAAAAGGAATTGTTTAATTTTCATTTGATGGAAAAAAAAGAATTTGTGAAAAAACTAAAACAGATTTCATGTGTGTGTATTTGTGTTCTTGTATGTTCAGGTTTATCAATACTTCAGCTGTATTCCAGAGGACAAGGTTCCCTACGTGAACAGTCCAGGAGAACGTTATCGTATTAAACAGCTCTTACACCAGCTGCCAGCTCATGACAGTGAGGTAAAACTCCTTATGCTGGATGCACTTCATGTTTGACATGTTTTCATAAATTAAGTTTACCATCCATATTGGCCTGAATACATAATTGATGTTAATAATGTCATGTTGTAAGTCTGTGTTGGTCTTGCGTGAGCTGTAACAGTATTGTAAATGTGTGTGTGTGTGTGTGTGTGTGTACAGCCTCAGTACTGTAACTCTCTGGATGAAGAAGAGAAGAAAGAATTGAGGTTATTCAGCCAGCAGAGGAAGAGAGAGAATCTGGGCCGCGGCATCGTACGACTTTTTCCAGTCACCATGACAGGAGCCATCTGTCAACAGGTAGAGAAAAAGAGAGACAAAAATGGCACAGTCTGCTGATGAGATCAGTCCAGATACATCTTTTCAACTAACATCACCTTGAAATGACAACTGACTGCTTCCTTGCATCGGAAATAGTGCATACTTAGCTGAGTATCACTTCAGCTCAAGTATGGAGTGTGTGTAGAAGTACTTGAGCTGAAGAGGCACTCGTCTGGCATGTGGCTTCTGGAAACTTTTTGATATGCTGTGATAAATTTAAACTCCAGCCTGACCAGTGCCAAAACAGATACCATATGTACTAGATAAAACCGCATACTTTCCATACACCCCCTGCGATATTTCATGTGTTATGCCACATTTCAACACCCATAATGCACTCCAGCTGATGAGTAGCTGCCAAGAGGGTGTGACTGTGTTGAGAAGAGGCGAATTATGTCTTGTTCTGTTGATTTGTGTGAATACCCAGTCTTTTTATAAAACACAGAAGTAACATGATTAGTATGTATCTTTCTATATGTATCTAGTATGTATCGTTCTTTCATATTTCTACTTGTGAAGTTTTTCATTTTGACTTTATCATAGCTTTTTATTATAGAGGTGTCACTCTGCTAAAGAACAAAGACAAAGTTAAAGGGTGCTGGACATGTATTGAAGCAGATTTGCCCCTTTACTCATGGTAAAATCACTGTAACAACCTTGAGTGGCTTAGTGATTTTTTTTTTTAATGTTCAATGAATAATTTCATTTATTGATAAACTATTATTTAGTCTAGTAATGTCCACCTAGTTTAACTAAATTCTGTTTTATATAAACATTTAAAATGTACAGTCATTTTCATCTAAAAAAATGTGACAAAAAATATTGATAACTCATCCTGGGCTGCGTTTCCCAAAAGCATCATAAGCCTAAGAAGTTCATAAAAACGATCGTACGACTATTCTTAATATTACAGTCTGTTTCCCAAAAGCATCGTAACTTAAGTAGCACTTGAAAATGATCGTAGATCTACGAGTGCTCTGGAGTAATCGTAAAGCCCTAAGTGCATCGTAAGAAGACAGGATTATGAGGTCACCTACAGGACAACCGGCAGATTACACCTTTTTTCAAGTGCAATGTGTATAACATAGCTAAGGTTTTGGCTGTATTTCTCTTATACTTTTTTTTTTTTTTTAAATAATTAAAAAGAAAAGGGAAGAAAATAAAATAAAATAATAAAAATAAACAATGTCATAAATATGTAGAATAGTGCTGATAAAACATGTCTGCACTAAAAATTGTCTGTACACCTGTAGAAATTGGCTAGATGAAGTATATAATTTGTGCTACTGTCACCCTTAAAGGGTTAGTTCACTCAAAAATTTAAATAATGTCATTTATTACTCACCCTCATGTCGTTCCACACCCGTAAGACCTTTGTTCATCTTCTGAGCACAAATTAAGATATTTTTGATGGAATCTGATGGCTCAGTGAGGCCTCCATAGGGAGCAATGACATTTCCTCTCTCAAGGTCCATTAATGTACTAAAAACATATTTACATATAACAGTTCATGTGAGTTCACTGGTTCTACCTTAAGATTATAACGCGACAAGAATACTTTTTGTGCGCCAAAAAACGAAATAACGACTTTTCAACAATATAGTGATGGGCCGATTTCAAAACACTGATAGGAGATCCGAGTCACTGATTCGATTCGTAATGCTCCGAAGCAGTGTTTTGAAATCGGCCCATCACTATATTGTTGAAAAGTCGTTATTTTGGTTTTTTTGGCACAAAAAGTATTCTCGTCACTTTATAAAAAGGTAGAACAACTCACATGAACTGTTTTAAATGAACGAATGTTCTTACGGGTGTAGAACGACATGAGGGTGAGTAATAAATGACATTATTTTCATTTTTGGGTGAACTAACCCTTTAATATATACCCTTTATATAGGCCTATTGATATTTAAACTTGCATGTTCATGTTTTAAAATTTAGTTTATGGTTGAAAAAAAGTCAGTCACTTCAGAAACACTTGGAGGAACTCATAAGAATTCCTATAGTATTTCATAGGGCCTTGGGTGGTTCAGCATGGACATCAAAAATATTGAATCACAGTTTGATTGATTTCACACACAAAAGTTTATTAAATTATAAAAAAAATCTAATAAATATTACTATAGTAATAATTTTATTGTACTGTGAAAATAAACAATATATATTATTATATAAAAATATTTTAACAGTACAACAGTAAAATGACAATACTAATATTTAAGATATTTAACTTAATTTCTTTGCTTTCAAATGTTAAATCATAGAGCTTTATTTTATTATTATATTATTTTTACAGAAAGGTAATATGTTTTATCTCTGAAGTAGAAAATCATAAATCATCATTTCATGGGATCTTTAACCGTTACTGCTTCTGCTGTCTTGGTTGTTTTATATGACATCACAGCGGTCATGTGGGAGCGGTCAGGGCTTCCATAAAATGCTTAGTTTGCAACTTGTAATTATGAGTTTGGAAACTTTCTAAACCTCTCTTTCCACCCTACTCTTTTCTTTTTTTTTTTTCCTATCCTTTTCCTCTATGTCTGTTGATCAGTGTGGAAGGCAGATTTGTGGCGGTGACATAGCGGTGTTTGCATCACGGGCGGGTCACGGCTCCTGCTGGCATCCTCAGTGCTTCCAGTGCGCTTCCTGTAACGAGCTGCTAGTAGATCTCATTTACTTCTACCAGGACGGACACATCTACTGCGGCCGGCACCACGCTGAACGCATCAAACCCCGCTGCCAGGCCTGCGACGAGGTGAGCGCTGGAGTTCAGCTCTCATCCCTGAATTGTTCACCCAGTTCCTATTTTCATCCTTTTGGCGACACTGAATTTGTTGTGTAGGGGTTATCAGACAAGTGCCAGACGCACAAAAACTTGGTGCTCATCCAGGTTCAATCCTGGCCTTCAACAATCCCATTCTATTCTATTTTATTAAATTAACTAAAATTGAATTTGATCCCAGCCCTGCATCACTTTCTGAATGGAACTGAAACAGAGGTGATGCCACGTAACCTTACACAATATCTTCCTCAGATCATCTTTGCGGACGAGTGTACGGAGGCTGAGGGGCGGCACTGGCACATGAAGCATTTCTGCTGTTTTGAGTGTGAGACGGCACTTGGGGGTCAGCGGTACATCATGAGAGAGAGTCGGCCCTACTGCTGCTGCTGTTATGAGTCACTGTACGCCGAATACTGCGACACCTGCGGAGAACATATTGGTGAGGACAGACAAACAACACTGTATACCTATATAGTCTTGGTTAAAGGATTAGTTCACTTCTGAATGACAATTTCCTGATCATTTACTCACCCCCATGTCATCCAAGATGTTCATGTCTTTCTTTCTTCAGTCGAAAATAAATTAAGGTTTTTGAGGAAAACATTCCAGGATTTTTCTCCATATAGTGGACTTCTCTGGGGTTCACCGGGTTGAAGGTTCAAATTGCAGTTTCAGTGCAGCTTCAAAGAGCTCTACACGATCCCAGACGAGGAATAAGGGTCTTATCTAGCGAAACAATCGGTCATTTTCTAAAATAAAATAAAATTGTACATAGTTTTTAAAAACAAATGCTCGTCTTGCACTGCTCGATCCACCACACACAGGGTTCCCACTCGTCTTGGAAAACCTGGAAAACCTTGAAAACCTGGAAAATTGATGACAAACTTTCCAGTCCTGGAAAACACATGGAAAATTATAGAAAATGAAAAATGTCCTGGAAAATCTTGTTGTTGTCTTGAAAATTATCAAAAACAATTACCGTTAGTTGCAGAAAGTGAGATGTTCAGGAATGCTGAGCTAACTAATAATTTTGATGCAATATAATAAGGTCAATAAGAGATTCATCATTGTGCAGTGTAGCCAGCTTCATTGATTATAACAGGAGTTTTCACAACAGTGCAGAACTTTGAGTTTGCGCTGAAGTGATTGACAGCAACAGTGATTAAAAAAGGAAAATCTGTTTATAACCCATTCGCAATTTGAATGTTTTTCATGCTGCTAAGTATACACACTGCAAAGTTTTGGGAATTACTAACTTATTTAAATGCGGGATTGAATCCAAAATTATATTGATTGACATGGTGATAACCAGCATTGTATAGGACAGAAATAACTAATAGACCTGCCACATATTCTATTACGTGTTATGGGTTTTTTTGTTGTTCATCGACTTTGTCTTTGACTAATATTTTTATTTTCAAATAGTTAAACAAAACATTAAAGTAGTTCCAATCTTTTTTTGCTATGATATGGACACTGGTAACAAGAACAATTTGTCATAATGTATGATTAAGAGCTCACATTAAAAATTGTTTTTATAGTTAAGTCATGGCAATAAACTATGGAAGTGTCTGCTGCTGAAAAAAATAAATAAAAAAGGTAATTGCAACTTTTTATCTCAAAATTCTAAAAAATTCCGAGCTTACATAATTGTGATATAAACTCGCAATTGTGTTATAAAGTGAAAATTATAAATTGCATAACTGTGATATAAACTCACAATTGCGAGGAAAAAAAAGTCAGAATAGTGAGATACAAAAAGGTAATTGCGACTTTTTTTTAAATTCTGTGGCGGAAACAAGCTTCCATAGTCAGAATGCTTGATTAAGAGCACATATTAAAAAATTATTTTATAGTTAAATCATGGTAATAAACTGTATGCCTTTTAAAGACTTAGAGAGAAATATATTACTTTAGGGCGTGATCCTTGTCTTTTATTCCTGCCATAGTAAAATTGAAAATGTCCTGGAAAAGTCCTGAAAAATGATCGCTGAAAAAGAGTGGGAACCCTGCACACATTATGTAATCACATTGGAAAGGTCATGCGTGACGTAGGAGGAAGTACCAACCTAGTGTTTACAAAGCAAACATGCAAAGATTAAGCCAAAAGCCCTTTACAAAAAAAGGTAAAACAAAGATATCAGACTGTTTTGAAGTTGGAGGAGAAAATTAGATGTTGATAAAGTTTTTCGTCCTACCGTAGTACTTCCGCCTACGTCACGCAACCTTTCAACGTAATGCGTGGCGCAGAGCAGTACAAGACAAGAATTTGTGGTTAAAAAGTATATACATTTTTATTTTTTTAGAAAATGACTGATTGTTTCACTAGATAAGACCCTTATTCCTCGTCTGTGATCGTGTAGAGCCCTTTGAAGCTGCACTGAAACTGTGATTTTGACCTTCAACTCGTTGAACCCCACTGAAGTCCACTATATGGAGAAAAATCCTGGAATGTTTTCCTCAAAAACATTCATTTCTTTTCGACTTAAGAAAGAAAAACAAACATCTTGGATGACATGGGGATGAGTAAATTATTAGGAAAATTTTCATTCAGAAGTGAACTAATCCTTTAACCTGTTAGCGTTAAATTTGAAATAATTTTTTTTTTTACTTGCTATTAAATCAGCTAGAAAACTAGTTCATGGCTTCAGTGTTATACTTTCAAAAGAATGAGCTAGTTGCATTTATAAAACATTTATTTGTTGTGCTGCCCACTTGCCTGCCAGACCTTTGTAAGTGTGTTAGTAATGAACACATTTCTGGAGCACTAGTCGAAGTTATTCTGCGTAATTGACATGGTACATTCCTGTCAATTATGGCAGTAAAAAGATAAGTAATAAGAGAAAAATGCTGTGGTTCCTGATTGAGACGTTACATGATTGAAGGGTTTGACAGAGTGAAGTAACATTTGATTTTCCTCACTCTCTCTCTCTCTGTCTGTAGGTATAGACCAGGGCCAGATGACATATGAGGGCCAGCACTGGCATGCCTCTGAAGCATGTTTCTGCTGTGCCTGCTGTCGGCTCCCCCTGCTGGGCAGACCCTTCCTGCCTCGCGGAGGACTCATCTTCTGCTCCCGCTCCTGCTCGCTGGGGGAAGACCCAGAGAACTCTGACTCCTGTGATTCTGCCCTACAGACCAAATCAGTGTCACATAAGCCTGTTCATAATCCGCAGCATAGTTCCACACCACGGCCACAGGGGGGAACCAGTGTCACTGCCGCCACCTCTAAAGTTAGCACACAGATAAATGCAGTTATAGCAACTACTACAACAACAACAGAGAATGGGGGTCATTTTCCACTGGAGAGCAAAGGTACAGATGTTATTATGTTATTTTTTCATTTAAGCACAGCATGAAATCACTTAATTGTTTTCATGACAAGTAAGCACATTGTCCATCTGAAAGTTTTATTTATTATTTTTTAAATAATTCTATTTCATCTCAATGGTGATTAAGACTTTTTCTCCCTGAATTCTCATTCTTTAAAAAAATAAATAATATTTTAGTAATTCTCTTTCGTCACAATGGTGATTTAAACACAATTAACTTTTTTCCTGGCATTGACAGAATTTTCCATCATTTATGAGACAACGCTTCCCCGCCAACTGACCAAAATTTCCATCTTTTCTGTGTTTTCACTGATATATGGTAGAGGGCGCTATTACGCAACTTCTGAAAGAGTGCAGAATCTCTGGATCAAAGGAGCAAAAACAAGCGATATCGTTGCACGTTGTAGTCTTTGAAAAATAAGATTTTCTCGAGGGGAAAAAAAAGTGATTTTCTCTTCTCTTTGTTCAAAATGTTTTTTTTTTTATGAAACTTACCCACATTCATGTGTTGATTAAAAAAAGAATGCATGGAGCTAGAATAAAAAAAATTAAAAAATAGTAAGCAGAGGCTCTTTTCTTTCTTTTGATATATTGCATGTTCAGATATTCATATAACAAAATATTCTGGGGGCCATGAAAGTTTTGTGAAAATTATCAAAAATGCTGGCGGTGGCTGGCAATTATTTTAATTTTTTTTAAATGCTGGCGAAGAAAGCGTTAAGCACTTTTCTTCCCAAATTCTCATTGTAATAAAAAAATAAAAAAATTCTAAATTGTAAAGTACAATACGCATACATTATTTATTATCTTTAATTTATGATCATTAAAAAAAAGTTTCCAGACAAGATGATTAGTGTTTAGGTACTAAAATAGGCTACCATAAAAAATAAGGTGATTTAATTAATAAAAAAATTAAAAAATTTGACATCAGCATGTTGAGTTCAGTATGTGACACTTGAAGACTGAAGTAACGGCTGCTGAAAATTCAGCTTTGCCATCACAGATGTAAACAGACAATAGTTAAATTAAATTGTAATAATATTTCATTTCAAGTTTTTACTGTATTTTTGATCAAATAAATTCAGCCTTGGTAAGCATAAGAGACTTCTTTCAAAATTTACCAACCCCAAAATTTAGAACAGTAGTGCATTTTTATATTTTGTCTTTTGATTTTGTGGTGAACTATAACTTTTACATTTCTTTGTGAGATGTACACACATAATCCATAGTCGGAAAAATGCCCTCAGTACATATTATTGACTCTGTTTGTTGTCGGAAGCATCTCTAATTATGCGTTGGTCATTTTGCAGGTGTTCACACATCATTTCCTCCTATACCGAATGGTGAACCTCCACCGTATGGACATACTCACACACAACACTCACATCTTTCCTCTCAGCTCTGTCCAGTAGCCAATGACAGGGCAGCATTACATTGCATGGACCAATTGAGTATCAGCACACACCAAGTGAATCACCAGACAGCTCTGGAGTTTACAGTGGAGTTGAACGGATACGCAGAATTTGGTCCTTTCCCACCAAACTGCACGTCTAGGGGGACTTCCACTGCAAAGGATTGTGGGAACATCATCAAGAGCAGTTGTACAGGTATGCTTGATTTCATAGAGTCAAATTAATTAAAGCAATAAATCATTTATCATGTCTGAAGCTGTATTTCTTACTTTGCTTCTTCCAGGAATTTCCTCTCAACTTGAGTCTTCAGATGTATTTGATGATCTGAATGACTCCGACTCCTTTCCACCCCCTCCGCCCCCTGTTTTCTTCGAGCCGTCTGATTCGCAGACCCCTTCGGATTCCCTGCCCATTGTCACTGATGCCGAAGAAGTCCCTACAACACCTGTCCGCAGCAGCACAGCCAGGGTCAGCTTCAGAGAGCCAATCAGCTGTAGTTATTCAGTGGAAGTGGAAGAATGGGAGGAAGAGGAAGGGGCGGAGATGGAGAGAAGAGAGTTAGAGGATGAGGAGCAGGAGGAAGATGGAGAAGACGAGGAAGGAAGTTTGGGACACAGGTTGCGCTTTTGCACTGAAGTACCATCTCAAATGGACCTGCTGGGTAAGATCATAATGTTCAGTAAAACGATGTGCTATTATTATAGGCTATTTAGTGGCTTTTCAGCATTTGTCCTAAGATCCTAATAGCACTATACACCGATCAGGCATAACATTAAGACCACGTTCCTAATATTGTGTTGGTCACCCTTTTGCTGCCAAGACAGCCCTGACCTGTCGAGGCATGGACTCCACTAGACCCCTGAAGGTGTGCTGTGGTATCTGACACCAAGATGTTAGCAGCAGATCCTTTAAGTCCTGTAAGTTGCGAGGTGGAGCCTCCATGGATCGGACTTGTTTGTTCAGCACATCCCACAGATGCTCCATTGGATTGTGATCTGGGGAATTTGGAGGCCAAGTCAACACCTCAAACTCATTGTTGTGCTCCTCAAACCATTCCTAAACCATTTTTGCTTTGTGGCAGGACACATTATCCTGCTGAAAGAGGCCACAGCCACCAGGGAATACCGTTTCAATGAATGGGTGTACATGATCGGCAACAATGCTTAGGTAGGTGGAACGTGTCAAAGTAACATCCACATGGATGGCAGGACCCAAGGTTTCCCAGCAGAACATTGCCCAAAGCATTACACTGCCTCCGCCGGCTTGCCTTCTTCCCATAGTGCATCCTGGTGCCATGTGTTCCCCAGGTAAGCGACGCACACGGCCATCCATGTGATGTAAAAGAAAATGTGATTCATCAGACCAGGTCACCTTCTTCCATTGTGGTCCAGTTCTGATACTCACTGTTGGTGCTTTCGGCGGTGGACAGGGGTCAGCATGGGCACCCTGACTGGTCTGCGGATATGCAGCCCCATACGCAACAAACTGCGATGCACTGTGTTATTCTGACACCTTTCTATCAGAACCAGAATTACCTTCTTGAGCAATTTGAGCGACAGTAGCTTGTCTGTTGGATCGGCCCACACTCCCCACGTGCATCAATGAGCTTTGGCCGCCCATGACCCTGTCGCCGGTTCACCACTGTTCCTTCCTTGGAGCACTTTTGATAGATACTGACCACTGCAGACCGGGAACACCCCACAAGAGCTGCAGTTTTGGAGATGCTCTGACCCAGTCGTCTAGCCATCACAATTTGGTCCTTGTCAAACTCGCTCAAATCCTTACGCTTGCCCATTTTTCCTGCTTCTAACACATCAACTTTGAGGACAAAGGCTGCGTCCGAAAACCTAGGTAGCTGACTTGCTGCCTCGCTGCCTTATCAAGCAATGACTTGTAAGGCACCTCATGAAACGGATTTCGGACAGACTTCTGAGGCAGTGTAACAGTTTAATGATCTACCGCAATATAGTGCGAGCTTTGGTGAGAACTAAACAAATATTTTATTACTACAGTGGTAATTTCTCGCAAGAAATGACATCAAAAGTGGAAAATGTTGGTCAAAAATGTACATTTACTCACAAACTGGCCAGCAAACGCAACTTTCGGACGCCATCTTTATTCAGGGTTCCCACTCGTCCTAGAAAACCTTGAAAATCTGGAAAATTGATGACAAATTTTCCAGTCCTGGAAAACACATGGAAAATGTGAGAAAATGTAAAATGTCCTAGAAAATCTTGTAGTTGCCCTGGAAATTTTTTTTTTTTTTTAAAGTTCTTGGGTTTTTCTTTAGTCGAGACCAAAGAGTTTATCACTGGCCTAAAACAATCATCATTAGTTGCAGAAAGTGCAATGTTCATAAATGCTGCGTTTTGACACCAGTAGTCATTTTTACTGAGTGGTCAGTAGAGTAGTATTTTTTTAATGATGATGTTTAGTCTTGTGTTGCCACTTGCAGCAGTTATTATATTGTTATAGTATGTTATTAACTGCTTAAATGCATAATCTTTTGCTTAATTATTATGCAAGTTGATTTTCTGATCATATTTTTCCCAAGCACATTTTACCAATTCCAAACCAATCAATCTTAATAACTACCATTAATTTTGTATTTAGTCATGAAGTTAGTTTATGAAGGCTTGTTTTCTTTTACAGATAAAATGAGCCAAAAAGAGATTTATCTCAGACTGAAAGGTAAAAAATTATTAAATCCTCACAAGAAGGATGCAATATTAATGCAACACTAGAAATTGCAGTTAAGGCATGACCATTGGACAGCAAAATTGCTCAGTGAAGAATTAAGTGTGAAACCATCAGAAACCCTTTAGTCTTCAGCACCACCATTTTCCAGAACTGCAACCTACCTGGAGTCTCCAGAAGTGCGAGGTGTCAGGATCTCAGAGACTTAGATTAGGTAAAGAATCCTAAAAAATGCCCCCCATTTAAGAATCACATACTGAATTGTAGTAAAATACAAGACAGATTTTTTTATAGGCTTTATAGACAGACAGATTGAGAGTGGCTCTTGAAGGACCAGCACCACATCCTCTTGTACCACTGTTTGAAGAATTTATCTTTTTTATTTATCGGAATCTAGCTGTAAGGTGTTAAGAGTTTATTTTTAGTCCATCTCTTACCCTGAAAAGTCCACCTTGCAAAGATAATGATCTTCCAAAACTTACTGCCAAAAAAAGTGTGAATCAGTAGTTAAGTAATGACAATAAACTATGGAATCTTGTTTCCGCCACTGAATAATAAATAAAAAAAGTCTAAATATTTTTCTTACTATTGCGAGTTTACATAATTGTGATTTAAGCTCGCAATTGCGAGGAAAAAAAGTCAGAATTGCGAGTTTATATCACTCTATTCTGATCTTTTTTTTGCAATTATTACTTTTTTCTGACATTTGACAGTTTATATCTTCAGATTCTTACTTTTCTTAGAATTGTGAGATATAAACTTCCAATTGCGAGAAAGTCTGAATTGTGAGTTTCTATCACGCAATTCTGACTTTATATCTTGCAATTACGAATATCAAATCACAATTATGTAAACTCGCAATTGCGAGAAAAAAAAAAGTCAGAATAGCGAGATAAAAAGTAAAAGTTGCAATTACCTTTTTTTTTTAACGGAAACAAACTTCCATAGTCATAATGTATGATTAAGAGCTCATATTAAAAACTGATTTTATAGTTAAGTCATGGCAATAAACCTTTTAAAGACTTGGAAAGCAATATATTACTTTAGGGCATAATCCCAGTCTTTTATTCCCATTGTTGTAAAATTGAAAATGTCCTGGAAAAGTCCTGGAAAATGATCGCTGAAAAAGCGTGGGAACCCTGTTTATTTTTCTAGCTCAGCTGTCACAGAATGGAAAGCACAGGATTGTGGGACATCAAAGGCAGCCTATGCTGCCTTGAAAAATCGATCAGATGAAGGTATCTCAGGAAACAGGAAGTGAAGCTAACATTGGATTCGGACGTGCCTTGATGCCTTCCTTCCTTGAAATGTGTCCTCCGAAGGCAGCATTTTCCAGTTTTCGGACGCAGCCAAAATGTTCATTTGCTGCCTAATATATCCCACCCACTAACAGGTGCTGTGATGAAGAGATAATCAGTGTTATTCACTTCACCTGTCAGTGCTCATAATGTTATGTCTGATCGGTGTGTGTGTATATATA
>RJVU01028295.1:1642124-1660541 GCA_003731715.1 Anabarilius grahami | reverse complement strand
TACATACAAAACTATTGCTAGAGAAAACAATCATTTGTTTAGTTGGACTTTCGAAATAAATAAAACAATACTTTATATTTGTACTTAGCTTAATCATTCAACAAAGTTACTTAAGTTATTGTAAGAAAAATGATCTAAGAAATAGAGAAAATAGAAATGCTGATAACTTCAAACCAACATTTGGTTCCAAACTAGCCCGTACTGAGTGACAAATGTAGGCTTTATGGGAAATTCAAATGCATCACTAACTACAAACTAATATTTTGTCCCAAATGTTGTCAGTTTCTGAAGGTTAAGCATCTTCTTTCTAATTCTTTAGAAAATAACTCTTTCTTTGTAACAAACTAAATGGATTAATATTTTTCACCCTGTTCATGGAAAGTGTTACAAATGTTTTAAAAAGTCATAAAATGCTTTCTGAGACTCCAAATGTGCCTTGGAGAATGACAAGGTTGTGTGGGAAATGCTTAAAGGCAGGGTTTCCCAAACCAGGGTTCACGAGGAAACTGCAAGGCATTCATGAGTTCATGAAAAACTAATAATTTATTAAATCCAATGTAACATTAAAATAAACCAATGGGTATGCACCAATAATCAGAATAAAACTGAAGCAGCAAAATACAATGCCTTGCGGAAGTATTCATTTTTTTCCACTTTTTGTTTTGTTGCAGCCTTATGCTGAGTGGCTTTAAATAACTTTTTTTCCCGCATTAATCTACACTCCTCAGCCCATAATGACAAAAAAACAGATTTGTGACAACTTTGTAAAAGTATTAAAAAGGAAAAACTGAAATAATTACATTGCATAAGTATTTGTACCCTTAAATCAGTACATATTTGAAGCACCTTTACAGCCTCAAGTCTTTTTGGGTATGATGCGACAAGCTTTGCACATTTGCATTTGGGGATTTTCTCCCATTCTTCTCAGATCTTCTTAAGCTCTGTCCGGGTTGCATGGGGACCGTCGGTGGACAGACATTTTGAGGTTTCTCCAGAGATGTTCGATTGGGTTCAAGCCGAGGCTCTGGCTGGGCCACTCATGGACATTCACAGAATTGTCCATAAGCCACTCTTGCATTGTCTTAGCTGTGTGCTTAGGGTCATTGTCCTGTTAGAAGGTGAACCTTCTGCTCTTCTGAATGCTCTGGACTAGGTTTTCATTAAGGCTCTCTCTGTATTTTGCTGCATTGAGCTTTCGTTCTACTCTGACGAGTCCCCCAGTCTCTGCCAGTGAAAAACACCCCCACAGCATGATGCTGCTCCACCACACTTTACTATTGAGATGGTGTTGCACAGGTGATGAGCAGTGCCTGGTTTCCTCCATACATTAAGCTTAGAACTGAGGTTCATTAGACCAGAGATTCTCGTGTCTCACAGTCCTTTAGGTGCTTTTTTTTTTTTTGCAAATTTCAAGTGGGTTTTCATGTGTCTTCACTGAGGAGAGGCTTGAGTCTGGACACTCTGCCACAAAGCTCAGATCAGTGGAGTGTTGCAGTGATGTTTGTCATTCTCTAAGTTTCTCCCATCTCCATATATGATCATGGAGCTCAACCATCAGCTTCTTGGTAACTACTCTAACCAAGGCCCGTCTCCATCGATTGCTCAGTTTGGCCAGCTCTAGGAGGAGTCCTGGTTGTTCCAAACTCCTTCCATTAAGTATTATGGAGGCTACATGCTTCTGTGAACCTTCAATGCAGAAGAAATTCTTTTATTGAAAGGTGTGTGCCTTCCAAATCATGTCCGTTCAGTTGAATTTGCCATAGGTTAACTCCAGTCAACATGCATTAACATCTCAAAGATAATCCATTGTAATTGGAAAGCTCCTGAGCTAAATTTCAAGTGTCCTGGAAAAGGTATTTCAGTGTTTTATTTTTAATACATTTGCAAAGTTATCACAAATCTGTTCTTTGCTTTGTAATTATGATGTATGGAGTGAAGATTGATGTGGGAAAAAAATGTAATTTAAAGCAGTTTAGCATAAGACTGCACCATAACAAAATGTGAAAAAATGAAGGGGTATGAGGGCACTGTATCTTATCATACCATGATTATCAATGGATGCTACTTAATATGTTTAGTCAGTTAATTTAATTAGTATAATTAGTTGCGCTGCATGTTTCATGTTTCATGCATGTTCGCTGCATTTTTGAAACACTGTCAGTAAGTAGTGATTCGGTCATATATTATTTAAAGGAACACTCCACTTTTTTTGAAAATAGGCTCATTTTCCAACTCCTCTAGAGTTAAACAATTGAGTTTTACCGTTTTCAAATCCATTTCAGCCGATCTCCGGGTCTGGCGTTACCAGTTTTAGCATAGCTTAGCATAGTTAATTGAATCTGATTAGACCGTTAGCATCTCGCTCAAAAATGACCAAAGAGTTTTTATATTTTTCCTATTTAAAACTTGACTCTTCTGTAGTTACATCGTGTACTAAGACCGACGGAAAATGAAAAGTTGTGATTTTCTAGGCCGAAATGGCTAGGAACTATACTCTCATTCCGGCGTAATAATCAAGGAACTTTGCTGCCGTACCATGAGTGCAGCAGGCGCAATGATATTACGCAGCATTGCTCAAGGCTGTGCAAACGGGGTCACAGGCGCTGTGTAATATCATTGCGCCTACTGCACCCATGGTACGGCAGCAAAGTTATGCTAGAATGAGAGTATAGTTCCTAGCCATATCAGCCTAGAAAATCACAACTTTTCATTTTCCATTGGTCTTAGTACACGATGTAACTACAGAAGAGTCAAGTTTTAAATAGGAAAAATATCGAAACTCTTTGGTCATTTTTGAGCGAGATGCTAACGGTCTAATCAGATTCAATGAACTATGCTAAGCTATGCTAAAAGTGGTACCGCGAGACCCGGAGATCGGCTGAATGGATTCGAAAACGGTAAAACTCAACTGTTTAACTCTAGGGGAGTTGGAAAATGAGCCTTTTCTTTCAAAAAAGACACTTTTGTCTAACATCATTACAAAGGAGCATTTAAGTAGGCTTTTCTTTTAAAAAGTAGGCATTTTAAGTTACTACCTGCTCACTTTTAGTCACAAATTTCAGTGTTTGCTGTTGTTTCATCCAATTTCTGGTGTGGACAGATGGATTTAGTAGTGATGAGGAGAGATTGAAACCAGGGAGCCAAAACAAGAAATTCAAGAAGTTTATCATGATTCCTTAAGGTTATAGTTCAGCTAAATAAAACAAATTCTGTCAGCTTTCACTCACCCTAGTAACATGTATGACTTTCTTCTGTAAAACATAAAAGGTGAATTTTTGAGTGATCAATAAAATGAGAGTGAACGGGATTCTGGTTGTCAAGTAAAAAAAAAAAAAAAAAAAAACTATTCAAAAGCATGTCAAGCAAGTATGCTTTTTGTGAAGAAGTTTTTGATGAAGAATTTTTAAGTCATTATTCACTGATAATCTGTTAAACCAGCAAACTAGAGAACTGGATCAGCCGGTTTCATGATCACTCCTACTGGTTTTGTGAACTAGATCAGCAGCTTCACTGAAAAGATTTGACTCAAAAGAATGATTTGTTCATGAATCAAACATTGCTACCTCTCTCATGAAAGAAAATTGTGAGACTTGGAAAGGGTGAGTAAATGATGACACACTTTTTAATTTTTGGGTGAGCTAATCTCACTAAGTTATAGTAAAATGTTGTTATGACTGTTATCGCATCAATCACGATCTCATTTCCCTTCAGATGGGTCGTACCACCGCAGTTTCCGTCGGGGAAGTGGTGGCCACCATCCCATGGAGAAGCACATCAGACGTTCCAGAGGTTCGCGAAGCGACAGACCTCGTCTGGAAACTCTGGATTGGCGGGAAGGGGACCGCAGGCGGTCCAATAGCGTCCTGGACGGAAGTCGAAACGGCAGCCTTACCCTGCACTCCACCCGCTCCAGACACGAAGACTCCTGCTCCACCTGCTCCTCTTCCTCAGACTCAGAGGAGGAAGGCTTCTTTCTGGGCCAGCGCATTCCTCTGCCGCCACAGCTGATGGGTGAAGATAGAGCAGGAGAAGGACAAAAAGAGGAGGACGACAAGAGCCGAAGAGGAAGTTTCAGGAGGAGAAGGACACAGAGTCTCAGTAGAAAAGACAAGGACAAGAACTGCATACTGTCCTGAGACAAAGTTCAAAACTGGAAATTATGGAGCGATGAAAACTCATATCACATTACCAACAAGCTGCTCAGTCAAGAACAAAATTTATGAGTCACATTTTGTATGATAAAAATAGAAACTATCTTACAGTCTGTGTACCAGTATTTTTATAGAGGTGATGTAATATCTAATATATCAGTATCAAGATGCTTAGTCAAATTTACTGGCATTATTATTTGGGCCGACGAACATTTCTAATCTAAATTGTATACACTATAAGAAAAGTAGGACTTCGATTTATAAATGTATGTGAAAGAACTAGATAAATTATAATTTCATTTTACATTTCTTTACAGCTAAATGTCTGTTCACACCAACACAAATATTCGGCATGAAAATTCGGTCAGATTTAGGGGCTGTTTACACAACACCGTTTTCAAGTAAAAACAGATAACATTTTACGCGTTTTGGCCGTTCATTTACACTACAATGCGTTTGGGGGACCTGAAAACGCAAACTTTTGAAAACAGGTTTAAAAGTGCGAGTTTTTTAAAACGATACCGTTATTGTCTCTGTGTAAACTACAAAAAAGTGGGGAAAAAGCATGCGTATTACGTGATCAGTCTATAGGCTCGTAGTGTTTCTTTACAAAGAAACATCTCCACCTACTGGCCTGGCATACATAATACAGCATATTTAATCTTTTTTTGTAGATCGTTTTGACATTTATATGCGAAAAACGCAAAGAAAAATCTTTTGTTTTCGGATTCTTCCTCTGCTATTCATTGCTGTTCAAATAGTCTGTCTGTGAGCGTCACCAAGTCACAGTTTTATGTAACTGCTGCGCTCTGGCGTGTGACCAAAAGTGTGAATCATATTGGTTGGCCAGCATTATTCGCAGCGCAGTGGAAAAGAGATTAAAACATTTAAAACAACAACAACAAAAAAAGAGATTAAGCAAACAATTCCATTGAATTGATGGCATGCAGCATTGATGGAACACTCATGTCCGTCCAACCAGATGCGTTAACAGCCGTTCATTAAAAATTTAATTATGCGAAAATTCGGTGCAATTAACAGAATATTTGCCTTGAATCAGAGCCAACATAACTATGTTCGAAATGGGATATAAGCATACTGCGCAGTATACACCGTGTCTTGCCTACTATTTTTAAATAGTAGTATGCAAAACAGTATTCATTATGTAACAATAAACATTTGCAACAGTAATATGCTTGCATTACCTCATAAAAAGTTATCTAACATTTTTACATTTAATTTTGTGTTAAAATATCATTTGGCTATTAAAAAACAAGATGTGACTTCGTTCATTTGTCACACTGAAAATGTGAGGTCAAGTCAAGCACACTGCATACTGCACGTTTTGACAAATGTAGTACATCATCCAGGTATGCCATTCATGGCATATGGCATTTCTATGCACAGTATACAGTGGTAGTACTCTATTCCCAAACACAGCCTGTGTGTGGGTAAAAAATAATTCCAGTCGTTCAGCAAAAACATTATTAAAATCACAGAAATGAGTGTTGTTATAGTTCTGAAATATGTTTTAGTCCTTAAAGCCCCACATCTGCTAAAGCCATAGTACAAGTTAACATTTGAAGTGCTAAATCTAAAACAAACTGCTTAAACAGGTCAATCGCCGTTGCTTGTTTGACAGGTTTTGAAAGGGCTGTGTAATTTGCACTTGCTTGAGGTTTAATTAAGTGAAACTTATTGACATGCAAACACAATGTTGAGTTATTGTATTTGAGCATATACTGTAGAACAAACAGAAGTCAGCATGGCCGTATCATAACAGAATGTGGGAAAATATAATCTTTGTCTCTTCATCAACTGTATCATATGTAAATATTGATATTTCAAACCTCTCCGTGTGTAAATGAGAGTTTAAATAAAGACACATGACTTTCACTCTGTGTACTGCAAAATAGAGATCAGACGTTTGTATGTTAGAATTGTATTTTTATAAACAACACGGTGATTGTTTTATATTCTTGTCAAGATGCTTTCTGGCTTAATATAATTTTTTAGAAACTTTTAAAAAGTTATCTTTTTGAATGAGAACAAATAAAACACTTAAACCTGAACAATATGTTCTTTTTTAAAGTAAGTGTTTAAGCAAAAATAATTACATTCAAATCTTGTTTTTATCATGTACATTTTCTACACTGTCTATAAATAACTCAGAAATACAGCACCTGCATTGTTTTTCTCATTATCCTTAGTTCTGTTTTTATAAATAAATAGGAACGTAAATACATATATGGTAAAATATGATTTCATACAGAAATTCCTTCAATGTTTTTCTGATTATTCTTCTTTTTAATATGTTTTTAATAGAAATTCCTAAATAGACAAAAAGAATAATATATTGTATTATCAAAGAGAACTGACTAGCAACTAATTTTATGTCAAAACTTCAAATTGTGTCTTCTCTATTAATAGAAAAATGCTTGGAGACCACAGACAAACGGTGGCTTTTCAAGGAAAAGGTTGGCCTTTCCTTTTGTGATCAGGTAACTCAATGGGCATATGGCACATACTTCCTGGTGTGGGAATGAGTTTCTGATTGGATTGGACAAGAAAAGGGGCAGGAGGATTGTTTGGGGAGAGAATCAAACCGGTCTGGCAAGTTTTACTTTCTCCTTAACACAAACACATGCGTGCACCATCTGCCCTGCTTGATTTCTGCTCTCTGACACACACAAAAGACATTGCTGACTGAATTCTGACTCTGTCCTACCTGACTCAAACTTTAGAATTAAAGAGGAAACCATTGCTGTTGAGTTTACTGAGGCAACCACAGGTATGTGTTTGGCTGTGTGAGTGTGTATTGTCTGCGTATGTGTGTCAGTGCTATCTATACCTTTAAACAATGAGGCTAACGCACACTTTACTGCTTCATTCTGTTATCTGCTTGTCTTTCTAATTCCCCATAACTGTTGTTTTGAATCTAGACATAATCCTGAATCATGTAGAGACATGCTGTATCCTGTCCCTGGAATCTGTAAGTGAAAACTTTTGTTCCATTTATTCTTGTTGACCTTGTTTTTTCTTGCCTTAAGGGATCGATTTCATATTTACTTTATCTTCAGTTATAACCAGTTCTTGTGTGTAAAACTGGTAGAAATAAAGGGAGAGTGAGGTCAGAAAGATTGATTGATTGATAGATGGAGACAGTTGGAGAGCAGAGAGGATGTAAAGGATGTAAAGACGGGAAAGGATACGCAGTGCACTTTAACCTTAGGTGGAGCACTGGCTGTTATGTTAAAGGAATGATAAACATTTAGTCAATGAGCTGGCGAAAGTATCTTCAGATCATTGATAAAAGCAGCACTGCTGTCATTTATTAACAAAATTGGGAAAAAATTCCAGTCTGAAACAAAAAGTCCCTTGAGTTAACCAGTGACTTCAGTGGCACATTTCTCCCTGAGGTAACATTCCTATTGGGCATAGTATCACAATCTTGGATAAATGTTTTCATATCAGTCAAGATGGTTCTCTAAATGGAGGCACATTGAAATAGATGTGATTTATAGTTATTTTAGGATGTATTCAATTAAGTATTCAGTCAAAAAATCCATTAAGTGAATATTAGTTCATCAATATTCTAAATGAAAGTGGTAGCCTTTTAGCCACTGCTAATGGAGTTTTTTGAGAATGGCTTCATAATGGTTTCAACTCATCCTGGAACATACTTTAGCAGCCTAAAGGGCTCATTAGTGGTGTGCTAAAGCAAGCATCACTGTTACTATTGCTGCATACTTTTTGATTTGATCAAACCCCTAAACCTAAGTATTTAATTTTGAAGCTTAACTCACCCTGTTTGTTCTATGACTATGAATGACAACTGAAATTGTGCTATCATCTTTCTAAGCTCGCATAACGATACAACTTTAAGGAAGGACTGGAGCCATATGTAGAGACCAGAATTTCATATATCACTTTTTAACGCATTTGTTTCTGCCACTGAATCATGATGTCTATTTTGATCTGGGCTCGTTGATACTGCTCGTTTTTTCCATTGTTGTGCTGCAAAATCTAAATTGATCGTAAGTGACCAAAACAGTCCAACTTGTATAGTTCTCTTGTCCGGAGGTTAGCAATCCATGCTTAGAAGTCTGTGTGAGTTTAAATCATACCATACTGAATCAAGTTCTTATGGAAATGCTACTGGTACTGTTACTCATCATGCCTAGAATCGTCCAGCCTGATGGTGGAAAAATGCTTCTGCATGTTGTGAGGTATTGAATAAGGGCTGCATGATTTGGAGAACAGATCATTCATAATTATGAGATATATATTGGCCAAAATTGTATGATTGTTTATCAATATGACTCCCCCTGTCGGAGTTCACCCAAAAATGAAAATTCTGTCATCATTTACTCACCCTCAAGTTGTTCCAAACCTGTTTGAAATTCTTTCTTCTGCTAAACACAAAAGATGATATTTTGAAGAATGTCAGTAACCAAACAGTTGATGGGCTACACTGACTTCCATAGTATGGAGAAACAAAATACTATGGAAGTCAACTGTTTGGCTACCCATATTTTTCAAAGTATGTTCAGCAAAAAAAAGAAATTTATACAGATTTGGAACAACTTGAGGGTGAGTAAATGATGATAGAATTTTCATTTTTGAGTGAACTATCCCTTTAAATCTCAACAGCCATTTATGAACACTTCATATATAGCGCACATTTAAACTAACTCACTGTGTACACTTACTCCTCTGGGCTTACGGCGAGTGAGTATATATTACTGTGAGTGTATATTAGCAACGTTTGTTGTTTTCTTTTGGGATCTGAGGAAACAATGCTGCATGATGTCAGACTTGACAACTTAATAGAGACTTGGAGGTGGGCTTGGGCCAGTAAGCAACCATCCAAAATGCTAAGCAACAATCTTGCCAATCTTTAGCAACTGCATAGCAATGCCCTGGCAACCAACCCACAATGCTCTAGAATTGTGGTTGTTGACTTGTGTAGGCAAGCACCACTCCTATTATCCTTAGCAAATGTACTTCTACTTTCTATTGGTACTTAACATTACAATGTTGTTAGAAGTTTGTTTGCATAGAAGAGTAGGCTATCTAGCCGGACTTTGCAATTATCTGTTTATCAGAATTTGGGGAAGTCGTGGCCTAGTGGTTAGAGAGTCAGACTGGTAACCCAAATGTTGCGGGTTTGATTCCAGCAGGAGATGACTGAGGTGTCCTTGAGCAAGGCACCTAACCCTAACTGGGTTACCATACTTGGCCTTCACCTGTCACTGTCACTTTTTCACTTTCACTTATCATTTCTGTTCCCACAGGTATCCAATGCATTAATGTGGAAGTATACTAGCAATAAGTCCATCATCTACGTTTGAGCAAACCAGTGCAGAAAAAAGGAAAATAAATCAGCTGAAGTTTTTCAAGGATGTCAGCTGATGCTGTACAGCCCTCTCCACGGAGAATAATAAGGCTGCCTGTAACTCCTGGCACACAAAGTCGCAACCCAGAGTTGAGTTGTCCAGTCAAATCATCTCAAGGGATACGCAAACCAAGTGCGGTGGAACGTTTGGAAGCCGACAAGGCCAAGTACGTCAAGAGTCAACAGGTGGCTTTGAAAAAGCAGCAGCCAATCACTTGTTCCTCCAACAACAGCCAGAGTGGACAAGGTGCTCAACAGCCATCGAGGAAGATCCCTGCAAAACCCACTACGTCTGAAACGCCACCCCTTAACCTGGAACATCTTTGCAAACTAATCGATGGAGTTAGCGATACCACCGTTCCAGTCGTTTCCTCACAAGCCAGCAGCACTGAGAAAGCTCAAGTTGCTACAGACCCATGCAAGGCCATCTCTGCAACACCAAGTCCGTTGGAAGAACCTTCTGTTGGGTCAATTTCAAGTCAAGGAAAAGCTGCAGTAGAAGCCTCAGGGGTAAATGGATGTCCTCCCATGACGGTGCGGCGAGTCGATGTCAGACCGCAGTTACCTCAAATGAGGATGGCCGGTAGACCACAGCTACAGAACCGCTCACAGGTCCAACTGGGCATGCCGCAGGTCCCAATAAAACTTCTGCGCTTGCTTAGACCCTACACACAGCCAAATCAGCAACCAATTGATTTCAAAAGGCTCCACAATGTCACAAACGTCACACGAGGACCTATTAAACCACCAAACAGTGCTGCACAAACCTCACCTTCTTCTAAATCCCCATCTAGCCCTCTCCCCATAAAACCAAGCACAGAACCATTATCGCGTACCTCTCCGACTCCACTTACTCCAACCTCCGTTGCTTCGTCCCTAGCCAAAAATGACTTTCAGTCCCCACCATCTCCAGCCATCACTCGTCAGTCCTCGACAAGCTCCAAGAAGCGTCCTTCACTGACGCGCTCAAAATCTGATGTCAGCGACTGCTTTTCACGAGCCGGGGTAGAGCTTGAGCGCTTCTTTAACTATTGTGGCCTTGACCCATCAGATTTAGAGGAACTAGCAAGACCGGGTTCTGACATTGTGTCCGTTTCACGTCTTCGTAGCGCCAGTGTCCCAGCATCTGAGCATACAGCTGAAGGTGAAGATGAGGAAGAAGAAGCAGCAAAAGATGAACGTCCTGTTTATGGTGTTTCCGTCATTGAGAGAAATGCTCGAGTGATCAAGTGGCTTTATGGAATGCGCCAGGCCAAAGAGAGTCCCAAAGTGGCCAATATGTAACAGACAACAAGGGACTAACAACCACAATTTAGACTGAAATCAAATGCAATATATGCTGTTCAAAGTGTTTACTATGCTTTTCCCATTCAGTATTTTGTCTGTTATCCATATACTTTAGAGTTGTCTAGTTGAATCTACTGTGTCTGTTACCCCTTTTCCACCAGCATGAGCAGGGTGCTAGTTCAGAGCCAGTGCTATTGCCGGTTCTGGGTTGGTTCAACTGACGAGCCTTCTAAGAACCAGTTGGCCTTTCCATGAGCTAGAGAGCCACCACAGAGCCAGGTCTTACGTCACTGTATACATCTCATCTTTCACAGCAACGCTAGCGTGGCAGCGCCAAATACAAACACACCAGGCTTGTTCGAGATGCATCCGTGCCACGCAGACCGATCGGCGCACGACACCAAAGCACTGCGAGAGCAATCCAAAGGCACAAGGAGTCGTATGCTCTACAAACTCTCCCGCGGCACTCCGATGTCACATTCCGATCGGTCCGCGCAGCTCCGATGCATCTCGAACAAGCCTTCCATCAACAATGGCGGACGTTGCGTTACTATTGATACTCATGGCTACATTGGCATCCAAACACGGCGAATCCAACACGTTCATGCAGCTCACCTTAATTCGTATAGACGGAGATTACAGTCGAGCTGCTATTAGCTCGATTAGCTGCCATTTCAAAAATGGCAGTCACAAGTTTCTTGTTGGTCACAGTAACCCCGCCCCCAGTCCCTGACGCAAGCAGTTCTTACTTCTAGACCAGCAATGTTTTGGTGCTACTTACGAACCACTTTTCCTGGTTCAGAGCTGGTGCTTTGGGTGTCGAAAGACAAAGAAATTATTTGCAACTAGGCTCTGGCTCTGAACCAGCACTCAAACTGCCTTGGTGGAAAAGGAGTATGTGTGTCGTTTATATTGGCTTAAGCTTTGTGGTCATTAGAATGACTGTAGCCACCTGTGTTCTTAAACAATGACTTCAATGATTTCATGGTTATGGTGAACGCCAATAAATCTTTAAACACAATGCGTTTTTTGCATTGCTGTCTTTTTCAACAATGATAAGCTGTACTTGACAGGCTGAATCAAAAAATTGATGGCAAGGTTTTTGGTAGAGATATCCAACTCTGATGCATGCAAAGTTATTTGTGTCATCCAAAAAATATTTTCAATGTGGACCAGTGATTTAATGCTCATTTTAATATCATGTGTTTTGTGTCATGTGATGATAAAAAATGTGAATATTCTTATTGTTTTTATTGTGTTAAAACTCATTGGTTTACTCAGTCACCTCAGATCTTTATTAAAAGATAGGAGGAAAACTTTGATAGCTTTGGTACACGACATTTGGTACACTAAATGCAATGGTACACAACATATTCCAAATATAGAATCCTGCGCAGGTGAGCAGATTTAATCTGTTAAGAGGTTTGTCATCAAATGGCAGTCCAAAAACCAGTGTCATATTGTACTGACAAATAGACTGTTTTAGCAAACTTATCTTAAAGAATGAAGTCTGTATGACTAAAAGGAATAAAAACGAATTTACCCCGAGCATTTCTGTATTGTCACTGAAATTACCCAATGTAACAGCTTGGACTGCAAAAAAGAAATATGCAGTTGTTTAACCTGGGGTGGTGTCAAAACTGGTGTTTCCTCTGGTATAAAAATAGCATTTAAAAGAATACAGTATTTGAAGGTCACATCATTTTTCTATTTTCACTTGATCATCATTTCCTGTTATTATTGCCAGGAAAACTGGGTGTTGGGGTGGGGGGTGAAGTTACTGTTTTAGACCATAGTTTTGACCTTACATTTCCATAAAAGGTCTGGAAATATTAACATTTTCTTGTGCCCAACACACTTTATAGATTGTGGATGGCAAAAGCACCGTTGAGGACAGTCCGCCAGTAAAAACAGATCTCTGTATCTCTCCAGTTCACGGGTCACTCTTTCTTACGAATGAAACTGGGAAGCTTTGGTTTGCAGTGTTGTTCAAATTCTAAATAAACATTCCATATATAGTGCACTCTTTTGTATTCATAATCCGTAATGCTGCATTCACACGGGGCGTCGGCATTAATCCTTCTCATTTACTTTTGAATGGGTGATGTATTGCATTGCTGAAATGAATTGTGGGTTCCGTTGCATCGCATCACTGGCATTGCTTGCAGCAGAAGATGAAAAATGTTCAGCTTTTCAAGCGCCAACGCAGGCGTCAGCCAATCAGATCCCCTTTATGCAAATACCCTAGCGCAGATGCTAGCCAATTGTGTTCGTGCAACACTGGAAAATAGAGGAACATCAAAATGGAGGAAAAGCTTATTATTGCGATGGGTAATCACCCGGTTCTGCAGGCACCATGTCACCTGACTACACAAGCAATCGCTAGTGCAACCAAATCGCCATCCATTTCCTATTACAAACTACCTGTCAAAAGCTGGCTTTTTTTGTGTTGTGTTGCAGTCCAAGCTGGAAGTAATGTGATTGGCTGTTGTCACTATGATGGTCGCATCAGCACCAAGCTTTAGACACGCCCTCCGTCGAGCATCGTCGCCAACACCCCGTGTGATTGCAGTGTACAAGTGACATAAAATTATAATTTAGTGGATGACTAGTTAACTAAAACTATTAAAAAAAATTGTTACTTGAAATGGGATGTGATCCTTGGGATGGGAAGTGATCCTCATTGATATACTTGTTTTTTTGTTTATGTTTTTTATCTGACTTAATAAAATTTAACACTAACCTTTTTCTTTTACTCTCCGCAGGTAGATGACATGATGTACCTAAAAATGAATTTTGATCATGAAAAGTTGACTGAAAAAATCTATTTTATACACTTAGATGTTCAACAAATCGTGTTTACTTTGTAAAAGTAGTCCTTGTGTGACTGACGGCGTCTCTTGTTACGGTGTGCTGTTCCTGTGGGAGGATCGGTGAAGTCGCTGCACTCCCACTTCAGGATTCAGATGGACTAGTTTCACTTTTAGGAATCAATAGGCACTAGTGAAACCAGCAGAATGAGTATATAATCATAACTGATTAAAGACTAATAACAACAGACCACCAAAGACTAATCAGGCTGAAAGAGCGTACAATCGAGACAACGCTGACCGCAATATGCCGACTGCTACAACACAGCCGGATAAAGAACGGAGTGCTTTCACCTGTATCACTGATGAACATGGTAACAGAAAAACAGAAGAGAGTCAAGAAACCCCTGTGAGTTCTTTTTAACAAAGTATTTTGTAACACATTCATATATACAGGGAATACCTCCTTTAAACGTTTGTATGCTTCTTTTTTTTTTTTTTTTTTAAAGAGCCCAATGTTTCTCTCTTTATTGCTCTTTCTATGTCTTCAGAATAAGGTGAGGCTTCCCCTTTCCAGAAAGCTGTGTTATGCAGTAGGAGGTGTACCATATCAGATGACCAACATTGCTATGGGTTTTTCTCTACAGATCTTTCTGTTGGATGTAGTGCAGGTAAGAATGATGTCAGCATTTTCTCACCTTTGGCTGAATTATAGTCCAAAGATTAATAATGATTTATATTGTCAAATTAATATTTATTGCAGAATATGACCTGCATGTTCTATTTACCTAACAGCACTATATCCTTTTGTTATGTTAATTGGATTGTATAAGTGGCAAATGCCACAATGGCTACAACAGTACCTAAAAAGCTAATTGATTATTCATTCAAATTATTTTAAAAAGCCACATCAGCCAAAAAGAGAGAGGTCATTTCAGAGGCAAGTCAGTACATTTTGATGAAAAATTACAAAAACAAACCTTTTCACGCTTCTATGATCCTTCAAAAATGAATAGGGCACTGACAAAATACACTGCTCAAAAAAATTAAAGGAACACTTTGAAAACACATCAGATCTCAATGGGGAAAAATATTATACTGGATATCTATACTGATATGGACTGGTTCATGTGTTAGGAAAAAGAATGCCACATCGTTTGATGGAAATGAAAATTATCCACCTACAGAGGACTGAATTCAAAGACACCCCGAAAATCAAAGTGGAAAAATGATGCAGCAGGCTAGTCCATTTAGCTGAAATTTCATTGCAGCAACTTAAAATGGTACTCAGTAGTTTGTATGGCCCCCACGTGCTTGTATGCATGCCTGACAACGTCGGGGCATGCTCCTAATGAGATGACGAATGGTGTCCTGGGGTATTTCCTCCCAGGGCATCACTGAGCTCCTGGACAGTGAGGTGCAACCTGGCGGCATCGGAAGGACCGAAACAAAATGTCCCAGAGGTGTTCTATTGGATTTAGGTCAAGCGAGTGTTGGGGCCATTCAATGATATCAATTCCTTCATCCTCCAGAAACTGCCTGCATACTCTCGCCACATGAGGCCGGGCATTGTCGTGCACCAGGAGGAACCCAGGACCCACTGTACCAGCGTAGGGTCTGACAATGAGTCCAAGGATTTCATCCCGATACCTAATGGCAATCAGGGTGCCACTTTCTAGCCTGTAGAGGTCTGTGCGTTCCTCCATGGATATGCCTCCCCAGACCATCAGGAGCATAACGTTCTCCACGACTTCTCCAGGCCCTTTCTCGTCTGTCACATGCTCAGGGTGAAACTGCTCTCGTCTGAAAAGCACAGGGCACCAGTGGCGGACCTGCCAATTCTGGTGTTCAATGGTAAATACCAATCAAGCTCCATGGTGCCGGGCAGTGAGAACAGGGCCCAGGACATCGGGCCCTCAGGCCACCCTCATGAAGACTGTTTCTGATTGTTTGGGCAGAGACATTTACACTAGTGGCCTGCTGGAGGTCATTTTGTAAGACTCTGGCAGTGCTCATCCTGTTCCTCCTTGCACAAAGGAGCAGATACCGGTCCTGCTGATGGGTTAAGGACCTTCTATGGCTCTGTCCAGCTCTTGTGGCTGTGCTGGGAGACACAGCAAACCTTCTGGCAATGGCACGTATTGATGTGCCATCCTGGAGAAGTTGGACTGCTTGTGCAACCTCTGTAGGGTTCAGGTATCGCCTTATGCTACCAGTAGTGACACTGACCCTAGCCAAATGTAAAACTAGTGAAAAACAGTCAGAAAACATATGATACATACGATGTTCTTCCGGGGCTCAACGCTGCTCGTGCGACTCGTGACACAGGTTCAATTTGCTTATAGAACTGGGCGCGGAGTTGAAGATGCCACTCTTACTCTCTTACTCTGTTGGACAGGGCTGTAAAGCATTTGGACTCGGCAAATTCATGCGTGAGGATTTTATTCATGGACTTTTCTTCTGCTTTTAGCACTGTGAATATAAACACACTTTTAAGGCGTCCGGAGGAATTACAGGTGGATCAAACCCTGATTTTATGGATTAATAGTTTCTTACGGGATCGCCCACAACATGTGCTGGTGAATGGTAGAAAGTCTGAAAATGTGGTTTTAAAAACTGGTCTCCCACATGGATGTGTTTTATCCCCTTTTTTTATTTATACAAATGAGATAACCTGTTATGATGAAAATTTGATGCTTATAAAATATGCAGATGACATGGCTGTGTGAAGGATACCCAATCACTGGACAGTTATTTTAATTTTGTTAATATTCTTACAGCCTGGACAGAGGAGAGTCCCTTGCAGCTTAATATTAACAAAACTAAAGAAATGTGTTGTTGGGCTAGTGATGCACGCACACTTTTTAAACCCTTGCTACTTAACGGCGAGGTAGTTGAACAGATGGGATCTTTTAAATATTTGGGTACAGAGATTGAATCCCAGTTTACTTTTGGAAAGCATTCAGACAGTCCTTTTCAAGAAGGCTTACCAACATATAGGCTTACTGAGGAAATTGAGTTTTAATATTGAAAAAACATTTTGATAGTTGTGTATAAATCTCTCATTGAGTCTGTGCTCACTTTTAACACAGTTTCCCTTTTTTAATTCCCTTTCTGTTAAATGCAAGAACAAACTTTTAAGGATTATAAACATGGCTGGTAAAATTATTGGTGAGAAACAAGCATCTCTGTCTGATCTCTATACTGTTCCAATAAAAAGAAAGACTTCCGCTATTTTGGCAGATACTTCTTATACCCTTTATAGTTAATTTCCAGTACTTCCATCAGGTAGACGGTACAAAGTACCCTTGATTAAAAAGGCTAAGTATAGGAAAACCTTCGTTCCGACAGCCATTGATATTTTAAATAGGATTTTAAGATGAGTTGGTGTTTGTTGTTGTGAAGTTTTAAATTAATGTTGTGTGTTCTGTTTTGTTGAGCCTTGTCTGAAGACAATTTTCTACCCCTGTGGGGCTAGACAATAAAGTTTTTTAATTTGAATTGAATTGAATTGAAAAGATGAGTAGGGAAAAAAATGTCAGTGGCCTCCACCTGTAAAACCATTCCTATTTTGGGGGTCATCTCATTGTTGCCCATCTAGTGCACCTGTTGTTAATTTTATTAACACCAAAGCAGCTGAAACTGATTAACAACACCCTCTGCTACTGAACTGACCAGATCAACATCAAAACAACAAAAAAAAAAGTATATCTTATGCATACTTCAGTCAGGACCACTTAAGTCAAAAATTACAAGAGACAAAATTTAGTCAATTTTTTATTGGCATATTTTGCTAAAGTTACAATTTGGCGGTATGGCTCTGTTCTAAATTCCCCGTCCTTTTCATGAGCTCCATGAAAGCCAAGACCGGGAACAGCAGCAGCTTCTGGGGACAACCTCCCATTTTTTTAAACTGGGAGAGCAGCAGAAAATCCCCCTATTGAGAACAAAGCATGCATCAATGACAACAGAATGACACTGATTAAGTTATACACAAGTTTAAGGAGGAGCTGGGGAGGAGGTGGGTTGCAAGCAGCGTGCAGTGGAAGCAGCCTGCAGTGGAAGCAGCCAAGCAGGAAGAGACACGGAAGCTGCGTTTAAGTAATGCGCCTTATTTTAGAGTTGCCAATGGAGTCCATAGAAATCGGATCAGCTGATATGGGTGGGGTTGGAATTTGCGAATCAGCTGATAGCGGAGCTTGACTACGAGGCCTGCCTGAACTAACGCTGACGCTCAATATATATGTCAGAAAACTGCGCTACTTTTGAATGCCAAAAAATGGAGGAAAAACACTTACTGAGTTTCTTGAATAGAATCATTTAATCTCAGCAATCTTATCTCTGACATGTAAAATATGCATTCCCATATTTACCCTTATTTTTCTATGTTTTGCTCTTGTTTGGTGTTCAGATGGAGGCATTTTCTGTATCTTTGATTCTGTTCATCAGTCATGCCTGGGATGCCGTGACTGACCCACTCGTCGGCTATCTAGTGAGCAGGAGTAGGTGTACCCCGATCGGCAAGCTTCTTCCATGGTGAGTGGTAAGATAAGAGGCAGAGTTTGTGACATGAGTGGTACTGCATATTTTCATTAAATATTACCTAGTTTTATATTAATGAATATTATTTGTAGTGAATTCCAATTAAATAAATTCACAGTACTTAATAATGTGCTTGCAGATAATGAACTTAATCCTTTAGTGCTGCTCATGTGGCGGCCACATTTTTTTTGTTATTTCAGTGAAATTAATGTAGTATATTTTAGTTCGA
>RJVU01028295.1:1463089-1642045 GCA_003731715.1 Anabarilius grahami | reverse complement strand
TAATGTTCCATTTAAAAATTCAAATGTACCTACTCAGACAGTACACTATTTCGGATGCGGAGACAGTTTTATCGAATCATAAGTCATCAATAGCGGTTCACTTTTGCAATTTAATACGACTGCGTTCATATTAGCAGCGTACTGTTCCGGAGCTCACATGGACCGTACACGGACCACCCTTTTTATGCGGATTCGGGTACACTTCGCAGGTGTGCACCGGAGTACGGAAAACAGCGTTCACATCAACTAAACCAGGGGTGTCAAACATACGGCCCACAAAGGTGTCCAATCTGGCCTGGTGGATGATTTGAACTATAATAAAAAAATAGAGATGCAAGTAAGTAGTCCACTGGTCAAAAATCCAAAGTTTTTTAGTTTTATTTTGGTCAATCTTTATTCCGGGCTTGCAAACAAAGTGCTTTGTAATAATTTCCCAAAATATTAACGAGGTCTGTAAACAGGATAATATCAATTGCCTCTAATATCAAAGAGCTACACATATTTTTTGAACAAATACATTTGCTTTAAAAAAAATCTGCAAATTTTTTTCCAATCCGGCCCTCAACCTAAAATGAGTGTGACACCCCTGATCTAAACGAACCAAACTCTGACGTCAATCGAACCCGGGTGCATACCAGAAGTGCTAGTGGAAAAACACCCCATGTCACCTTACAGAGGTTTACCCTGCTGTAGTTTACTTCTGTGTTCCATATGTGAAAAGAGTCCATTTAGAACTTTACTAAACAAATAAATTACTGAATCATTCATGTAAATGCATTAACAAAAATAGCTTGACATTTATGCTTTTAAATCCTCTCGCCTGCTTTCCTGATAGGCTTCCAGTGTAAGTGCACTACTGCACGTGCATTTCCTGTTTGTTTTTACACTGAAGTATGAGTCATAATTATTGTCTATGATAATGGACAGAATACAGTACAGATGTTGTTCATAGACTCTTCTAATAAAGTGTTGAGAATGGAATGGTTGTAAAGGGCACAAGTTTCCAGCACATGCAAGAAATGAGAAAAGTGAAGAGGCAGCTTTACCCTGCTTGATATTACTCATCTGCTTCTTCCTGTCTCAGGGCAGTGCTGTCAATGCCGTTGGCTATTCTCGCTTACATCTTCCTGTGGTTCATACCTCACAATGCAGTGAGCTCAGCGTTCAGAGTGCCCTGGTACCTAACCATCAGCTGTCTTTTTGAGACCTTCATGAGTGTATGACTTCCTTCCTTATTCTATCAATCACTAACTGTCCTTTCCCCCATGTGATGATTACTGGATCAGAAAAAGCTTTTTATGTAATAGGCAAATTAGCCGACTTCCATTAGCAACACTCTTGTGTTCATGATTGAGGTCAAGTGGCTGTTACATCACTCAGCTACCCCCGCATGTCTTTCATGTGCTGTGCTACTGCCTGACGTCTTCAAAGTGAACATTATGCTTCCTGCAGTGCTACAGTGTTCCATATACATCCCTCAACATGTTTCTGGGAGGAGATCAACAAGACAGAGACTCTGCCACAGCTTACAGTGAGAACATTTCAGACACTAGTACTGTATGTCAGCATTCAAAAAATCTAATTCTGTTATCAATCACTCACTCATGTTGTTTCAAACTTGTTTTTCCATGGAACACAAAAGGAGAAATTCTTAAGAAATGTTATGGAAAAGAGGGCATTCTTCACAAATTCATATTTTGTGTTCCACGGAAGTCAAAGAAACTCATACAGGTTGAAACAACATGAGGGTGTGTTTTCCTTTTTTACTATTTGATCAAATGTTTGTTGTGCTATGCATTATTACATGTCTTAGAATACTGCGTTTCTAGCTTAGCAACATGCTAATGTTAATTGAAATAAAGCTGAAATAAAATAAAATATACATTTTAGATGAAAGACTTAAACTCAAATTTGATGTTGCCAACTAAATGAAAAAGTGTTAAAATTACTAAAACTAAACTTAAATAAATAATTTGTTAATTAAATAACAAATTAAAATGAAAACTGAACATTTAAAAAAATAAAATCATTCAAAATATCAATAAATACTACAACAAAATGAAAGTTTTTTATTTTATGCATTAAAATGCATAAATAGTAATGCATTAAATTGATCAAAAGTGACAGTAAAGACATTTATAATGTTTTAAAAGATTTACATTTCAAATAAATGCTATTCTTTTTAACTTTCTATTGAACAAAAAAATCAGGGTTTCCGCAAAAATATTAAGGAGCACAACTGATTGATAATCATTGATAATAATCAAAAATGTTTCTTGAGCAGCAAATATTAGAATGATTTCTGAAGGATCATGTGACACTGAAGACTGGAATAATGATGCTGAAAATTCAGCTTTGATAACAGGAATAAATTACATTGTTTTAATATATTCTAATGGAAAACAGTTGTTTTAAATTGTAAAACATATTTCACAATGTTACTGTTTTTATTGTATTTTAAATAAATGCAGTCTTGGTGAGCATAAGACACTTCTTTCAAATGCAATAACAGTAACACTATAGAGAACTGATGCCATACATGCTACAATTACAAACAGCACTCAGTCGTTTGCTCCATATTTGTGTGTGGCACAAAGTTGCGACCTACATAGATCATAATCAGCCACTTACAATGTTCCATTTTGGTTAGAATGCTTCCTTATTAGGCAGCTGCCCATTTAGGCAGTAGGCAGCTCACTAAGTTTTGGAACGGGGCCATTATAACCTATTATTACACTGCCAAGACGGCCCTAATTGGAAGCAGGATGTGTGTGATTGCATTTCACTGAGCATTAGTTGGTATTATCGGTGGCTGTATGGTTGCGTGAACATCTGTCTCACCCTCTTTCTGTCTCTCTATCAGGGATGAGTGTGGAGGCGTTAGCTATGCTGATGGCGGCTGTGATTCAGGGTCAGGTGCTGTGGGTGTATAACAAAGACAGAGATCAAGCCTGTCTGAACGTGGACCAAGTACCGGATCTCCCACACAGCACAGCGCTTCATGAAACCGTAACAATAACTCCTACACACCAATACCACACTATAAAATACTGTGTAGGGCAAATGTTCAGATGTTACTCAGGTGTTTTGCCATTTATAATTAGCGGTGTTTGCTAAGGAAAGCTTAGCTTGTAGTACTGCTCATACTTAGGGATTTGAACAAAGCCATTTAACTTTAAGGTGTACTTTTTGGGTCTGATAATGTGTGGCAATTACACAATTACTTTTTAAAAGAATTTCTATGGGTAATTTGCAGCCTCGGGGGACAGTTAGTCTATAGGACCATGTGAAAATACACAATCCGACTAAAATATAATCCAACTTTCAACTGTTGTAATCTAGCTAAAACATTGTTTGGAAACAGTTGTACAGTTTAGTGTAGATCCCTCACGCTTTCAGTGGGGAGGTCTTATTAATGCCCCTGTAACTTGCACGAGTCTGTCTTACATATATGTCTGTGTGTTTCCCAACAGAGAAGTGCCTTCATGATATCAGCACTAGTCATGAGTGCACTCTTCTTTGTTTGTTGTATGGTGCTGTTCCTTGGGGTCAAAGAACAAAAAGGTGTGCCGTACATTTGTGTACAAATTATTTTTTCAAAGAGTAAAGGTGTGGTCACACTAGACTTTGAGCACATGAAATTTCTACGGACACTGCAATGGTCACAAAATGACGTCACGTTCTGCAACGTAATTTTTTAAAACATTATTCAGCATATATTCATCAAGAATGTAAAAATATGCAATCTACTCCACTTTACAGCAACACTGCAGATTTAAAGTTTGAATTCTTTTAATTAAGCTAAAAGGTCGCACTGTAGCATATCAATCTTCTTTTGGTCTTCATGTGATACAAATTCGCAGGTCAGAGTTCACCAAACTTGAATTTTGGAATGCAGCGAAGTGTGAAACTTATTCACTTGAGTTTGCGTTTCCAGTCTCCCGCATTCGTATGCATATTAATGTAAGTCAATGGAACGAAAAGTGTAGTGTGACTGCCCCTTAAAGGGATAGTTCACCCAAAAATGAAAATTATCCAATGCTTTACTCACCCTCAAGCAAGGTGTATATGACTATATTCTTTCAGCACAATCCTGGCTCTTCCAAGCTTTATGGTGGTAGTGAATGGTACCTTCGATTTTGAAGCCCAAAAAAAGTGCATCCATCCATCATAAAAGTAATCCATACAGCTCCAGGGGTTAATAAAGGCCTTCTGAAGCAATGTAAAAATATCTCTATTTAAAACTTTATAAATTCTAATCACTGGCTTCCAGCAACGGCTGTACGGTTCAGGTCTTGTTCAGGTCGAAGAGTGAACTCTGACCCGAGACATGACGTATTGACAATCGCAGAGGATAGAGCAAAACAAAACACCGGTCATGAATTTTTAAAAAGAAATGTCAGAGGATTTTGATATAAGAGAAGAGGAGCTTGAGTTTGTTGCACAGCCCTATTTGTTTGAACCGCGAGAAGTGTCTAAGCTTACAATACTCCTACATCCTACGTTATCCGTCGGGTCAGAGGTCACTCTTCATCTGGAACTCGACCAGTTATTATAGTTTGGATAGTTATAAATGTGGATATTTTTCTTAGAAAAAAAATACATCGCTTTGCTTCAGAAGGCCTTTACTAACCCCCTGGAGTCGTGTGGATTACTTGATGGATGGATTCACTTTTTTGGGCTTCAAAATATTGGGTCCCATTCACTACCATTATAAAGCTTGGAAGATCCAGGATATTTTTTTTAAATGTAACTCCGATTGTGTTCGTTTGAAAGAAGATAGTTATATACACCTAGGATAGCTTGAGGGTGAGTAAATCATGGGATAATTTTCATTTTTGAGTGAACTATGCTTTTAATTTCAAAGATTTTTTTGTTTTGTTTTGTTTTGCCAGATTCCATTATCATATTATTGAGCATAAGGATTTGTTGAGCAACATTTAATAATGGTAACTTTATGGCAGACTACATTTTAAACAGTTTGTGAGCGAAACAATATGTGTTTGAACTGTAGTAATTTCAGTGTTTACAATTAAAATCCCACCAAACTAGCTCTTAACTCTGTACCAGTTCAGTGTCAAATTTCATAGCTTTTGTAAAGATGTATTGTTGCATCTCGCTCTGGCTCCTGTAGGGCCTCAGAGTGATCACATGCACACTACATACCTGAATGCTTTGAAGAAGCTCATTGGCCATGTGTCATACCAGCGTCTGGTCCTCGGCTTCCTCTTCTCCACTTTAGCTTTTCAGGTAGGACCTCTAGTTAACATATAAAGTACACTGCCATCCAAAAGTTTGGAAACACCCCTGGCAAAGTGTGGTTTTGGACGATATCAGCATAAATCCTTACCATTTTTTGGTGCAAATACATTACAGTAACTTGACATTATCATTGAAGACCAGCAATAATAATTTTCATTTTGATTACATAATAATGGCAATATGTACATGTCAATGTCAGATATGCCCCTTTGCCAGCTGTGATGCCTGGTTACTGGTTTAAACTTGGCCCAGGTTCGTAAACGATTTTTGGGTCAGCACACCTTAATATCTTCAACAATTGATTGCCAATTAAGTTTATAATACAATGAACCAATTAGAACCCAGTTTAGGTCAGATAGCTGCTAATGGTGGATATTTTGATGAATCAAAAATTTAAGTTTTTTTATATGTATAAACTGTTTGTAATAAAATATGTTTTCGTAGTTTGTGTTGTCCCTTATCAGTGCAGAATTATCACAAATTAAAAAGGATTCATGCCAATATTGTCCAAAACCCCACTTTTGTAGGACGTTTCCAAACTTTTGGAGGGCAGTGTACATGGAAAATCAGTACAAAAAAAAAAAGCATGTTGGCATGCAATCATGTCAACACAATTTGATTGAAATGTGTATGTGATAAATAATAAAAACCTACCTTCTGTATTGTATAAATCTTAATGTTAATTTTTAATCTAGGAACTAATACATCAAATAACTTCCATTCTCATATGAGAGTACTCCATTAATGCTTGCTGAAATTTTCCAGATGTCTTTGGGGAACTTCACACTGTTTTGCACTCATGTTGCTGGTTTAGGAGCTCAATTCCAGTATCTCATGTTAGCTATACTGGTAAGTCTGAACATACAAATGCAGAATTAAATGAATTGTACCAATGGAAGGATAATTTTAGCATGACCTTACATGGTTCATGAGATTTTTAACTCCTTGGATGTCCTATTGTGCGCACAGGTGGCCGCAACCATTTCAGTGCCAATGTGGCAGATGACACTGGTGAAGCTGGGCAAGAAAACGACACTTTTTATAGGTCTACCTGTAAGTTTCCTCTGATGCTGATGGTGAGGAGACCATACACAATGATTCTGGTGAAGTACCCAAGTGGTTGCAGTTCTGGACTAGTAGTGCATACTTCAGCTATCAAATTTTGTTTCCAACTTTTATGTTTTTTTACTTTTAAATTTTGTTTCCAGATTTTTATAGCAAACTATATGTCTTTGTCTGTGTTTCTCTGTAGCTCCTCATACCAGCTCTGGTGGTCTTAGTTGCCATGTCAGAGAACTTTCCGGCGAACATGGTCATGTGTGTTTTGGTTGGAGCTAGTTTAGCTGCACTGTTCTTGTTACCATGGTGAGTAACAATAAGACCTAGATCTGTCCACTTCATCTTTGCTAATCAGGCCAGCGTTCTTCACCATGGAGAGTTTAGCACTTGCTGATCTACCAGCAAATCTTACTTTAATTGTATGCTGGACATTGCCATCACTTTTGCTAATATCAATATTTTAAAGGGAAAATGTGCACTTGTTTTATGTTGTCAAATGTCATTTAATTAACTTTCAATCATTCATTGAACCCAATGGAGAGGTCATATAATTGGTGAAGTCTGCTAAGGCAAACATCTGTTACTTACTATTGCTCATACTCAGAGTTAAAGGGTTAGTTCACCCAAAAATGAAAATTCTGTCATTTATTACTAACCCTCATGCCGTTCTACACCCGTAAAACCTTCGTTAATCTTCGGAACACAAATTAAGATATTTTTGTTGAAATCCGATGGCTCCGATCAGCGTATCGAATCATGATTCGGATCGTGTGTCAAACCGCCAAACTGCTGAAATCATGTGACTTTGGCGCTCCAGCAATGACATTTCCTCTCTCAAGATTCATAAAGGTACTAAAAACATATCTAAATCAGTTAATGTGAGTACAGAGGTTCAATATTAATATTATAAAGCGACGAGAATATTTTTGGTGCACCAAAAAAAAACAAAATAACGACTTATATAATGATGGCCGATTTCAAAACACTGCTTCAGAAAGCTTCGGAGCGTTATAAACCAGCGTGTCGAATCAGCCGTTCGGAGCGCCAAAGTCACGTGATTTCAGCAGTTTGGCGGTTAGACACGCGATCCGAATCATTCCTGAAGCAGTGTTTTGAAATCGGCCATCACTAAATAAGTCGTTATTTGTTTTTTTTGCCGCACCAAAAATATTAATGTTGAACCACTGTACTCACATGAACTGATTTAAATATGTTTTTAGTACATTAATGGACCTTGAGAGAGGAAATGTCATTGCTGGCTATGGAGGCCTCACTGAGTCATCGGATTTCAACAAAAATATCTTAATTTGTGTTCCGAAGATTAACGAAGGTCTTATGGGTGTAGAACGGCATGAGGGTGAGTAATAAATGACAGAATTTTCATTTTTGGGTGAACTAACACTTTAGTACCTTTGTTATTTGTTTATCTTCGGAACACAAATTAAGATATTTTTGATGAAATCTGAGAGCTGTCTGATTCCTCCATAGACAGCAATTTAACCACTTTCAAGGTCCAAAAATGTAGTAAAGACATCATTAAAATAGTCCATGTGACTGCAGTGGTTCAACCTTAATTTAATGACGCAACGAGAATAATAATAATACGTTTATTTTATATAGCGCCTTTCTGCAAACTCAAGGTTGCTTTACAATATTGCAACACAAATATGACAGCAGACAGAAAAACAATACGGAAACATAAAATACATAACATAAATCAGATCATACAGTCAGAGGTCAAACAAACAAGAAACAAATAGAAATGTTTTAAGGTGGGTTTTCAAATCATGAGAGATCACAAATGTGTTTGGGAATGGAGTTCCAGAGTGTGGGGGCAGAGATGCAAAATGCCCGACCACAAAGGATGCTAACTTATGCTATGGAATCAACAATAGACCAAGATCAGAAGATCTTAATGCGAACAGGAGAGTAGGAATGAATGAGATCCGAAAAATATGGGCACCATGAAGTGCTTTGAATGTGATGAGGAGTATTTTGTATTGAATACGAAAACGAACGCGTAGCCAATGAAGTCTGTGTATAATGGGAGTAATGTGAGAAGATTTCTTTGAATAAGTGAGAACCCTAGCTGCAGAGTTCTGAATATATTGGAGCTTATTAATTGTTGTGTTTGGTAAACCATAGAAAAGAGAATTACAATAGTCAAGTCGGGAAGTAATGAAGGCGTGAACCAGTGTCTCAGCATCATTGATATTTAAGAAAGGACATAAACGTGCAATATTATGGAGGTGAAAGAAGGCAGACTTAGTGAGTGAAGAAATGTGAGGAAGGAAGGGGAGGGATGAGTCAAAGATTATACCCAGGTTTTTAACAGAGGTGGAAGGTCAAACCAAGACTCCAGCAATGTTAACATTGTCAAGACAGAAACGAGCTACAGTTTTTGGTGAACCAACAAGAAGTAGATCTGTTTTATCTGTGTTGAGTTTGAGAAGGTTACTGGTCATCCAAGCATTTATATCATTAATACAAGCAGATATGGAGTTGGTGAGAAAAGGAGAATTGTGTTGAGAACTAATATAGAGTTGGGTGTCATCTGCATAGCAGTGGAAGTTGAAGCCATGATGACGGATAATGTTACCTAATGGGAGCATGTAGATGATGAACAGTAAAGGCCCAAGAACAGAACCCTGGGGAACACCGTGAGAAACAGGGGCAGTAGTGGACTTAGCTTGGCGAATAGAGATGTAATGCTGACATTCGGACAGGCAGGAAATGAACCAGGATAGAGCAGTACCAGAAATACCAAGAGCAAAGAGTCGTGAGATGAGAATACTATGAGAGATTGTGTCAAAAGCAGAGGAAAGATCTAACAGAATTAAAATGCCAATGGAGCCTGAGTCATTGGAAACATTCATAGAGGTTGTGAAATGACAAATACCATTGAAGTTGAGCAGCAACAACCTTTTCAAGCAGCTTCGAAAGAAACGGAAGATTCGAGATTGGTCTGTAATTGACCATGTCAGAAGGATCGAGACCAGGTTTCTTTAAGACAGGTGTGAGAGCTGCAGTTTTTAATTCCAGAGGAATAGCACCAGTCAAATTTGGGCCAGTAAGCAACACCTGATAGAAACCACACGGCAATGTACTAAAAACCACTCAGGACACCCAAACAACCACATAGCCTATTGGCGGTTGTGAGTTTTGCACAGGGAAGCACCACTCACTAAAAATCTAGTTTAAATGCCTAAAATGCTTTGTTTTGCTCAGGTCAATGCTGCCAGATGTAGTGGATGAGTTTGCTGTTCAGAACCCCTCCTGCAAGGGCCTGGAGCCCCTGTTTTATTCCTGTTCGAGGTTTTGCAACAAGCTTGGAGGAGGTCTGTCTGCTGGCATCTCCACTATGACACTGCAGTGAGTCAGCACTCGCTCTCTCCGAGCTAATGTAATGCCTGATTTAATGTGGCAGGACTGTCAGTTTTAAAAAATATTGTGGACTCTGGCCCTACATTCAAGTACAATTGTTCACGCTCTATGTCCTGCAAGTTTTTAAATACTGTCAGGCAAGAATGTTTGAGCAAAAACAAAATCATGCAGTAGTTCATAGACTTATGGAAGTCCGAAATGTTCATATTGAAATGTTTACACTGAGCAATGTGTTTTTCTGTTGAAGCTTCACAGGATATAAAGCAGGTGCATGTAGTCATGCGGATGGAGTCATCTTGGCACTGAAACTGCTTTTGGCCCCCATACCAATCACCTCTTTGCTGGTGGGTTTGGTGTTTTTCTATCTGTACCCAATCAATGAAGCACGTCAGAAGCAGATTCAACAAAATCTCGGACACACAAGGTAAGATGTACTAGCGTCAACCAATATCTACCCAGAATATTTAGCTAACTTTCCCATTAAAGGGTTGGTTCACCCAAAAATGAAAATTATCCCATGATTTATTCACCCTCAAGCCATCCTAGGTTTATTATCTTCTTTCAGACAAACATAATCAGAGAAATATTTAACAATATCCTGGCTCTTCCAAGCTTTATAATTAGGGCTGGGCGATATATCGCATGCGATTGTCATGCGCATTTCATCAGTAAAGCCGGTTCCCTGATTACCACTAAATCGCAATATCGCGTTCATTATCGAAGGCAATTCATCTGCGATATGAACGCGATATTGCGTAGCTTGTCAGTGATCTACGGTTCTGTCTATTAAATGCCGCTCCATTTGAAAGCAGGTGATGGCGATTTAGCGGTAATCAGGGAACCGGCTTTACTGACGAAATGCGCGTGACAATCGCATGCGATATATCGCCCAGCCCTATTTATAATGGTACTTTGTAAAAAAAAAAAAAATTTAAACTTAAAAATTAAAATAACTAGCTTCCTCCAGACTACCGTAAGCATACTGCGCAAGTCGGGCTGTGCAACAAACTCAAGTTCCTCTTCTATTGAAATCATCTGACATTTCTCTTTAAAAATTCACATTTTAGACTTCTAATTCGTGGCTGGTATTTTGTTTTGCTCTATCCTCTGCGCTTCCGCGTTCGTCATTGCGTCATGCGTTGGATCAGAAGTTACTCTTCCGCCACAAATTGATGTGTACGGCCATCTGCCGAAAGCTAGTTATTTTAATTTATAAAGTTTTAAATATGGATATTTTTCTTACAAAAACCAATCGCTTCGGTTCAGAAGGCATTTATTAACCCCCTGGAGCCGTATGGATTATTTTTATGATGGATGGATGCATTTTTAAGGCTTCAAAATTACTATTCAGTACCATAAAACTTGGTAAACCTAGGATATTTTTTTAATATATCTCCAATTGTATTCATCTAAAAGAAGATAGTCATATACACCTAGGATGGATTGAGGGTGAGTAAATGGGATAATTTTCATTTTGGGGTGAACTATTCCTTTAAGTTATGAAAACATTATTGCTGAATGTTCACTGAATGTTTAAAATGTCTAGTTTTTCAAAATGTCTTAATGTTTTTCTTGGTTATGCAGACATTAAGGAAACATTCCACTTTATCATTCTTCAAATATTATGAGAATGTTACTTTTGAATGTTCTATAAATATTCTGAAACAAGTATTAATATTTAAAGTGCCCCTATTATCCTTATTTGTTTTGGAGGTCAACAGTAGGTTTACATGCATCCAAGGTTTAAAAACACTTACATTTTCTAATTTCTTTCTTTTTTGGAGACAATAACTTTAATTGTTTTTTAACTTTGATCTTTAAAACTTTGCAGAACTTTTACATTTGCAAACAGCTATGAAAAGCATGAAAAGTAATATTTGAAAAAAGCATAATACGGGCACTTTAAAAAATGTTAGACAAGTTTTCAGCTAAAACATTTCAGAAAAAAATGCTCTATGAACGATGTATAAATAAAGTTTTTGTGCTAACATTTTAAGAACATTATTAAAGAACTGGTAACTTTGAACAAACATTCTATTAACATTACTGGAAGAACGTTGTTCATAACTTTGAGAGAACCTTGCCAGAACATTCTGAGAACGTTCCCTGATAGCTGAGTAAATCTGATAAGATTTATGAATGTTTTCTCTGTGATAATAATCGTTTTCTTTTGCTTTTCTAGGTCTAACAGTGCCACACTTCCCAATTTAGAAGAGGAAATGTTTCCCATAAGTCAACAAATCTATGAGCCCACTCAGAGTTTCATCTTCAAATCAAAGCCTAAAATAACATCTCATCTTAATGCAAACAAATCTGTCTCTCAAGCAAAAAATTCTACAGAATCATCTCCTCAAAAACACTGCAACACAAGTGCTGATTTACATGTCAGGATGTCGAGTTTCAAGTCAGCAAACCAGTTTCATAAATCTAGAGCTTCCCCAACATCATCACAACAACATAATTCAAGAGTGAAACGTCATGAATCAAAGTTGAGTGAAACTCAAGCCACACATCAACTTGCACTGAAGTTTCAAGACATTCCAGATGATAGGTCAAAAGTTACATGGGTGTAGACAAAGAGTATAGAAGCCAGTATAGTCAATATAAGTTCTTTGGTGTAGATGCATAAACATAGGCTTAGCAAACATTCCTGTTTGAATCTAAACTACCTAAATAAACATTTATTTCTGTTCATTTCCCTCCTCTTTTATTTAGAATTTATTGATGAATTTGTTCTGTATTAAAATGTTTCAATTCAAAAACAGATGTTCTGAATATCAGTACAGCTGTGATTCGCTGTAGGCTGCATGAGTACAATGCTGATAGTTTCTACTACAAATAGCCAATAAGTTAACCCTTGTGCATCAAAAAAAAAGTTACACATAGGTGCAAAATGGACAAAAATATCCATGTCCAAAAACTCATAAAAATATGATTTATTAATATTTTTTCCACTTTCACTGATGTCAATTTTTTAACCAGGATCTGTTCTATCCATAGATACCAAACATTCATTAATTTTAAGAACTGTAACCCTTTAAATGCTGGTTTGTTTACATAATGCCATAGGTGTTTTTTTATGAAAAAATTAAAAATAGTAGTTTATTTTCATAAACTAAATGCTAAGCAGAATTTTTTTTCTTTGCTTATTAGATTCTTGGGTGTGTCAATGAAGAACAACAACATTAATTTTGAGGCATTTATATTTTTTATGTAGTGTCAGATGTTTAAAAAAAACTAACAATTAGGTCCATAATGCACAAAAATGTCCATGCCAAAAAACTGTCAAAGAAATATTAATAAATATTAATATTTTTTTCCACTTTCACTGATTTTTTTTATTTTTATCAGCATCTCTTCTATTCATAATTACCAAACATTCATTCATTTTCAGAATTGTAACACTTTAGAAATCGGTTTCTTTACATCCTCAGCTTCTAATGCACCTGTGTGCTCACTGTCAGTGAGCAACACTAGCTCCTCTGCTGAGTAACGTCTCTTCATCTTGCAAACAATGAAATGATCAACCCCTCAAGCACCACATATTTATAGGTTTGGCTGTGAGAACACCTGTGTGAACTCAAACTTTGTATAAAATCTACCAGACTAAACAATCAGCATTTTCTTGTGGTGAAAACTAAAACAATGTGTTTAGGGGCTTCTGAACTTCTACTTCAAATTCAAGCGCACCTTTTATCTCCATACAAAAACAATAACAAGTGAAAAAGTGCAATCAAGGGTTAAGATGTGTGTTTGGGTGAAAAAGAAAAACCTCAAAGCTCATTAACCTTCTTTGACTTTTTTCATAGTTTTCACATGACCCTATGACCCTGCCAAGGGTGTGACTCATGCATGGAGTAGGATTTTTGATTGCCAGTACAATATAATTTCTTTCAAACTAATTACACACATTACATTTTCAGTAAACACATGCAAACTATACTCTGACATCCTTACCAACATACCCACACAATTATAGCTGCATTATTTTTCCAATTGACTCTATAATATGCATAAGCAGAAAACAAATAAAGTGAGAAATTTGAAAATATGACACAATCTAGTAAAAAATGGTAAAAATGTAAAATTTGAAGCCTTGCCAATAGAATGAATGCCTATTTGCAAATATTGTATCATTCTATAGTCAAATGGCCCTGGGTTAAAAAATTGCAGTTTTAATGGGTTTCAATGTGGACATTTTTTGAAGGAAATGAGGGTAAAATATTAAAATTCCAATAAAAATAAACACCTGAGCAAAAAAAAAGGCACACTTATAACAAAAAACAAAACTGAAATGGACAAAAATGTCCATAAGGTTGCACAAGGTTACATTGTAGACAAAATATTGCCACTTACTTTGTGTGTTGCAAACAAAGGTAAAGCAGAACCAAGTTGCTCTGCGAGAAACAGAGTATAGTGGTTAGTGGAGTTCCTGAATGAATCAGTGTTCTGAACGAATCGGTTGAGTCAATTGACCCTTCGCTGGGAGTTTGATTGACAAGCGATCTAACCAATCATAACGCCGAATCCGCCATTTTGTCCGACAAAGCAGTCAGGAGTTATAATGCTGCGTTCCAGGCAGGTTTTTGAGCCCGTAAGTCACGACTTTGTAGCGTTCCAGGAAAGTCACGCCAAAATGCGTAAACGAGTAAACAAACCAACATGGCGGACCGTACAGGGCTTGCTCATTAACAATTATTTGTATCGCCAAAGGTGCTTACTCCTTGCTTATTTGAGGGAAACAGAGGAAGAAAACGGCGCATAAGGCAAGAGAAGCTGTTTTATTTTACCGTGCACTTGCATAAATACCGCATCATTAGGGGCTGCCATTGTTGTTTCGCGGGCTATGTGACGTCAGAACCTGGGAGTACATCGATCTAGTACCAGTTCACGGGTGGGAAGTCACGGCTTTGACTGCTGTTCCAGTGCACTTTCACGGGTAGAAGGTTGGAAAAACACGGGTTACAGGTTGCCTGGAACATGGCATTAGAAGATTAACCTCGGTGGACTTGAACTTAAAAAATGGTGTGTATACGTCTTTCTGCGTTTTAAACAACATTCTTTCTCATATTCATTCATGTTGATGTTGATGCTATAAATTGACTAGTAGGAAGAGATTGGTTCACGAGCCGCTTGAGCTGAGGCGCTACAGCAATCTGTCACGACACATTAAAGAGCCACAAAACGGTTTTCATTGTTCAAATTTATTTAAAAAAAATTACACAATTTCAAAGCTGGGACTTTGTTTAATATCATAAGTAACCTGCTCTGTCTTGTCTGTCGACGTGTTGTCAGTGTCCTCTTTGCTCCGCGGTGTATTTTACACTGGCATGGCTTGTCGGACAAAGCAACAGTAAGGGGGCGGGTCTTGACTCGTTCATATGGACAGTCAACGTATGTAACCTGAAAAAAAAGTGTCACTGAAAATGCCTCACCACTAATGCAGACAGTTTGTCTGGAACACGCAAACTCATTTTATAGTTTCATAATTAAAATACTTTAAAAAGCTGGAGGGAACCAGGTGAGTTCTGCCGTCAGTGATCTATACAAACCGTATTTCTTCTCACTAGGTGGCGATAATGAAGCGATTAAAGTTACTTTGGGTGGGCGTGGCCTGTGTGTTGGGCGTGGCTTGGTGAACTGTGGGAGGAGTTGGATACACATTTAAATTTTAAAATTAAATATCAGCAAATTCAGTGTAATGAAAAATTATTTAGATGTATAATGAAAATAGCTGTAAATTTTATTCCACTTTAATTTTGCTGCCTTTTCCAAATTAATTCTGAACAGAACACACAACTACCAAATTAATATTGTTGTTGTTGTTGTATTAATATTGTACTCCTGATGATGTCATCCCATACGGGAAAAAAAAATATTTTATCTGGCTAAAATATTTTTTAAATATATGTTGTAAACAGTGAAGTTCAATGAAATATATTTTTGAAACTGAAAATATATTTTGTTTAACCTTCATATACTTAAAATATATTTAAAAATATGTTTCAGGGGCAAGAAAATACATTTTATATTTAAAAATGTATTTCAGGGCGCAAGAAAATACATTTCCAATCTTACAGTCGACAGTGCAAATGTAGGTGGAAAAAAGCCTAGCGATCAAAACTACATTTTGTATCCATTAAATGTTAGAGGAATTTCACCATATTTTCCGCATTGACCACTTCTGTTCATATGTGATCGTCCCAAAAAGTGCAGTGGCAGAAAAAAAAGACAAATTTACAGTCACTTGATCCTGGTACCCTTACAATATGACCTTAAAGGGTTAGTTCCCCGAAAAATGAAAATTCTGGTATTAATTACTCACCCTCATGTCATTCCACACCCATAAGTCCTTCGTTCATCTTCAGAACACAAATTAAGATATTTTGATTAAATCCGATGACTCAGTGAGACCTGCATTCACAGCAAGATAATTAACACTTTCAATGTCCAGAAAGCTACTAAAGACATATTTAAAACAGTTCATGCGAGTTCAGTAGTTCGACCTTAATATTATAAAGTGACGAGATCCAAGTCACTGATTCGATTCATAAAGCTTCTTGAAGCAGTGTTTTGAAATCGCCCATCGCTATATTGTTGAAAAGTCGTTATTTTGTTTTTTACACAAAAAGTATTCTCGTCGCTTTATAATATTAACGTAGAACTACTGAACTCGCATGAACTGTTTTAAAAATGTTTTTAGTACCTTTATGGATCTTGAGAGAGGAAATGTCATTTCCGTCTATGCAGGCCTCACTGAGCCATCGGATTTCAACCAAAATATCTTAATTTGTGTTCTGAAGATGAATGAAGGCCTTACTGGTGTGGAACGACATGAGGGTGAGTAATTAATGACATTTTAATTTTTGGGCGAACTAACCCTTTAAATGTTAATATCAGTTACCAACTGTGGTTTCCATGGCAATGTGAGGTTGATGGACGTCCAGAGGTAGAGCGCTGTTCGGTGTTTGGCCGCTGGGGGCGCTAGATGCTCGTGTGTGGCGCAGACAGGGGTTTTCTGCCCTCAATCACAATTACTGAATTACTGAAGCGCATTTTGTGTGCAGAGCTTCAGGAGTCAAAACAAGCAGCCAGGATGGGAGTCGAGGTTGAAACCATTACACCTGGAGACGGTAAAATACATCACACATGGAATCACATCGACAATTCAAAAACCACAATACTTAAATATATGAAACTAGCCGAATTTTAAATCGATTTATTCTGCCTGTTCTTGGCATCACGGGCGTTAGCCTGCTAGCTAACCACTAACCTCTTCCCACAGTCTTTGACATGCTTTTTTAATCGTTTTCTCTTCTTGTTTTGTATTTTTAGGAAGTACTTTCCCTAAAAAAGGACAGACTTGTGTCGTGCACTACGTGGGTAAGTTGATAAGTGATCGTGTTGATGAATCCCTGAAGGGTGTTAGCCAGCATTAGCTGATTAGCCGCATTGACACAATAGATACTTTTGCATCCGCGATCAGCTCGTCGAGGCTTTAAATCTGTAATATTTTAATTGGCCTTAATATTTACCACGTTTTGATGGTTCCTTTTACTCAAATCTCTGAAATGCGACTCTTTGACAGCTCCGGATTTGGAAACCGTGGCCTGTTTTGCGGATATACAGTGGCTTTATTGCCGTCATTTATGATGAGATGGGCTGTGTTGAAAAATAGCGGGCAGCCAGACAAATATTTTTGGAGATTCTTTTTTTTTTAACGCGGTTGTGATGCTCAGAATGTTTAGATTCGAATTTTCAGCAGCTGTGATGTTTAAAAAAACGCTGCAATTCGAATCCTCGGGCATGTGATTTTCAGAATGCTTCGATTTGAACGCGTCCGTGATTATCAACAATATTTCGATTCGAACGACCTCATTAGATTCTGATGAATCCGAATTATTGTGAATAAATTGCAACCAGAAAAGGCTTTCTGACTTATACATTTCAAATGGATCATGATTTGGGGTGTTGAACGTTTGTTTGTTAACGGTTGTTTTCTTCGCATGATTCATATGTGTAAAAAAAAAAAAAAAAATCCCGTTTCTCTCAGGCTCCCTGACAGATGGACGCAAGTTCGACTCTTCCCGGGACAGGGGAAAGCCTTTCAAATTCAAAATTGGCAAACAGGAAGTGATCCGTGGTTGGGATGAGGGAGTAGCCCAGGTAAATGCACATTCTTCCTGTAATCCTCTGGGGGAAATTGGATATGATTTGCTATATAAATCTACCTGACCCATATTGAGATGTTTGGAACTGTCTGTTCATAAAGTAGGTCTGTGCCTAATTGGAAGATTTCCTCTTTTGCTTCTTCAGACAAATGCACACAAGCTGTCTGTTATGGTTTTGTTAACCAAGACACGTCACTTCTTTAATATCCGTTTATTGTTTCATACTATACCTAATTTGGCAATATGACCTTTTCCCCTTTGTAACAGATGAGTGTTGGGCAGCGTGCCAAGCTGACTTGCACTCCGGACTTTGCTTATGGAAGCAAGGGGCACCCGGGCATCATTCCTCCCAACGCCACTCTCGTATTTGATGTGGAGCTGATTGGCTTGGAATAAAGCCCCCATGATTGGACTCAGGTTATTCCCTATTCATTCTTTCAGGGTATGTGCAAAGTTTTCCACATTCATTTCATTTGCTATTGTTACTCATTATTTAATTCACTTTATGAATGCATCATACATGAAAAACACCTTGTAGATAGTTCGTCCAATTGCATGGATAGCTTTAATAACTAACAGATAATCTTTAAAGGAGATTATTCTAGTCTCGGTCTTAACTGTCCTGTAGAGTTTATTTAACAGGCTCTTCGATTAAACCCTCGTAATCGTATTTATGGCCTTTGAGGAACACGGTTCAGTTGTTTAATAAACCTCTCTCTGTTTTCTTCCAGGTCAACCTTTTTAAGGAACATTGCTCCATGCATGTGATCCTCAAAAGGGGTAGTGTTAATAGCGATACCACTTAGCTTAGCTCTGTTTTGCATTTGTATATTTTGTTGCCTTTTTATTTCTTTTCTGCTTGACATAATCACTGGTATACTCAATCATTGGAAGTTCACTAAGACACCATTTTATTTTATTTTTTATTTTTTTCCCCCTCTCCTCTCTTTTTATATTTGATTTCTGTGTTGTAAACGCGATCACAGCAACAGGGTTTTGGCTGAGCTGGTAATAAGTACTCTGGTGGGGAAATCTGGTTAAGTATAAAACAAACTACTTGAAAATAAATTGTTTATAAAAAGATCAAGCTGGTCTCTGATGTGTTAATTGGGAAACTGGTATGGTGTGTTTGCAGGTGCATCGTTATAATCATGTCATATGATGATAAATGGCAGGACATTTTGACAGTCATTCGGTCCCTATCTCTGATATTGTGTATTTTGTGCTGGGTAGCCCCACCCACAGTGAAATCTCATTGGTCTACCTTAAATTCCACTCCACATAACTGTTAAATGTTAATTGTTATGATTGCCTGTAATTGTTTTGTGTCACAGCATTCTGCTTTATTTGAGGACAGTCTAGTAGCGATGGGAGAAATGAAGCTTTTCGAAGCTTTGAATCAATTGCGTCGCCAAATGATTCACTGTTTCGAAGCGTTCGAAACGCCACACACTGCTGGTCAAAAGTGTAAATGCAACAAACTCTCATGCCAAACATGCATAAAACAGCTTTTAAAACCCCATTTCAAGTGTTTTATTGAAAGTATTATCTGTTAACTATAACTAACTAATCATCTAATATCATTAAATATTAAGTATCTGTGTAATATGTGTTATTTTATAAATTTTCAGGGCTTGTTTTGTTTGTTTTATGGACGGCTCAGCTAAACAGGCAAATAAGAGACTATTAACTACTATTGTTCCTTTTAATTATACAAATGTCTCATTAAAATGCCTACAAGTGCATAAAACTGATCAGAGATCAGGTAAAAACCATAGACACTTGTTCAAGGGTTCACCGCTGGGGGCGAATCTCAGTGAATCCACATGATTCATGTGTTCACAGAGATCACCCCCAGGGGTGAACCATTGAAATTTTAAAATAATTCGAAACACTTAAGCCTTGTTTACTGAGATCACTTGACTTTGGCAGTTTGAAACATGCTCTAAACCAATGATTCGAAACACAAGATTCGTAAAGGTTTCGAAGCTTCATGAAGCAGTGTTTCGAAAGCACCCATCACTACAGTCTAGGACAATGCAAATAAAAAAAGTCATTAGCAAAACAGAAGCCATGTCATTTTAATGAAACACTTTTATTTTCAAGGTGCAATTGAACCACACAATCCAAATTTACAATTAGGGTTGAGTGCGGACAGGCTCTGTCTAAATACACAATCATACTTTGCAACATTGCTCTTCAAATCAGCATGAGTTGTTACTCAAATGTCTACATGAAATAGAATCTATAAGTTTGCTGATAGTTAACTACTAGGAATTCTTGTGCTAACATGCATTCTAAGCCCTTACAATAATTACTGGAACGCCATGATTACCTGGTTTTGTTCTTTTGTTTTACTTCAAATAAACAAGACTTTGTTTTACAAATGCATGAAGTAATTACTGAAATCTGGATGCATGCAATAGTTAGACCCACTGGGTTTGAAGCAATGCGTTGATCAAAAAATCTAAAAACAAGTCTTTTATGACAGTAAATGTACATCTTCACAACTACTGTTATGTTTATAACCTTAGTGTTTCTAATGAATGAATGTTTTGGTATGATTTTGACTAATTTTGCATCCTCTCTAGTACTATTCACCTGAGTTCCACCTGAGACTGAGTTAAAAATAACTGAAAATCTACCACCCAAAGAACAGATTTATAAAGTCATCTTAGGCCATCACCTTCCATTGCTTTATCAATACAATTTGACATTTTTAGCAAACAAGCTGAACTACAATTCAAATAATTCCATAAATATGCAAATGCACAGTAAAGCAGTTTCAAAATTCCTTTTGCTCATATATGAAGCACAGTTGTGCAACTGATAAAACATAACTTGAGTAGAAAAGTCTAGAATGACATCATAGTGATCCACACAACACTCCACATTTAGGCATTTTCATGTGAAGTTTTAATTCTATGTAATGAAGTGAAGCATATTTTTTAGAGATCCAAACAGCTTCTGGATACCTGATGCTTCTTGTGTTAATATTTTATGAAATAAGATGGATTGACAATGGGTGCTTAGCAACAGGTATGTAAAGGTTTAAAATTTGAAAGCCTAGCCCTCCTAATTGGTTTGAGCTATGGACTTTAAATTTCCTCTTTTCATGAGCACCCATGTCTATGTAACCTACCTAAAGTTACATGCAACTTTAAAGTAACAAGTTTTCCTGTGAATGGGCCTCATTCATGAAACTTGAGCAGAATTAATTAATTGCAATAGAACAGTTTACATAAGAATATTTCAAATTATTTACACATTCTTGTCTGATACCTAATGTCAGTGAGTAAATGTCATATCACTAAAATCCCATAGGGGGAATGTTGCAAATTTACTAAAACTGACAGTGACGGACCAAGGTCATTCATTCAGTAGTACAATTTTCCTTGGATGAACTGAATAAAAATAATTCTTAAGGCATTTAATTAAAATTTGTGCTTAAAAGGCCTAAACTTCTGTAGATTGTGTAGCTTGGACTGTTTGGTCATTGCTGTTTACAGCTACTTTTGACTGTGTACTGCCTGCTGAGCTTCAGCCAAGAAAGGGAGGAAATAAAGCAGATAAGAGAACCAGAAGGAAAAGGGAAACAAATGGTGGAAATGAGCCTTGAAACTTGTGTCTGTGCAAATTAGGGTCACATTCCCTCGATCTTCGTCCCAAACAAGCATTCGAACCAAAGACATATTTAGGCCTCCTTGGTTCAAAGATAGTACCTGCTGGGAGATCAAGGACAAAGAGTCCACACAAGGGGCCTCATTTATAAAATGTTGCGCAGAAACCGTCCTAAATTTGATCTTACGATCATTACTCAGATGTGCGTACGTGCAGTGTTGGGGTTAACGCATTACAAGTAACTTGAGTTACGTAATCAGATTACTTTTTTCAAGTAACTAGTAAAGTAATGCAATACTTTTTCAATTTACAACAAAATACCCGAGTTACTTTTTCTCAAATAAGTAACGCAAGTTACTTTGTTTTCACATTTATTGATTGACAGCTCTCCAGTCACCATGTTGAGAGAAAAAGGGTAAGTACAGAGGTGTTGTGTGCACTACTATTGTTGTTCTAGACTAAATGTGAACATGAATTTACTCATCTCACTTGCAGGAAAACATTCAGTATTCCTCAAAATGAATAAAAAAGGTGAAATGCAATCTCAGAATTTTACGCAAGCCTGTAATAATTAACTGTATTAAATTACACAGATATACTTTATGTATTTAATTTCACTTTATTAACACAAGTCTTTGCTGCTGACCTTCAATGGTCCAATTCAACTATACTAATAAGCAAAAATTACTTTATATTAGATTTAGAAATTAGAGTGTTGAACTTCCTTCTCCTGTATCCTATGCTGCGTTCACGCCACCTCGTATTTACCGGAATCTTGAAATGACAACACGTGACATTATATTCAGAGCTGTTTACGTCCTTGTACTGGGAATTATGCGTTTCTGTGGTACTACTATCAACGCCTATGAATCTGCAGCGGTCAGGTGGTACAGCGGCCACGTGGTACATCTGGGAGCTTTCAGAAAACTCCCAGCTTACAAGCTGTAATTATGAGCTTTGCGAGGACGTGAACGCTTTTTACAAGCTCAAATCTCGTAAGTACAGGAATTACGAGGCCGCGTGAACGCACCTCTGTTCTTCTTTAATTCAGATTGGCAGCACAGCTGAAAGATTTGTTTGAGCTGCGCCCTCTACTGTACAGATGTGAATATGCTTTTCCTTTAGCCTGAGGCTTATTCGTTTCAGTTTTGGTGTGAAAGGGCCTTAACATTTGCAAAAATATAACTTTTTTTGTTGTTATTAAAAAACAAATAAGCAAGCCCAATTGAGAAAAAGTAACTCAAAATAAAAATAAACCAAGTAATGCAATTAGTTACTTTAGGAAGTAACGCAATATTGTAATGCATTACTTTTAAAAGTAACTTTCCCCAACACTGCATACGTGAGATTCATAGAATGAACGTACACACAGAAAACGAGCGTACGCCTCTCTTTCAGATGTGGAATCTATAAATCGCAAATGATCTTGAACTTGCGCGCAGCTGAATAGTTTCAGTTCTCCGCCTTGTAAACGACACCAAATTAATGTCATTTACATATACAAGATCACCAGTCATTGTCCAAATTTTTTCATTTAGAATGGCTAGCTGCAAGAATAGCTTAGATTTCTAAAAACCTGCAGTAATCTGAGAAGGAATAGTGCGTACGTCTGCTCAGACCCTGACGTGGCGCTAAGCACTTTTCCATGTCAAAGACCGTTTTTACAAATATGAACGTTTGGCTTTTAGCGTACACACTCTAAGATCAAATCTGTATGTATGCACGCTTTATAAATGAGGCCCAAGATCCAGTTAAAAGTTTTTTGATGGTATGGTAATGCTAGGGTTATCAGATAGGTGTCGCTCTTCCTGTTCCCGAGGGGGCGCGACCACAGCCACTGCCAACCCGTCTAAGAGAGTGTAGCGCAACAGCACAGCAGCCGCGCAACAGGGACCCCATGTTGTACATGGGCATGCCTTCATTCCGTGACCCTCGGCAAAGCCACGCCAATGTCGGAACTACAGGAACGGCCACCGCTATGAGGTCGATCAGAAAATAGCGGCTCCAGTGGCCCCTCTGAGGGGGAGCTGATTCTGCATCCTCTCCAACTCCATCTTCATCATTGACATTTACTACAGTTGTTTCCTGTGGTGGCAGCTCAAGAGGTCGCGATGCTCTGGGACAAGGTTGCTGAACCTGTGGCTTGGTCAACACTGTTGGTGTCGCTGTTGATGTAAATTCAACTGTGCTGTCTAGCGGTAAAGTTTCTGTGATGTAAGACATCTGAGCAGGTGAAGTAGTGGCCGAGGATGGCGAAAACACCGGTGGTTCAGCTAAAGTAACGTCTGGTGCGCAAGTTGCTGAAGTGATGACGCTCAATTCCTCTCCTCCGCCCTCTTCGGAGATCCAGGTTATGGTGGGGCTGCAAGCCTGAGAGCGGTACCCTGGCCTGTCACTTACTTCGGATGCACTAGGGGGTGCTTTTGGTGGTGCTGGCGGAGGAGGAGGAGGAGGCGGAGGAGCTGGTGCTTCCTCCTGTGGGAGGTGCAGAAACAGATGGTGGTGTGGGAGGTAGGCATGTGGACCACAGCTACAGTTGTTGTTAACAGCATGGCAGGATCGGCTAACGGGCAACACCGTCTCTCCGCTGCACAATCTCTCGCAGGTGGATGATCGCGACAAAGTGGAGCATAGCGTTGCGTGAGGGACTTGTTCAGACAGTAAAGCTGCCTCCAGAAGTAGATGAGTACGTCCGTCACCTCTCGGTAACGTCATTGCCCCTCTGTTGGCGGGAATGTAGCGATCCGAAAGTATGTTTCCATTGCGATCTGTAGCGCCAGGTGACGTATCACTGCTCAGCCTGGTGAAGGTGGCGCTGCGACTCATGGTGTGGGCTGGAGAGCAGCCACAAGACCTTGAAGCTCCAATTCGTTGGCCTATCCTGCCGACACCTAGACCTTCAGACTTACAGTCCTGTTGATCTGCCTCGTGGACCCCTATATTGGACCTAACTGTTTCAACAGCCTGCTGAAGCTGCTGGATCTCCTTCCGGGCCTTTTTTAGGGCCAGCTGTGCCTCTATGCGATGACATTCCTCCTCTATCCAGTCCTCCTGCATCCGAGTCAGCTGCATCCGTAACCCCTCGATCTCAGAGTCTCTGCCGTGGTGCAAAAAAACAAGGGCATAGAAATAAATCTAATGCTGCATCTGAAATCGCATACGGCAGTGGTTCCCAAACCTGTCCTGGAGGACCCCCAGCCCTGCACATTTTGCATGTCTCCCTATTTCTGACATACCCATTTCAGGTATTGCAGTTTCTACTAATGAGCTCATGAGTTGAATCAGGTGTGATAGATGAGGGAGACGCACAAAATGTGCAGGGCTGGGGGTCCTCCAGGACAGGTTTGGGAACCACTGGCATACGGTTTAGAAGCCACTACATTTGGTTTGAAACTTACTTTGTGTCCATTAAAAAAATGTTGGTAGCACTTTATTTTACATACTATGTACTTATTATACTAATTACAATAACAGGGTAATAACGTACTAACCCTGAACCTACTCCTAAACCTAACCCATCAGTTGTTCTTAACTGGTTTGGCCATCTACCCACATTTTCCCATGGTCATTAAGTTTCCACTGGGTAAAGACCCAGTTTTTTTGTTTTTTTTAGGAATTTGACCTAATTCCTATATATATATTGTATACTATACTGTATTAACAAAAACTAGTTTGGGATTGCTACATGTATGTGTATGTTAAGTATATATTTTTATTTCCATATATATATATATATATATTGCCATATATATATATCCTTTACGTACACGTACAATGTAGCAGTCCCAAACTAGTTTTTGTTAATAAAGTTAAGTTGGTATGAACCACAACAAAATAACCTGAAGCGAAAATAAAGCGGAATTTTGGGATTATGGAAACAACAGATGGTAAATACACAATACTAACATTAACTGTTATTGAAACATGGAAACTGCTCCTGATGTATAGAATGAACATCATACCTGCAATCCTTCTCAGCTAACACACAAAGATCCAGTTACGTAATTTATTGGACTTACTAATTGACAAAAGAACTTATGTTGCATGCTTGTAATTTATTTTGCACTTTATTTAATACAGCGTACACCACCTCATTTAAGCACTGACCGGATATGGCTGACAGGACAGGAAAAGTTTTCTGAGGAGAGACTTTTTATTTCGTAACAAATTATGAAAATAAAGTTAGAATAATGACACTGACATATAGCCTGACAACATCTCATCTGACATCTATGGAGGCTCATTTCCACCACAGAATAAAAAATTAAAAAGGTAATTGCGACTTTTTATCTTGCAATTCTGACTTTTTTTCTCACAATTGCGTGATATAAAGTCGCAATTGCGAGTTATATAGTCAGAATTGTGAGGTATAAACTCAAAATTGCGTGTTATAAATTCAGAATTGCGAGTTATAAAGTAAGAATTGTGAGTTATAAAGTCGCAATTGCGAGATATAGTCAGAATTGTGACAAACTCAAAATTGAGTAATAAAGTCAGAATTGCGAGATATAAACTTAAAATTGCGTGTTATAAAGTCAGAATTGTGAGTTATAAAGTCGCAATTGCGAGATACAAACATGCAATTTCGAATTATAAAGTCAGAATTGAGTTATAAAGTCGCAATTGCGAGTTATAAAGTCAGAATTGTGACACTTAAAATTGCGTGTTATAAAGTCAGAATTGTGAGATATAAACTCAAAATTGCGTGTTATAAAGTCAGAATTGCGAGTTATAAAGTAAGAATTGTGAGTTATAAAGTCAGAATTGCGAGTTATAAAGTCAGAATTGTGAGATATACTGTATGTGCGTGTTATAAAGTCAGAATTGTGAGATATAAACTCAAAATTGCGTTACAAAAGAATTGCAACAAACTCAAAATTGTGAGTTATAAAGTCAGAATTGTGAAATATAAACTCAAAATTGTGTGTTATAAAAGAATTGCGACATAAACTCAAAATTGCAAGTATAAAGTCAGAATTGCAAGATATAAACATGCAATTGCAAGTTATAAAGTCAGAATTGTGAGTTATAAAGTCTGAATTGCGGGATATAAACATGCAATTGCGAGTTATAAAGTCAGAATTGCGAGTTCTAAAGTCAGAATTGTGAGATATACTGTATGTGCGTGTGTGTGCACGCATGAATGATAAACAGGACATGATCTTGTACTGCTAGAATGGCAGGAAGCTATAAAACTCCACTGACACACTGACAGATAGAAGCCCTACTGACCGGTCCTGAAGCCTCTCCACATTTTCTTTCAGCCGAGCTCGTAAGTGACGAATACACACTTCCTTCTGCTGCAGTGGGGTGAGATACTGCTCAGGAGCTGGTGGACGGATCCCGTGATTCTCACTACAGGTTGCATACTTTGCCTGCCGTCTGGGTCAGAGAGAAAGGAATAATTAATATTTAATCGAGATTAATCTCATAATTTTTAAATATTTAACACATTAACTGTACAGATGAAACTAAATAACAGGTCCAAGTGTAATAATTAGGCTCGGCAAATGGTGTGACACAGTGTAAATTTATGCAACAATGATTTTTACCCGTCTCACTCACAGAAAGCAACAGATTCTATATAGCTCTATATTTCTGCTAAAGAGAAAATTACGGAAGCTCTAAGAGGCCATGCATTATACTTTTTTCTTTCTTTTTTTCTTGTGATCTCAACATAAAAGTTGTTTTCTTTTGATCACAACTTTTTTCCATGTGTTCGACATAAAAGCATGTTGTTTTTTATTGTACTAGGAGCAGCAAAAGCTTCACTCAAGCTAAAATAGCTCTACATCTGTGAGTGACTGGCAACTTCCACATTAGTGTTGTACATTTGAGAAGCTGTCCGGTTTACAGTTTTATTGTCGAAGACAATATATTGACCCTGAATATGTGGTCAGTTTTATTGCCAGGGTGCATTTTGCATTTTGGACTGCAGTGTTCAACATTAAAGGATTAGTCCACTTTCAAATAAAATTTTCCTGATAATTTACTCACCCCCATGTCATCCAAGATTTCCATGTCCTTCTTTCTTCAGTCGAAAAGAAATTGAGGTTTTTGATGAAAACATTCTGGGATTATTCTCCTTATAGTGGACTTCAATGGACTCCAAAAGGTTGAAGGTCAAAATTACAGTTTCAGTGCAGCTTCAAAGGGCTTTAAACGATACCAGACGAGGAATAAGGGTCTTATCTAGCGAAACGATCGGTCATTTTCTAAAAAAATACAACTGTATATGCTTTATAAACACAAATGATCGCCTTGCACGTGCTTCTGCTTTCCGTATTCTTCAAAAAGCTTACGCCGTATGTCCTACGCCTTCCCTATTCAACTTACGAAAAAAAAACGGAACTGGCGCCGCGTTCGTTCTGTAAGTTGAATAGGGAAGGCAGCGTAAGCTTTTTGAAGAATACGGAAAGCAGAATACGGAAAGCAGAAGGCGATCATTTGTTTATATAAAGCATATACATTTATATTTTTTTAGAAAATGACCGATCGTTTCGCTAGATAAGACCTTTATTCCTCGTCTGGTATCGTTTAAAGCCCTTTGAAGCTGCACTGAAACTCTAATTTTGACCTTCAACCATTTGGAGGACATTGAAGTCCACTATAAGGAGAATAATCCCGGAATGTTTTCATCAAAAACCTTCGACTGAAGAAAGAAGGACATGGACATCTTGGATGACATGGGGGTGAGTAAATTTTACTTGAAAGTGGACTAAACCTTTAATGTTATGAAGCGACGAGAATACTTTTTGTGCACAAAAACAAAACAAAAATAACAACTTTATTCAACAAATTTGTTTCTCCCCTGTCATTCTCCTATGATGTTTACGTTGAAGACACGGTGCAGCGCTTACAGGTTCTTCATCAGAAAGCCGACTCATTATTGGCCGGCTCTCACATCACCATCACACACATGCGTTGTGCTGCTCACGTGAACAGCCTCTGACAATACTGAGCCGGCGTTTGGACATAGAACCTGGAAGCTCTGCACTGTCTATACAATGAAAACAGCATAGGAGATAAAAAACCTCGGATTTCATTAAAAATAACTTAATCTGTGTTCTGAAGATGAACGGGTTTGGAACGTACGGAAGAGGATTAGGGCCAAGCAATAATAAAAAAATATGGAGATTAAAAAACTCGTTAAATTTCGAGAAAAAAGTCGAAATAAAATGTTGAGAATAAACTTGTTAAATTACGAGAATAAATTTGTTAAATTATGAGGAAAATGTCGTTAAATTTCGAGAAAAAAGTCGAGCTAAAATGTTGAGAATAAAGTCATTAAATTACGAGAAAAAAGTCGTTAAATTATGAGAACAAAGTCGTTAAATTATGACATTTTTCTCATAATTTAACGACTTTTTTCTCAACATTTTATCTCGACTTTTTTCTCGAAATTTAACTAGTTTTTTTCTCGTAATTTAATGACTTTATTCTCAACATTTTATCTCGACTTTTTTCTTGAAATTTAACGTTTTTTTTCTCATAATTTAATGAGTTTATTCTCAACATTTTATTTCGACTTTTTTCTCGAAATTTAACAACTTTAATCTCAAGATGGTTTTATTTTTTTATTATTGCTTGGCCCTAATCCTCTTCCGTAGGAATGACATGAGGGTGAGTAATTGATGACAAAAAAAAATATTTTAGGGTGAACTAACCCAATAAAGTTAAAAATACATTGTGAGTCAATCACAATCTACAGAGGAAGGATGCAAGTAGAATGAACTACTTTTATGGTGCTTTTTTGTCCTTTTTTGGAGCATGATAGCCCCAGTCCCCATTCACTTTCATATAGAAAAGAGCAGCTTGTACATTCTACAAAATATCTCCTTTTGTGTTCTACAGAGAAAGTAAAACAGGTATGAGTGATATGAGGGGGAGTAAATAAGACTCTTTTTTTATTTTTGTGTAAGCTATTCCAGTATCCACAATCACATCAGTATTTCAGAACTTTTGAATTTAACTAGTAACTAGACTTATAAACGGATATAGAGTCATGTCTGTTCCACTAATTCTATTTTTGTACTGTACCTTTTGCCACCATACAAAATCTGGAACACGACCCTGATGGAAGACGAATCTAATCTGCCTCTGAGTGTGTGTCGCTCACCGTGGTGTGGCTGGGTTGGAGCGTGGTACAGTATTGCTCTCTGTGCACTTGCAGGATGCTGTTGAGTAACTGCTACGGACAGTCGAGTCCCCATGCGAGTGTCGAGTGCTGCTTGGGGCAGCAGACCTTCTATGACACACACACAGTGACAGATGAGCTCTGACGTCCATAACAAACATGCTGTCACAGTGAAACTCAAACTTTTTACACTGTATGTGTATTAAAGGAATTCACACTACTGGTGCTGAATAAATATATCACATCATAATAATTATAAAACTATCAAAATGCCCGATTATGTATGTTAAAGAAGGCAGGTAGCATTACCTGCGGGAACCAGCAGATGGCCTTCGGTTCGCTGGGAGGGACATGGGTAAGGACTGACACCTTGTGAGGGCACAATTACAAGGATTCCTCACGACAGATCTCTCTAAAACACACATACACCACAGAATATGAAATATAATCAGTACCAAACAGATAAGACAGGATATTGGTCTCTTGTCAGGAACCTTTAATGGGATGGAATACAAAAGGTTCAGATTACATTTTAAAAGAGTTACTGACCTTGACTCACATGAGGGGCTCCTCTCTATAATATCATTTCCTGATTTATGTTTTTTTAATGTATGTTTCTTTATGTGGGCTGAACGACATGATTCTGATTAACGGAAAATAGTTTTTCAAATCTGAACAAGCAGTTAATCAGATTTGTTTAAAGTCACAATGAAATCAGAATTGGCAATTCTTTTTTTTAATGGAATATTGTAGTATTTATAATAAATTATTTATTAGTGCACATCATTTTTTTTTATTCATGTGCCCTCTTAACCTTTAATTAAAATAACTTTCCCTCCCTCCTTCTCTGATGACGTGTTTACTGGCATGAGGGCGGGACAACCTGTCAATCACATGAGATCGACCAATAGCAAACCACAACCATACAATAAATTCCAGATGGACAAAATCAAGTGCCACCCTACATTTTTTCTTGTTCAAGAAGTTGTTTCACTCGTCACAATAGGGAAGAAAAGACTATTGCAACTTCTGTTTCATGCCAACTTCAAATGTTTACACTATCGTTCAAAAGTTTGGGGTCAGAAAGTTTTATATTCACCATGGCTAATTTATTTGATCAAAAACACGGTAATATTGTGAAATATTATTACAATTTAAAATTTCTATTTTAAAATGTAATTTATTTCGGTGATTGTAAAGCTGAATTTTCAGCATCATTACTCCAGTCTTCAGTGTCACATGATCCTTCAGAAATCATTCTAATAAGCTGATTTGCTGCTTGAATAGTATTTCTCAATATTATCAATGTTGAAAACAGTTGTGTTTCATATTTTTGTGGAAAACATGATATCTTTTTTATGATTCTCAAACAAAAAGTTCAAAAGAACAGCATTTACTTGAAATATACATTTTTGTAACATTATAAATGTTTTTACTGTCACTTTTGAACAAAAATGGTAATGTAAAACTTTTGTAAAGTGAAATTAAACTGAACTTTTGTTGTTTTAATGAGGCTCTTTTCTTCATTATGATATCAGGAGAGTATCACCCTGACAATTTTGACTTTAAATCCCCCATAAAAATACTACAATACATTTTATATATTTACAAATAAACATATGTAGGCTACATCATAGAACAGGCATATTCAGGTCACTGTATGTATGAATTGCATTATATATTTTTCATGGAACCAAAAGCAGAATAAAAACATAAAAGTGGTTCATATGACTTGTGTGCTTTATTCATATGACATTCTGAAGACACACTCTTTTTTATGTTTTACGGTAGAGAAAGTCATGAGAGTTTAGAATAACACAAAGGTGAGTAAATGAAGACAGAATTTTAATTTTTGGCTGAACTATAATTGCCATTTGATAGCCACAAACACAAGTGTTTATTTGGAGACTCTGTAACCTCTGTAACTCTGTAACTGTCCCACTGCAATACCAAATCCACAAAGACACATGCCAGACAATATTAGATTCCCAAGATGCTGAACAGAATCCAACAGAGAGCATTTCATTCTGGATGCCACATGACTCACAAGACAATAAATGCTTATGTAAACCAAACATTCAGAACAATACACAAAATGAACTAGACAAAGGCACACACACACACACACACATATACACAGCTGACGGATTCTTTCACACTTAGCACTGAGCTATTCACACACTCACAGAAATGTGAATTGTCTCTCGGGTGCCTGATATGGTGACATGAGTGACAAGTGTGTGTGTGGGTGTGACTGACGTAACATTGGCTGCCATTACAAAGCTAGTGTGAACTATGAGATTCATGTGCTTCTAGATTATGTTCATGCATTTTGATAAAAGTATATAGAATATTTAAGAATATTTAATCCCAACTGTCCAAGAATCTTCTCAATCATCCGTAAAGGTGTCGATAGTAGTGGCCCCTTTGTAAGCAGTTGCTATATGTTTGGATTGGACTGATTCTGCACATAAATTGTGCTTTTTCTAGCATGACCCAGTTCTGATTCACTGAAGTCTGCACTGTCATCAGCAAAAAAAAAAAAAAACCTTTCACAATGAATAAGCAGAATGGGTAAGATATGGCTGAATATTTGGCCCCTGAGAGGAAAAAGCCAACTTTTGGTTTAAATTGTTTAATACATTTTTTAACCCAAAAATTGGGTTTGTCCATATTTGACCCAAACATGGGTTGAAACAACTCAGCATTTTTTAGAGTGAAGGTCTGCACTACAGTTAACATTATCACAGACACAATATCTGGGGACAAGGAATCCATATGTGCAAAAAAGCTGGTCTGAACAGTCAAATCCATTGCAACTTTCAAGATACACCTTTTCCATCCTAAACAAACCCCTTCAAACTACTTCCTGTTGCTCACTCTCATTTCTGTTCTTGCCTGCAGTTCTTTGAATAATCTTGGAACTTTATTTTGCAGCAAGGTGTCAGCATGTAATTTTGGATTCAGCTGTCTGCAAAATTAATTTAAATATAGCCTATAATACAGTTTACAGTTTCTTCATTTAAACATGGAAATAAAAAACATTTCATAATTTTGAAAACATTACAAGAAATGCTACAATGTAATATTAAAGCTGCAGACTATAAGTTTTGCCTCTTTGTCGCCATCTCTGTTTGAAACCTGCAATTGCAATTTGTGGAGTTGTCATCTTCACATGGGTCGTGCATAAAAAAAAAGCATTACAGTAAATCACGCCCATCTTAATGGTGATTAAATCTAATGATCGCTTAGCTCATATCACATCAGACCGTGCAAATTATTATTATTGTTATACTTTGTTCTCAAATTGTTAATGTTAACAACATCAGCATTGTGTGACTATGTGTATTTAGTGTGTATTAGCGTTAAATGTGGATTTCAATTTCTGTACAGTCTAATCTCTAACGTTAATTTGACATATGATACATTTTATTATTTCAGCTGCTGTGAGAAAAGACTATAAATGATCAGCCGCCTGCAGCATCCTCACATGATATGGCCTACTAGCTGGGACTCGTTCTTTATGTAAACAGACGTGACGTAATGACACAAAGACGAACGGCTGCATGCTCGAATTTCCCGCGGAAATCCACCAGTACCACCTGAATTATAAAACATTATTACTGGCTTACCGTTGTGAATCGGACTTAGGTAATGAGATCGTTTTGAACTCTGGCTGGTTATGTACTTGCTCAAAAATTGATTTTGGATCTTTTTTAACCAAAAAAAGTTATGGACTGCAGATTTAAAATAAAATATTTCTGCACTATGTATAGATGACTGACTTTATTAAATGTGACATATTTGTGAAACTACTGAATAAGAACAAAACTTCAACGATGATGAAACCACTGTTTCTGCTGATTCTAGTTTCTTTCATAATTGACAAATTTTGCAACATCGACACTGTTATTGAACTGAACTGAATCAACATTGAACTGATTTGAGTTGAATAATGACACTATTGTCTTTGGTAGAGCTGTTTTACAGCAAAATTTGACTTTCTCTTATATTTGATGATGGTTTTCCTCACTGTTATTTTTCTGTTTATTACTGTAAAGCTGCTTTGAAACAATCTGTATTGTATAAAGCGCTATAGAAATAAAAGTGACTTGACTTGCCGTTGATTGTACACATAGTCAGATGCTCTTTAGAACTAGTCTCAAATCTAAATTCATGCTCAGTTCTTTTGCTGACAATATAATGTGTAATGGAATTAGAAAAAAAGTAAATTAGCATGTTTACTAACGGTATTATTAATGTGAGAAATTAACATTTTAAAGGATTAGTTCACTTTGAAATGAAAATTAGCCCAAGCTTTACTCACCCTCAAGCCATCCTAGCTGTATATGACTTTCTTCTTTCTGATGAACACAATCGGAGATATATTAATAAATATCCTGACGCATCTGAGCTTTATAATGGCAGTGAGCGAGATCAACGAGTATGAGCTGAAGAAAGTGCTTCCATCCACATCCATCCATCATAAACATATTCCACACGGCTCCCGGGGGTTAATAAAGGCCTTCTAAAGCGAAGCGATGTGTTTGTGTAAAACATTTTTTTTTTTTAAATCCATATTTAACAAGTTATGAAGTTAAATATCTAGCTTCCGCCAGACCGCCTTCCGTATTCAACGCACGAAGAAAGTGTAAAACTCTCACAGTTCAAAAAGCTTACGCTATGTCCTACGCCTTCACTATTCAACTTACGGAAAAAGCATAACTGACGCGACGCCAATTTACACTTTTTTCATACGTTGGATACAGAAGGCGGTCTGGAGGAAGCTAGATATTTTACTTCATAACTTGTTAAATATGGAGATTTTTCTTACACAAATGCATCGCTTTCGCTTCAGCCTTTATTAACCCTCTGGAGCCGTGGTGGAATATGTTTATGATGGATAGATGTGGATGGAGACACTTTCTTCAGCTCATACTCATTGGTCTCGCTCACTGCCATTATAAAGCTCGGATGCGTCAGGATATTTATTAATATAACTCCGATTGTGTTCATCAGAAAGAAGAAAGTCATATACACCTAGGATGGCTTGAGGGTGAGTAAAGCTTGGGCTAATTTTCATTTCAAAGTGAACTAATCCTTTAACTGCATCCAGCTGAAAACAAATCAAAAAAATCTTCTATACTTTCACTATTTCTTAATCCCTCCATGTTCTATCTTGTAGTATTCTGAATATCTGACACTTTTTTACTGCCTCCTTAAAGGGTTACTTCACCCAAAACGTTGTTTACATTCAGCGCCTCCATGTTCTATGTCAGAATGCTGACTCATTATGGGCCGGCTCTTGAGTCAGCATCACACACTTGCGTCGCGTTGTTCACGTGAACAGCATCAGCCAATACCGAGTCGCCGTTCTGACGTAGAACACGGAAGCGCTGAACGTAAACAACTAGGGCTGTGTATTGCCAAGAATCTGGCGATACGATACGTATCACGATACAGGGGTTACGATACGATATATTGTGATATATTGCGATACTGTAAGAAAGGCGATATATTGCGATATTTCTTGTTTTTTTAGAAAAAGGATGTAATTTTAGAAAAAACGGTCATAAAGAACACACCACCTTATGCATAAAACCTTACAAACAACTTTATTTTATTTAATCAATACAGTATAATTTGCATTTATATCACTAATCACTATTTTGTGCAATCTAAGAGAAAATAGTAAAGTGACTGCAGGATTCTTTATGTGTATATTTTTTAAAGGTTCACAGTATAGCAGTTTTTAATTTCTAAACTATTTAACAACTAGTGCATAGTCCATTTCATGACTGAATATCTGTTTGTTGTATATTTAATACTGTAAAGCTGTTTGCTTTAAAGGTGTCTAATGTATAAAGTGCTATTTAAATAAACGTGCCTCCACTGAAGTGCTAAACAGAGCTGGTGCAAACATATCCACATCGCTATGATCAGATGCTTTCTTTCTGCTGTCACCACTGTCATTTTGTTGTGTGTTTATTTTGTCACTGAGCGGAAAACGCGCAGAACATAACGTTACTACATATTCTGTTGAACGCCTCTCTCAGAAGCGTGGATCGCGTCAGGATGTTAAGTGAGCTTTCAGATTCAATGCGTTTCCCGAGTTTTGGATTTTAACATGACCTATTTGGCAAACAACTGACTCTTGTCGATCTCCTTAGTGTTTTCTTTATAGTTGAAGACAAAATTAGTCCACACACTTCAGCTCTGTATACCGCAGGAGGAGCGGAATAATTATATCGTCTTGTGAGGTGAGTTTGCTAATGCTAATGCTATATGCACCTTGCGCTTCTCCGGCTACGCGTCAGTTTACGTTCTGAGATAACGCTGACAACTAGCGGTTGGGTTTTATACAGTCCGGGGTTTAAACCGAACACAAAGCCACGAACCTTGGATGTAAATAAATAAATAAATAAATAAATATCGATACAGTGTTTTTGAGAATCGATACAGTATCGGCAAACATAATATCGCGATATTCACGTGTATCGATATTTTCTTACACCCCTATAAACAACGTATGCGAATGACACGAAGAGAAGATATTGTTGAATAAAGTTATTTTTGTGCACAAAAAATATTCTCATCGCTTTATAACATTAAGTTTGAACCACTGCAGTCACATTGACTATTTTAACAATGTCTTTAGTACCTTTCTGGACCTTGAAAGTGATGGTTATATTGCTGTCTATGGAGGAGTCAGATACCTCTCGGATTTCATCAAAAATATCTTAATTTGTGCTCCGAAGATGAACAAAGGTCTTACGGGGTGTAGAACGACATGAGGGTCAGTAATTAATGACAGAATTTACATTTTTGAGTGAATCATTTATGTCACTTTGGATAAAAGTATCTGTTAATTAAAAGAATAAATGTAAAATGAAATGTCATATACTTTAATTAAAGGTGCTACAGAGGATGTTTTGTTTTATAAATTTTTTCAATATTTCTTGAAACTGTCTTTACTAACTGATAAAAGACTATTTATTAGGTGCACTGAAAGGAATATTATTAATATACATCATCTGTGCCGAGGTAGGGCCTTAAAAACATCAGCCAATCGTTTACGCGATCATCGCGTAAACGATTGGCCCTCTGGCTTGTCAATCACTGCCATGACGTTCCTTGTGAGAGATGCGCGGATTGGCCCTCTGGCTTGTCAATCACTGCCATTACGTTCCTTGTGAGAGACGTGCGCGGATTGGCCCTCTGGCTTGTCAATCACTGCCATTACGTTCCTTGTGAGAGACGCGCGGCTGCGCGCTCCAGTAACTTTCCACACTCCACAGGTGCCGCATGCAATGTTTTTGTCAGGAGACAGGAGTAACAACTGCAGATTATGAGTTACCTGCGGTGAGTCCGACATAATGAATCCACTAAGTGTGTGCGCGGCTTTAAGTAACGATTGTAAGGCCGATTATGAATGTAAATTGATACTTATGACTGATCGCGCTCAAACGCATCCAGTCAGAGCCAGTTGCGTTCAGTCTGCGATTACAGTCGGTGTTCAAATTCCATGTGAAAGTATATAAATCTGCTTCAGGAGCAGGAAACAATCGCTGCATGTTGAGCATAGTCTTTTAGCTAGTCATTAAATGTGTGCCCGGCTTAATAACACAGCGAATGCCGGTGGTAAACCTACTCGTGCACGAGTTTTGGGAGGCGTGCCCTCGAAATGGTGGGGGGTTGTTCTTACGCATGCGCTCATTTCAAAAACTTAGTCGACTAAAAGATCCTCTGTACCACCTTTAAATGAATTTATTGAAATAAATTTTCAATTTAAACATTTACGCCAAATCAACATCAAATCCAAAAGTCCTTGTAAATAATGCCCAAGATCATGACACAAAAAACACTCAGCTAAAATACATTTAAAACAACTGTCCCGTCTTTCTGTTTGATCACGGTATTATTTTAATGCTGTCAGTCAAGTTTTTGAAGCTCCATCCAGTGTTTTAGGGCTGATTTTACTTTCATTTGACATTACATATTCAACAACACTTGCCTCTGAACAATATCTGACAGCTACAGGTCACTTTGGTGTCTGCAGAGACTCTACGCCCATAGCCAAATAGGACTAGATTATTCTAAATATAATAATATAAATATAAAATATTTAAGTATTTTTGTTTTTTAAAAAAAACCTTGAAATCCCAAGGTTTCAGGACCCATGATGGGAGCGGGGCATGACGTCACCACCCTCCATATGTTGCAGGTAAATCGTCCCTAAAGTAAAGGGCACAAGCTGTCTTACGTAACAGTATACCAGCAGAATACTATTCCTCTGTCTGAGACTGAAACGCAGCAACAGTGCGTCGTTGGTTTTGGTGGGCATAAACTACATTATGTAACAAGCTTAGTCTAAACTGAGAGAAACGCACTCATGATAAACAAGTCATTATGATGATGAACATGAAGCTCCTGTCATAACATTACAGTCGAGTTTTTGGAACATCTGCAAGTCGAGAGAATTATTGACACGGAAGAGAAGACCGGGTTGAACGTCACTTACATCCTCTGCTTTTCCGTCGACGATGCTTTGCAGTATCCCAGTGAAGTTTGTTCATGGATGTTGGCTGTGCCCTGCGCGCGGGCCAGTAATGCGCGCCGCGTCATTTCGCCCGGGTCGATTGATGATGGATGGATGCTGCTGATGAGAGCGCGCACGAGACCTGCGAAAGCAGAAACGACGCATTTGCTTGACGCTGCGACGGCGTTTCTTAAAGGGACAGAGAAGGGATGTTTAAAAAGGGGTCGGTTTATTATAGAATCAGAGATGCAGAGAATGAGGGTATCTTCCGATCTGGACTTCAAAGTTTTTTGTACAGTTACACTACAAATTATGAACACATACCTCTTTTTATAGTGGCTTTGAACCTTTGAAACGTTAGTTAACCACAGTGGCGATTGCTTTAAGACAGCAGCTTCCCCTAAAATGTAATTACTCTTCATGATTAAATTTACCTCAATGGGAGTCTATGGCAAATGCTTGTACCACTGATTTTGCTGGATAAAGTTTAAAATACCAACATATCAAAACAAGATATACTGTAAAATCTTTTTTTTTTTTTTTATGAAACAGTTTATAGAGCTTTTAGACAAAATATTTACAAAAACAAATTCTAAAAACAAAAGTTTGTATATGCCTGTGTTTTATTTTAACTTTTGATACACAAGGCATTTATGGCTCACAAAGCAAGATTATTGGGGAATTAGGGGGTAAAATCTAAATTTTATTCAGAGGCCCAAACTGCAAAAGTATGCAATTTTGTGCTGTTGCTGATATTTATATGGCCAAAAAGAAAGATGAAATTCTTAATGTAATGTAAATCATCTTTATAACAGTATAGCAGACTAATTTAATGCATATAAATATAAATTGTCAACCTCCCAATAAAATGTCTTAAGATGATATTTAAAACGTTTTATGATCAAAGCTGCTCTGTATTTTTATTGGGGTTGGCAAAACATATAATGCAATGCAATGCAATACAACTATGATAATAATAATAATAATTCCTTACATTTATATAGCGCTTTTCTGGGCACTCAAAGCGCTTTACATATTGAAGGGGGAATCTCCTCAACCACCACCAATGTGCAGCATCCACCTGGATGATGCAACGGCAGCCATATTGCACCAGAACGCCCACCACACACCAGCTTATTGGTGGAGAGGAGACAGAGTGATGAAGCCAATAGAGAGAGAGAGAGAGATGAACAAATAAACGCTCCTCAAAAGACTTATGTATCATATTAGATGCTCACATTTTAACATAACTTCTCTTAATAAATGATGTACGTATGGATAATCAAGTAAACCTAAGTTGCTTCAGTCCAGTAAATGAGATCTCAAGACACGTGAACAATGACCTGAAGGGTTTTACAATTATACTAAAAGGCCTTTTACTTGCTTAAAAAAAAAAAAAAAAAGTACATACCTTCAAAAATCAATTAGATGACAGAAGGCATGTAGAAGATTGTTGAAACAGGTTTTTCAGCAAAGTTTTGATCAGGTTGATAATTTAGAGGCCTCAGAAATTCATGCATCAAATATGATACAGTAGGCTTTATAGGGTTAAGTGCGCATACAGTGAACACTACTATAAAGTAATGCTAAAGCAGCTGCAGAGACAGATTAGAGATCTGAAAGATTAGAGTCGTATCTACTTTGACAATGTTATTTTCTCAGTATAGCATCAGTCCCCATTCACTTTCATTTTAAAAGAGCACCCAGAACAATCTGCTAAACTTCTCCTTTAGTGTTTGTGAAAGAATGTCATTGTTTGAAACAACAGTAGAAAGAGTAAATAATTTTTTTTTAGTTTTGCAATATTTACCAGTACTTATTTGATTTATACATTTATTGGTTTTTAAGGATCGGGTGAAAAGATAATACAGATCAACATAACCAACATTGAGTTTTAAAAACTTAACTATTACTACATTAAACTGTAGGAAGAAAAGACTATACATGCTCGACTTTCAAGCTATTGCAACTCACTTTTCAATAATGAACAAATGTTAATTTACTTAGATCATTAAATTGGTTAAACTGAAACAATCATATTAATGATCATTTGACCCAGACAATTCACTGTGTTGTGTGCTGTTCTACGGTACGATTCTGCCATAGCCCAGCTCACATAGATCTAAGTACAACATTGACATTATATATATATATATATATATATATATATATNTCGTTTTTTTAGAAACAGTTGAACACTATACAGATGCATTTCTTTGTGTTAAGCAGGTCTCCACAGGGATTCATAACACCACTAAATTTCTAAAAAAACAAAAACAAAAACCCTGAAATTCATCAAAGTTGCTTCCAACTAAGAACATGTATGACACAGCAAAGCCCTTTAATAAGTCAAAGATGTTTGTCCCTCCATGGCTTCATGGCTACCTGTTCTAGAGGGAAAGAAAGAGAGGCCCAGGTGTGGCGATAATGTCACTGTATGGGGAGCTCTGGTGCAGGTTGAGGATTTGTTGTTTCCTTAACACCAGCAAGCAGAAAAACATGGCTGCCACACATGAACGACTTCTGCTCTCACATAAAGCATGAAGACTGTACACGGCATTGGGAGAAGAGTCTTGTCTCTGAAGAGAAAGGAGAACTTAGTGCAGGTTCAAATCTAAAACATGCATACCCACTAACACATTATCAAGTATGCAAATTATATAGTGACTTTCAGGAGGGTCAGCCTTTTTTGAAAGGAATCTTTATAGATTATTTTTGGAGAGCAATCAAATGATGTTTGACTTGCACAACTCGCCGCCTTGGAATTATCAGGTTCTATCTGCATTCTGAGCGGTTAAACAATATGGGGAACAAGTCTCTTTCATACATTAAAATGACAGAGACCCTAAATGTATTCTAAATGTACAATATCATAATCCTGTCAAACTTTGTAAATGTGGATTTTTGGAACGGGTCACATGCAGATAGAACCTTCTAATTCTAAAAAAAAGAAAAAGAAAAAAAGAATTCACTTTTCACTTGGAATTATAAGGTTCTATCTTGCAAAACATTAATTGAAGCAATATTTTTCAAGAAACTAACAATTTACTCATAATTTGTTTTAAAACATAAAATTAGTGTTGTAATAATGCGACAACATGTATGAGAAAGTTAAATTTAATGCTTTCTATGACATTTATTTCATATTTTAGGATGAATAATAATTTTCTTGTTCAAGTTAAGCATAAAAGGCAGTGATAAATATTTTGTCCAGTGCAGATGTTAATTTTAGGTAGGAATATGGTGGGTAATTAAACATTATTGTAGGAACCATTAGTTTAAGTTTCTTTTGATTTAGACAGAAAGCAGCGACTGTAATACCAGGACTTTCCACAGAAACATGTAAAATGGCTTCCTCTCTAGAGATAAAGTTGGATTGAAAAGTTTGTAAACAAACTTTGATGTTTGCTTGAGAAACCCTAGCCAGAAAGTAGATTTAACAGCTTTAGGTTTGAAGGTTTTAAGTTTGAAATACTTTTAAGTTTTAGTTTAGTAGCTTTATCTTATTTTAGATAAGAGATTTAAACCTAATGGTATTCAATACACTTGAAATATTCAAGTCCAAAAATTGATAAATAATGCTTAAATAAATATTATTATTATAACATTTTCAATGTACATATCCTGACCACGGAACCACGAACCTGACCACGGAATTTTACTGTTTCTACAATTTAAAGTGAGCAGTGCGTCAAAACAACAGAGCGGTTCACACCACAAGCACCGAGTCCTTTATGGTAATGATCTTTCGCCGCTATATCCTCTAATATTTTTATCTAGAGCCAAATGCGCTTCATTCAAGCCCTTTCTGCTCCGTGCGCATTGCTTCTCTCTCCTGCTAAACACGGTGAGCGGCAAAATAGATACTTTTGCTAAAATGCTGCAGAAAACGAGAACGCAGCAAATACAATTATTTTATCTGTCGTACTCTGTCATACTATACTGTTTAATTAAACCAAGTTTGTGACAAATTAACGCATGGCACCTTTAGACGTTTTGTTTTTTCCCCATACATTTAGTATTATTAATCAGTATATTAAGAGCATTTCATAATAAACAATGTTATAATTTGGAAAATTATTTAGAAATGGCAAGACAAAAAAAAACTTTGAAATGACTAGTCAACTTTGTTTTGTCCTCATAATGAGAGTTTTGATTATTAGATTATGTACAGTGTTTGTTATTAGTAGTTTTATATCCCTATCCTATGCAGAACATGTTTCATATATGAAAGTGAAGTGCTTCAACACGGCCTGGCGTTTCTACTGTGAACAGAGTGTCAAATGAATGACAGCGTGTGTGTGTTTATGACCTTAAACCTGCTGTTCTCATCATCACCCATACATTTAATTTCCCATTCTCTTAATCCTTCATTCCTAAATCCTCATCTACAGCTGCTCCTCACGCCAGGCCCGATCAGCAACAACACTCTCTTTGGATTTGGCGTTTGATTGTTTCTTACTTTGAGGGCCTGGAGGAGGTCGTGTGCCCGACTGGTCAGTCTCTTATCCTCCACATCCTGGCTGTTTAGAGCCGACTGCAGACAAAGGTAAGAGGTTAATGTTCTGCAGGTACACACATACACACATATTCTCTCCTCTGAACACAGCAACTCTCTACTGTAAAAGTGTTATCCTTTCAAGTGTTTTTTCAGTAACATTACTGATGATATAAAATTTTTTACATTTATGCATTTAGCAGAGGCTTTTATCCAAAGCTACTAAAACAGTTATTTTTGTGGAAACCACGATATGTTTTTTTTTTCTTCAGGATTCTTTGATGAATAGAAAGTTCAAAAACAGCATTTCAATCATGACAACTCTCGGAAGATTGTTAGCATGGTAATGGATATGACAATGTTAATGTATTTGGTCTTGGCGGAATAGATCTGCTACGCTGCTGTAGATTATTGTTGTTGTGTAGATTATTGCTGCTGCTGCAGAGCAAGAACAGGAACTTGCTACTGCCAATACATACGCCGATACACTGCTGCACAAATAGCATATATCAATAACCCATAGCAGGTCTATACAGGGGGAGCTGGGGAAGGTGGAGGGTTTTAGAGGAACTTTGATTTAGTAACATTTTAAAAGTCTTTACTTTCATGTTTGAATTTAATGCATCCTAGCTGAATAAAAAAAAAGTACTACTTTCTTTCAAAAAAATTATTTTTGATTTCCATTCATGGATACAATCTATGAAATATATGAAGTAACAACATTTGAACAAAAATAACCACAGTAACATTTTAAATCGTTCTCTGTTAGGATAGACTATGTTGCAAAATAGAAATGCTTGCATTATATGACTATAATAGTGTCCTGGTATAAACCATCTCATCAGCTGCACTGAGTAACATAATAAGAGCCATAAAGGATCACTCAGATTGTTTGACAGGTAATAAAATAAGTAATTTTTATTATCTGTTTTAAGTGTGCGAAAAGAGCCTAATCAATCTGAAATTAAGTGGAAATACAGCAAATTCAGATGTTAAAAAAAGCACAATTGGACCCGCCTCTCTCAGATTCGCATTGTGGTACATTTTTCACAGGAAAGATTGTCTGCAGTGCATTCACAGGATTTGGCGCAGCCGAATACAGCATGGGACAAGTTTTGAATTGCTGTGTGTGGCGGCAGGGAAGATACTGATGTGTGCGTGGAAAGTGGCAGGAGAAAGATGGTGAGGTCAGAAGAGAGAAAAAGGAAAAACAGTGGAGCGAGAAAAAAATCAAACTGAAACTGGACTGAAAAATCCTTGTAGATCTCCATCTGTGGGATGGTGCGGGCAGCAGCAGGACAAAACATAAAAATTGTGGGTGGGAGTGGGAAGAAATATAACTTATTTTTGGCGGGAGCAAGACAATCTTGCGAGAGCAGGACTGAAAGATCGTTCACGTGCATACCTCAAGAGCCACAAGAAACCTATTTTTTTATATAGATGTGGATTACAATAAATTGTAATATAATATTTAAATATTTACGAAAACTTTGAAAGCTCTAATAATATTGCAATTTCCTGCAATGGCCGTTAGTTTTCAGAATGTAGGAGCAATACAGTTATGTTAAACATTTTTAAAAGTAACTGGAATATTTAATGTTATTCGAATGTTTTGTGTAAATAAATGATTGCACGGTTTTCGGCTAGTTTGCACAGTTTAAAGCAAAGTCTTGTGTTAAAATGATAAAATTTTATTTCAAGTCAAATTTATTGCAATCTTATTTTTATTTTGTCAGCTTGATAGTGGGATTGTGATCAATAGGCCATTTATTTTTTCACCAACAGGTAAAAACGCGACATCCCGAGGGAAGTGTCCTATGAGACACAGTGCTCTTCTGTAAGTTGTACTGTATCATATAGGCCTACCTTCTGATGTTCATATTTCGTTCTGTAACTGGAAAAGAGGAAGAGAAGATCAGTTCATGCGCGCTTGATCTGTCGCTTACACTGAGGCGCTGCAGTAATCTGTCACGTGACCTATAGGCTATTAAAGAGCGACATCTTTTGTTAAAATTTTGTTATAAAATCGACCGAATTTGAAAGTTGAGCCCTTTTTTCATATTAAAACTAACGAAGCACAAATAGTATTGCGATTATTGGATATGTTCTGATATATACGGTAAGCCTGAAACAGATAACAGCAATAAAGAAGCAAAGTCATATGCATAGGATTTTATATGAAGCGTCCGTAACGGTCACGTCTGTAACGGTCACGTTCGTAATGCAAATTATGGTTGTTCAGAGCAAAGTAGTGAGATGATTTGTTGATCCTAATAAGCATAAACATAATTTAGCTTTGCATATAAAGTGTCAAGTTATTTGTATTTATAATTGTTATATGAAATAAACCTAATCTTTAAAACGTTATGGACGTGACAGAGCACTGAAGCGTAGTGACCTCTTTATTCCAGCCCTGATAAATTCAACAGGCAGTGTTGTTATGATAAAATGAGTGTATTTATTTCTCAGGCATGCCTCCATCTTTCTACACAATGCTTACTGTTAAATAAAGTTAAAATAAATCGGTCTTTGATCCCTTTTTTGAAAGCATGAAATATGGTTGGTTGAAAATTTAATTTAAGCATTGTTGCTTACCTCATATCTTGTGGATAAACAAAGCAATTTTCTTAAAATTTCTGTTAGAGCACATTAATACAGTATATTACAGACCTAAATGGACAATTTAAAAAGGGTTTTGTTCTTTTGGTAAAAACCTTTTCTTTTTTTTTCATGGTAAAGATGACTTTTGCATGGAATTGCCCACTACCAAATGACGTCACTGCACAGTGCAAAGAGCTCACTAACTGATACTGAAATTTGTTTACGACTATTATATATTATATAGATTATTACTGATTAGTAGTGGCAGGTCTGCTTATTTAACTCCTCTCCAGTATGTTTTTAAAAACTTGCCAGCCAGCACCAGCATTTTGATCATTTTCACAATACTTTCATGGCCCCAAGAATGTATGAAAATCTGAACACACGATATATCAAAAGAAAGAACAGAACCTCTGATTATATATATACACTCTAAAAAATGCTGGGTTAAAAGCAACCCAAGTNACATAGGATTACTCTTGTTGTGGATGCGTTCTTCCCGTAACAACAACGCTGAAACACAGGCAATTAAAGGGTTAGTTCACCCAAAAATGAAAATTCTGTCATTTATTACTTACCCTCATGCCGTTCCACACCCGTAAGACCTTCGTTCATCTTTGGAACACAAATTAAGATATTTTAGTTGAAATCCGATGGCTCCGTGAGGCCTCCATAGGGAGCAATGACATTTCCTCTCTCAAGATCCATAAAGGTACTAAAAACATATTTAAATCAGTTCATGTGAGTACAGTGGTTCCATATTAATATTCTAAAGCGACGAGAATATTTTTGGAGCGCAAAAAATAACTAAATAATGACTTATTTAGTGATGGCCGATTTCAAAACACTGCTTCAGGAAGATTCGGAGCACAATGAATCAGTGTATCGAATCATGATTCAGATCGCGTGTCAAACTTCCAACGGCTGAAATCACGTGACTTTGGCGCTCTGAACAGCTGATTCGACACGCTGATTCATAAAGCTCCGATGCTTCCTGAAGCAGTGTTTTGAAATCGGCCATCACTTTATAAGTCGTTATTTAGTTTTTTTTGGCACACCAAAAATATTCTCGTCGCTTTATATTATTAATATTGAGCCACTGTACTCACATGAACTGATTGAAATGTGTTTTTAGTATATTAATGGATCTTGAGAGAGGAAATGTCATTGCTCCCTATGGAGGCCTCACAGAGCCATCGGATTTCAACTAAATATCTTAATTTGTGTTCCGAAGATTAACGAAGGTCTTACGGGTGTGGAACGGCATGAAGGTAAGTAATAAATGACAGAATTTTCATTTTTGGGTGAACTAACCCTTTAAAGTACAAAGAATTCACAACATTCTATTACAAAAGTGTTCTCATTACAGGGCTCCAGACTGCGAATAAATGCTTACATTTTGCGACCATTTTTCCTGCCGGCTCGATCAAAATTCGACTCATGCTGGCGCGACCACCATAACGTTGCCCAACATCAAATAGCAAAATAAATGTAATGAAAGCAGAACGAAACTGCGCTACTCATTGTGCTTCAGTCAGGACCAACGTCAGTGCAGCGCGACTCTTTGCCTGCGTCTCAACGTGTATATTATCCATCCAAAATTTTATGTGACATTAATAATATTTAATACTAGGGATAGGATGTATTAAGGATGTATATATAGTTTTAATGTGATGACCAAAACATTATTTGTTCATCCTTCACAGATTATGAAATGAATAAAATGTATAACAAATGTAGGAAAACTCACACTTATTTAAAAATAAAAAAGACATTGTTTTACTTTTGAATTATTATTTTGACATTAAGAATGATAATGCTAATCTGGAGCCTTGCAAACTTAAAATAAAACTGCACATTGTAATTTCTGTAAGTTAAGTCTATTTATTACCAAGACATTTGTCAGTAATACAGTCAAAAAGGGGGAAAATGTGAATAACTGCACTGCAGGTCGATTTAGGTGTGCCCCTAAATTTTCTGCTTGTGCTCCTAACATTTTCAGTAAGGGGCTACAGTGCTCCTAGTAAAAAAAAAGTTAGTCTGGAGCCCTGCATTATAATGTTATTAGCACTGCATGCTAACCAATAAGACTTCAGGTACCGCACAAAATGCCGCAATTACCAATCAGAATTTTAAGTCACAGTGATCATTGTTTTCATGATCGATTGTCACTGTCGTCCAAGTACTCGAGTACTCCTGCATATCCTTAATTTATATGCTGTTAAATGGTTGATGTTTTCGTAAGCCTTGCATGTGCGTAAGCAACGCTGCTTCATCGCTTGTTTTTGGATCCGGAGATTCAGTTGGTACTCTTTCAAAAGATGCGTAATAATGCCTAATCAGTACATGTGGCCGTTTAGAAGAGACCAAATGTGTTTTGTGTGTGGTTAAGTGTTTAGCACTACCTGAGTCTGTGTCAGCAGTGGGGTTTCCCTCATCTCTACAGATGGATGAACAAACATGGAGATCTCGGAGACAGGCTCTGGATACGACACCTCCAACCTACTCTCCTCCTATGACCAAAGGGGTGAAAGAATGTTCGAAAGTTATTTCAGGGTCAATTTTGTGTTCTTGATGTCAGTGCTTATTAAGGCCACATTTACACTACAGGTCTTGATGCCCAATTCCGATTTGTTGACAAAAAAAACATCTTTTAAAAGTGACCCATATCCAATATCTGCATTTACACTATAAACTTGACGAAACAACCCAATTTAGAAGTACAAAATGGCACGATTTGTAATGCATGATTATACAAGCTTTTGCTTTTTGCACCATCTTTAAAGGTCAGTAAAACATTGGGTTGAGCCTTCGTCCTCCATTGCACCATTGAAAAGAGTCATGTGATCGCAGTTGGCGTCGACATCATTCACCACCATCACTTTTTCAATGACATACGGCTCGCATTGACAGGGGAATATCCGATCTGTCCGCTAACATGGCAGATGCAAATGCACATATCCGATTTATATCAGATTTATTTCCACATATGAATTAGGCCTGAAACCGATCTGAGAATATCGGAATCCATGTGCTTTTTTCCTGCTTACACAGTCATGGGTTATATCTGATCGGAATGGGAATATCGGAATGGTGTCACTTAAACCATGTAATGAAAAAGTGGCCTAAGTGCATGTGTAGTTCTTACACTGGTGGTGTTCCAGGTAGTTGGAGGTTCTGGATGAGTGACAGAAAGCTCTACAGTAGTGTTTGCATCTTCTGCTTGATCTTGAACAACAGACTCTTGCAGCAAACTCCAGTCATCCAGCACCGGCCCAGCAGTGTTCTCCCCGACCGCTATAGGTACACACACAGTGATCATTTGCTGAGATTTCACCTTCATGCCATTCTAAACTTACTTTCTTCACAACAAAATTTTGCAGAATGTGCAGACTTACAATACAAGTCATTATTCACCAAATATCTAGCTCTCCTTGTGTGTTTGCAACACACAAGAAAAGTTTTGAGAAGGCAGTGCTATCATTTGACTCCAGAATTGGAATACAATTAATTTCAATATTCAATTCAATTTCACTGTACAGAAAAAAAGCACCAGAGACATTCTTCAACCATGACACAGCAATGGCATCAGCTGTTAAAGGGATAGTTCACCCAAAAATGAAAATTGTGTGATCATTTACCAACCTTCATGTTGTTCCCAACCTGTAAGACTTAAGTTGTGTCCAAATGACGCACTATACACTACGCACATATACATTATGTACTCGACCGTGTAGTGTAGTTTTTATAGTTTATAATTTTATAAGGTTGTTTTGTCATTCAACATCAAAGTCTGTTACCCTCTCCCCTTCTGCTCAGTAATTAAAGCTCCAACAGTTGAGTGCATGAAGTGTCCAACATTACACAACTTAATTTTTACGGTTAATTAAGTGCATCATCCAGATATTTAAAGTGCACCTTTTGGAATTTTCAGTGTGAACTCACTACTCATTATTTACTCATTTATATACTACAAAACGGCATAGAATAGTGCACAATTACGCAAATTGGGACGCACCTTTACTTTCTTCTGTGGAACAATAAAAAAGGTATTTTCAGTGTTTTTTGCTTGTTTGTTTGTTTTTGGTCCAATTTGTCGATGGTCACCAAAACTGTTTGTTTACTAACATTCTTCAAAACAGCTTCTTTTATGTTCCACAGAAGAAAGAAAATCATGCTTTGGAACAACATGAGGGTGAGTAAATGATGATAGAATTTAAATTTATGGGCAAACTATACTGTATTATTTATGACATTTACAATGGAACTGCAAGAAAGTCAAACTGGTTTGGAGCGACATGAGGGAGTAAATTATAGATTTTCATCAGCTCTGTTTCTGTCTGAAGCAATGTGATTTCTTACCCTCTCTAGTTTGCTCTCTCATCTCCTCGGGGTCAGTCTGTTGTCTCGCTCCTCCCTCCAAGCCCTGTCTCCTCGGTGATGTGTCACAAGGGAACAGCTAGAGGAATAGAGGGAGAGGACACTTACCTATGATGCACTGCTTAATGCTAAACTGACAGTATAATAATGACAGCTGTGCACTTCAGCTGAGCTCTGCTGCTGTTTCAGCAGTACCTGCTTTAAGTCAGGGTGTAAAAGTGGAAGGCAAAAACTTGAGAACAGCTGCTTCACCCCTCCATTCGCCCTCCACTCCATGAGCTGCCGAGTGGGCGGGGCTATCTCCAAAGGGGTTAAAAGGTCAGAGCAGTCAGCCAGTTGATCTCTAATGGCATCGTCGGTTAGTTCCTTTGACCGGTCAATCACCAGCTTCCTCTTCCTCGCCATTCTTTTCCTTGTTGAAGATGCTGAGCACGTTTGAACTTTCCATTAGTCAGATGTCAATTGCAAGTATTAGCAGATTTGTGACGATATCTAGATTCAGAATAGAATACTAGCGTAGTGGTTATTGAGCAGTATCTACTATATAATTCTAAAATTAGTCAGTGAAAATATTTCAAACACACAATATTTCAAAGTTGCAAGCTTAAAGGATTAGTTCACTTTGGAATTAAAATTTCCTGATAATTTACTCACCCCCATGTCATCCAAGATGTTCATGTCTTTCTTTCCTCAGTCGAAAATAATTTTTCTCCATATAGTGGACTTCAACGGGGAGCAACGAGTTAAAGGTTCAAATTGCAGTTTAAATGCAGCTTCAAAAGGCTCTACATGATCCCAGACGAGGAATAAGGGTCTTATCTAGAGAATCTGTCATTTTGTTAAAAAAACAAATATATAAAAATTTAAATTATTTTTATAATTGTCAAAAAAAAACAAAAAACTTTTTAACCACAGATGCTCGTCTTGCAATAGCTCTGGGATCCGCATTACGTAATCACGTTGGAAAGGTCACACGTGACGTAGGCGGAAGTACCGACCCAGCAACAAGGTAGGGTAGGAATAACTCAATCTAATTTTCTCCTCTAACTTCAAAATCGTCCGACATCATTGTTTTACCTTTTTTTGTAAAGGCCGTTTGACTTAGTCTTTGCATGTTCGCTTTGTAAACACTGGGTCGGTACTTCTGCCTACGTGCGTGACCTTTCCAATGTGATTACGTAATTTTTTTTTAGAAAATTACAGATTGTTTCACTAGATAAGACCCTTATTCCTCGTCTGTGATCGTGTAGAGCCCTTTGAAGCTGCACTTAAGCTGCACTTAAACTGCAATTTGGACTTTTAACCCGTTGCTCCCCATTGAAGCCCACTATATGGAGAGTGAATTCTGGAATGTTTTCCTCAAAAACCTTAATTCCTTTACGAGTGAAGAAAGAAATACATGAACATCTTGAATGACATGGGGGTGAGTAAATTATTAGAAAATTTTCATTCTGAAATGAACTAATCCTTTAAGGCACTGAGTTAACACACTAATCCTTTAACCCACTGATCTCAAAATATAAAAAAATAAACATTTTGTATTTTTGATCCAATATTATGCAAAAATAGCTGTATATTTGGCAGTGCAATAAAATCTGTAAAAAACTGTGGTTGATATTACTCTGGTTGCATACTACACATTTTGGCAAACATAGTAGTTCATCTTGGTATTCCGTGAACATAGAAAAACTACATAGTGTGCACTGTGTACATACTGCAGCAGCTGATTTATTACCATGATCTGGCCTACAAAATAGATATTTTTATTCCTGGTTGTCAACAGCACCCTCAAGTGGCTTCATGAGACCAGTTAAAACCCCAAAATTAAAGGGACAGTTCACCAAAAAATGAAAATTCTGTCATCATTTATTCACCCTCGTGCCATTCCAAACCTGTATGACTTTAATTCTTCTGTGGAACACAAAGAAATATATTTTAAAGAGTTTTGGTTACCATTGACTTCCATAATATGAACAGAAAACTTTTCTCAAAATATTTTCCATTATGTTCCACAAAAGAAAGTAAGTCATACAGATTAGGAAGGACAAGAGGTTTAGTAAATGATGACAGAATTTTCATTTTTGGGTGAACTATCCCTTTAACAGTTCAACAGTGAACACCGTTAACCAATTTGAACCAAAGGTCAATACTACAGCTCATTATATTCTCCAGAGCAGTTAACACTCACGTGAAACAGCAACAGGTGCAAGAGCGAAACCTTCCTCTGCATTTACCAAGAAAGTGGTCTCAGTCAAGGCTGGACTGCTCCTACCCATTAAACAGGAAAGTTCTGGTTGCACAGACTCAGAGTCTTTAAGAAAATGATACAGTGATAAATGTTAATGTTGGAAGCAAAGGGAAATTGCTTGATTGATAATGTTAAGATTGTTACTGTACACCACATAACCAATCAGATATTACGCATTTGTCATATTATAATCTTAAAGGTTGTGTACTAAACGTGTGTAAAGCCCATACTACACACCTAAATGTATTTGTTATTAAATATTTATATTTAAATGCACGTCAGTTTAGCCTCATTTTGAAAATAAATTAAAAAACTTGATTTACTTTCACATCCCATTGTAAACTGGCTATGTCAGACTTATTCTGCATGACAGCAAAATGCATGAATGCAAATCAAACATGTCTAATTGTTACAATCTTATTTTATGCCAGCAAGACTTGTAATACACTTAGATGACAAAACAAATCATTGTGTACTTGCATTTTCCTTTTCACTGTTATTATTTTATCAATTTTTTTTTATTTTGTGTGTAAATGTGTATGTCTGTAATTTAATGTTACCAATGCTTTGGCAATGTAAAGACTTTTTACCATGCCAATAAAACAACTTAAATCTGAATCAGAGCATTCATGTGTAATTATTCCTAACAGCTAATATTAAAATACGAAGATGAATAAACCATGAACAACAATATGGCTGCTGGCTCATCGTTTTCAAAGGGCAAAATACAATGTAATGCAAATATGTAAAACAAAAATTAACATCATTACCTCCTGCACCGACAGCAGTTGGAGGAGGTGTAGCTGGTGATTCATCAGGAGTGTCCGCATAGAAATCAGGCATCAGAGCATCCTCAGTATTACTCGCTATAAAATCTTGACAGACCACAAACAAAGAAAGAAACAAATATTTGACTCAGAGAAGATGAGGTTCCATTAAGGTTTTTAATAAAGACAAATATTTGGCAAATGTGTTTGTACAAAATCAAATGTAAAAAATGCACAAAAATGCAAGGGACTCATAATTCATTCTCAACACAAACGTGTGATCATTTTATATATTATTTGATTTTTGGAATTTTACATATTTATTATGTCCAGTTTAATGTGCACACTGAGCCATGGGGGGTAGCCATGTTTCCTAAACATGTTTAAAAATAAAAATAGAAGTCAATAGTATAAAAATAGTCGCAATTCCGCTTTGTGGTGAAGAAAATATACAATTCACTTTTCAAGTCAACATTAAACCATATTTGAAACCCATTTTTCTTTTGTAATGTGATGAGGGCATTTCAATGTATCCTAAGTTTTTTAAAAACATTTAATTAAATAAGTTTAGTATTGATTCAAGCATTTAACATTTATAAGTTATACTTTTCAGAATAGCACACAATAGCCTACTACACAAATTATAGTGATCACGAACAAGTAGGTCTTTACTCTGTTCCAAACGCGTACAGAGTAAGGTGGATAATATATACCATACCCCATCAGTTATATTCAGTTCTATTCTGCCACCTGTTGGCACAGTTGTGTAACTTATGGCTCGTTTCCACCGAGCGGTACGGTATGGTTTAGTTCAGTACAGTACGATTCAGGATGGTAAACTCTGATCCGGCTTGTGTTGTTTCCACCGCCAACAGTACCCTTACTTGATAGGCGTGGTGTATGCTGGAAAGTAGCGATCGCCGTCATTCTCGCGTGAAGAAGAAAGTAACAGTAAACAACAACGGAGGACATACAGCAGCTTTCTTTGAGTAAAGGCTGAAGGCTGCAAGGAAAAACAGCCCAAAAAAAACACATTGTGTTGCAATAGTATTGTGTTGTCATTCCCCTTTGTAGCACACGCAAGTGACGAATCTCTGTCAGCCAATCAACGTTCTGCAGTGAGTGTAGCTCCACAATTTTGGTACCGGTACTTTTGGTACTATTGTGCTAGGTACCCCAATAGAAGGGTCCCAAAAAAAGTGGTACAGTACAGTTTGGAATTAGGGTACCATTCACAACTTCTGACAATGAAATTGGAAACAGCAAAAATTGCGTACCGTACTGAACTGTACTGAACCGTACCACTCGGTGGAAATGAGCCATTAGAGAGCAACTGTTGTTGTCGAGATCAGGAGAAAACAACTTTTGTTATGTCAAGATCATGAGAAAATTAGGTTGTGATCACAAGAAAACATTTATGTTGAGATCGTGAGAAAATTAAAGGTGCAATATGTAAGAATTTTGCAGTAAAACATTCAAAAACCACTAGGCCAGTGTTATATATTTTGTTCACTTGAGTACTTAGAATATCCCAAATGTTTCCAACTATTTGTAAATCGTGAGAAAATTGCAGTTTTAACCAAGGCTCCGGGACGTGTGAGGAGTCGCCTGTCAATTGCGTCATACCCGTGTTACCCTCGGTTTCCGGTTTTATTTTGTAGAAACCATGGAAACACAAAAGATGCTTTAATATATTACTTTTAAATAGACAAGGGCACAACTGTTTTGATATATTTATAGACAGAAAACTAATTATTCTTATATAGCTCAACACATTTAGTCTTATTGTTTAAATCAAATTTTCTTGATTTTTTTGCGAGTACCATGCTTTACCATGCCTCAGAGAAAGACACTATTTTTTGAAGAAGCTAACATAGCATAATCAGATGCAGCTTTATTTTTAGTAACAGTAATACAGCATTTTCTCCATCATACAATACGTTTTTAAATTAATTCCATGCCATTTATCAACATAAGCCATCCAGAATTTATTAATATGATATTCTAAAGTCGATTTAGCTTACTGCAGTGTGTAACAAATGTCTCACAGCAGCTGCTGAGCGAACGCACAGAGTAACTTTATAACATTTTCAACACTCTCAAATGTATCTAATATGATAAACAGAGCTGCGTTACCTCATACTCATGAGGTGGCATAATAAAAGTTCCGCCGCTCGTGAGGCGTGTGTTGTGCAATCGCTCCAGCGGCCTCGTTCAGCTCCCACAACACTACAGTAACATTAATAATCGCATCCATGAACATGATTTCTGCCCGAGTCCTATCCCGATTATTTTCCACGGGCTGTGAGATGAAGACCACATGTCCCAAGATTCCGAGCTCAAACTTGGCGTCATCAAGCTACGCCTTTGTTTTGAATAGGCCTCTAGTGACCTCTAGCGGACAGAAAATTTTACATATTGCACCTTTAAGTCATGATCATGAGAAAACAAGAAAGAAAACTAATAATCATCCTTGGCCTCTTAGGGTTTCTGTATGCATTAGTGAAAAAAATGTCAGTTTTGATTTTGTGTTGACTTTAAACATAGTCATTAATCTACTGAAATTGTATTAGCGTGTAGAGTGTGAATATTCAGTGTCAATCGTGGGCGGATTGGCCATCGGCCGATATTTTAAAATGAACAAAGACATTTGCTTTGCTGTTTCAACCCCCTCTCTCTTGCTACAAGGGCCATTTGGAAGGCTCAAAGGTGCTGATGGTGATCAAGCCCTATAGGCCAAAATGTATGTACACTGGGGGTATACAAATGCTCACACCTTTAGTACAGTGGGGGAAGTTTTAATCTTCTGATTGGTCAGTTTGAATGTCTCACATTTGGGTTTCAGTCACATGGTCAAGGAAGGGATAAAAGAAGATTGTAACTATTGCTCTGGCGTCTTTCTTGGATTCTTGGCTTTTCTTGGGCACTCTCTCTCTCTCTCTCTCTCTCTTTCTCTTTCTCTCTCTCAGGTAACTTTTTACATACATGCTGTTTACGATTAATGGTATATGATTTTATCATCTCATACATCTATTTTGTAATTATTTGAGTGTAACCATAATCAGATATTGTCATTAAACCCTTTCAATTACAAATGATGTGCTTATTAGTTTTGATTTAGTATTAACATTAATGTGCTCCCTATTGCAATACAATATTTTCACACTATAGCAACGCTCTCCCACATATTTTGCTATTATAACTGTGCTTATTTCCGTCGTTGGTATAAGTTGTAGTGGGTGGTAATAGACAAGAAATTTACAGTTTTCTATCATCTTGCTGATAAAGTTTCTTTAGTTGCTCGGCAAACCTTACAGCCTGAACCCCTGTAGGAGTTCCACCCTTACAAGTTGTAAGCATAGCATACAACCGATGTATATTTTAAAATGTCATTGCTTCGTGATAATTGGTTACAAGTGTTAGCTATAGCCTATTACTGAATTACATGACAAATATCAGCAGATACGGTGGGATTTAGGGTAAACAGACTGCTGTACGCTACTTGCAATACAGTCAAAAAAACGTCAAAAACGTATAGCAACCCAGGTGAAAAAAAGTACACTTCCATAATGTACTTAAAGTGCTCTATTTTCGCGCACTAATTTTGTACTTTTGTAACTGTGCTATTTTGAGACACCATGAATTAGAACTAAAATGTGCTTCTAACATACCATCTCTGTATTTGTAGTGTTATAGGTTCAAGTGTACTACAAGTGGTAACCAAATGGTGTCTCAAAATAGCACAGTTGAGTACACTAAGATGTTCTTAACATTATCTTAAGAAGTACTACAGAAGAATTTTTAGTATATTAAAGTACAAAATTAGTGTGTGAAAATAGAGCACTTTAAAGGTGCTAAATAGGATGTTTTGTTTTATACATTTTTGCGATATTACTTGAAACTGTCTTTACTAACTGATAAAAGACTATTTATTAGGTGCACTGAAAGGAATATTATTAATATACATCATCTGTGCACGAGGTAGGGCCTTAAAAACATAAGCCAATCGTTTACGCGATCATCGCGTAAACGATTGGCCCTCTGGCTTGTCAATCACTGCCATGACGTTCCTTGTGAGAGACGCGCGGATTGGCCCTCTGGCTTGTCAATCACTGCCATGACGTTCCTTGTGAGAGACGCGCGGCTGCGCGCTCCAGTAACTTTCCACACTCCACAGGCGCCGCATGCAATGTTTTTGTCAGGAGACAGGAGTAACAACTGCAGATTATGAGTTACCTGCGGTGAGTCCGACATAATGAATCCACTAAGTGTGTGCGCGGCTTTAAGTAACGATTGTAAGGCCGATTATGAATGTAAATTGATACTTATGACTGATCGCGCTCAAACGCGTCCAGTCAGAGCCAGTTGCGTTCAGCCTGCGATTACAGTCGGTGTTCAAATTCCATGTGAAAGTATATAAATCTGCTTCAGGAGCAGGAAACAATCGCTGTATGTTGAGCATAGTCTTAGAATGTTTTAGCTAGTCGTTAAATGTGTGCCCGGCTTAATAACACAGCGAATGCCGGTGGTAAACACTTGTGTTCCAATACTCGTGCACGAGCTGTGAAGGAGGGGGGCTGTTCTTACGCATGCGCTCATTTCTAAAACTCAGTAACAGTCTTTGGATTCTCAGTCGACGAAAAAATCCTCTCTATTACCTTTAAGTACATTATGAAAGTGTACGTTTTTCACCTGGGAATGCACGTGTCCGTGGGTGTGGTAATGTGGGCTGGTGTGGCTACTGTGCCAGGGCTGAATTTTTGTCCCAGTCCGCCCCTGGTGTCAATGTCATGAACTCACCGATGAGGTCGACAGCCATTTCCTCATCACCAAAGCAGTCGCCATGGACACTGAAACTCTGATCAAACAATCCTTGATAAGACTGGATTTCCTCCCCTTTGAATAAATAGAAAATACAAACAGAGGCATGCATGGTTTTGCGTAGACTATGAGAAAACTACTTGGTTTTGTTGATTATTTAGAGTTGATACCTATTCCCTCGATGGTGAGAAAGTGGTTCCCAAAGTTCTCTTTGAGAGTAATATCTTCAGTGCGACACTGATTCAAAGAGAAGTGGTCCACCACATCAATGGTGCTGGGTGAGACATAGCATGCCAAATAGGTCATAAAAAAACACTACATCATAAAAAAAAAAATATCTGAAGAGCTGTGCTGTTTATAAACACTATACTTGAGATCAGGTAGCTGAGCATCAAAGTCAGTAAAGTCTTCTGGTAGAGTGATAGCTTTTAACGTGGCCTCCATCGCATCCTCAGGCAGGTCTGTCTGACCTATGGTCAAAAATGAAATATCATTAGAGTTGCAGTGTTTGCTCATTCTGCTGTCACTGACAGATTTAACAGGCTGCATTCACCTGGCCGGAAAGCCACTTTAATTTTGACCAACGCATCACTGCAGTCTGAGAGAAGGTATCTGGTCTTCTTTGAGTATATCCGGACAACTCCTAAAAGAAGGTGACCTGAAGTTCGCAGACCAATTTTAATCTGTTGAATCATAGAGTTAGATCACACACACAAAATTATTTTCTTTAAATAGCTTTGCACTTTATTCTAGCTATAAACATGAGCAGTAAGTTAACCACAATAGTAACCTGGTTTAGTGTCAATACATGGATTAACCAGGTTGAACCTTACCTGGGGGGATAGGATTTCCTTGATGGTGGCCTCCAGGTCACATTCAAACACGTGTGCTTTGGTTATTTTCTTCTCCCAGTGTGCTGCCAGCCAGATCTTGGCTAGTGTGCCCCGTTTCGAGATGAAGAGTTGGGAATAAAACATCGTAGTGTGTGCCGTGTCTGTCATGGGAAACCGTGAGCTGGAATGTTAATTATTTGCGTTTATGCCGTACATTTGCATGTAGTTATTCGTAACATAAGAAATTCCTTCTTGTTTATATACATGTTGTACTTCGGTACAGGTTGCCACTTCAAAGTCACGTAACATTAGCGTTTGTGTATTTATTAGGCTCTGAGTTTGTCTCAAAACATATAGTTAGCTGCCGACCTAGACAGCCTTAATTATAGGGACCGTTCAAATGTTTGAATGGTCCTCCAAAATGCTGTCTAGATAGTCAGCAAACATTTAGCGCTTTCGAAACGCGCCTATGACGCCCCAGAATGTTACCTAGGTAGAGAGCTCGCTAGTTTTTGAGACGCCATCTTATGTAAGGCTAATCGATTAACTTAAATACACCTGAATTTTTGCTGTCTTTAGGAGCGGTTTCACCTCATATCCTGAAAATTAGCTTTATTCTTTTAAAAATAAAACATTTTAAAAGTTTAGACATCTTTTATTTTTCTACCGTAAGCCTACCTTTTGCCGCTCAACGTTCATCAACACTGAATCAATTTTCCCGCCCACTTCACGTGCGCTTTATTTACTTGTATGCTATGCTGGACATAAAGAAAATATTGCCTTGTCTGCTACGTGCTATTAGAGACTTTTTTCATTGAGTTTCGCCTCTTCCCTATTTAATTTATTTGAACAGCCTATTAAACGTAATGAATAGAACAGTTCAAAAGAATTTCTTAAATAATCCAATTAATTATTTCTCTTTTTAAATTGCATTTTCAAATACAATTTGAAATTCCACTATTTATTTATGAATTCATAAATGTATTTTTAAATGATGTATTTGTTGAGTGTTTTATGTTGTTTTTAGTAAATCCCTTTTAATTTAAACCATTTATTGATGGATTAATATTTCATTTATAAATTATTTTTTATAATTACTGCTTTTATTGCCTGTTAAAAATAAAATAATGAATTACTTTGCAATTTAATCTATTTATTTTTAGATTAATAAATACATTTGTAAACACATTTATTAATGCACATGTTTATTGTACAATTAGTTATTAATTAATGATATGCTTTATTACTATTTCAGTTGTGGTAAAAAAAACGATTAACATGGAAAAGATACCTTTTATCGCATCGCGGCGTCGCGTCGCGTCTGTTTAGGACACGGTGTAACTCTGAAACACTTGGTATGTTAGTCTGCTGAGAAAATAATGGTGTTAAATTTCTTCACAGGTTACACAAAATTAATTTTTTCTTTTATTTATTTTTTTATTCACAGTAAAAGTATATATAGAATAAAGACATTTTACATAATTCCCAGGTCACTTCTGTGTTTACCTTTCTCTTTTGTATTACTTTAAAATAGTCTTGTTTTTTTATTTTTTGTATTTCAATGACAATGTACAGTAATTTGTTGACAGACCAACAGTAAAAGCATGAATCCAGTCCAATCTCTTGCAATCAATATCCCACAAAAAGAAATATGTGTAAGTTTGTACTATTGAAATTGAAGATATGCCATATCCTCCTGCACCCGGGAATAGACTTTAGTCCTCTGTAGTGGACATTATATTTTATTGATTTTCTCTGACATCATACAGTTTTAAGTCTGGATGTCCTGTAAAGATACCCTTTGCAGAGATACCAATTTTTTAGAGGTTTCACCATGACAACAACAACTTCTTGTCGGGGCAGTTGTGGCCTAATGGATAGAGAGTCGGACTTGTAACCCAAAGGTCATGGGTTCGAGTCTCAGGTCCGGCAGGGATTGTCGGAGAGGGGAGTGAATGTCCAGCGCTCTCCCCACCCTCAATACCACGACTGAGGTGAGACCCTTGAGCAAGGCACCGTACCCCCAACTGCTCCCCGGGCGCCGCAGCAATGGCTGCCCACTGCTCCGGGTGTGTGTTCACGGTGTGTGTGTGCACTTGGATGGGTTAAATGCAGAGCACAAATTCCGAGTATGGGTCACCATACTTGGCCACATGTCACTTCACTTCACTTCTTGGTCTTTAAATATGACTGAAAATGAAAATTAGCACTCTTATGGAAATATAATATTTTGTAATTATCATTTAAATCGGATTAATTTTCAAATTGTTTGTTATAAATCAACATCTCAGGAAAATGTTATGGGGTTTCAAATCAAAATATGACTTTCCTTTAGGAAACAGGACATTGATTTCCTACATGACCTCTGTAGAGGACACCAGGACTTAAATCATGTTTATCAGGCATTTTTGGAGATACAACAAGTGAATAGGGAAAGAAATTATATCTCAATATTCCTATTAATTATTAGATATTATGAAAATGTTGCCAATTATTTCTCCCATTATTACACTTCTTTTTTCATTACATGCTGCTCCAAGAACACATTAATATGCAAATTAGATACAGTGTATAGATAGATGCATTGTATTGAATGGGAAAACTCATGTATGGCTATTTTACCCACATATTGTATAAAGTAAAGTGGTATATCAATTAATTCCATTATATCTTTCATAACATATCTGAGAATCATCTTTATACAAAGTTTGGTTAAAAAACATTCCTGAAGCCTAAAAATTAATTGGTGAATAAAAAAAAATCCCATTGCACTGCAAAAAATGCTGTTCTTACTTAGAGTTTTTGTCTTGTTTCTAGTCAAAATATCTTAAAGTTATTAAATCAAGAGGCATTTTCTTGACAAGTAAAAATTATTTTCTTGTTTTTAGGAAAAATAAGTTAAAATTAAGTGAGTTTTTCCTTAAAACAAGCAAAATAATCTTAATGCAAACTGAAAACAAGATTATATATCTTATTTTTGGTTTGATATAAGATTATTTTGCTTACCCCACTGGCAGATTATTAAGCTTGTTTTAAGGAAAAACCCACTTAATTTTAACTTATTTTTCCTAAAAACAAGAAAATAATTTTTACTTGTCAAGAAAATGCCTCTTGATTTAATAACTTTAAGATAAGTAAGAACAGCATTTTTTGCAGTGTGTCTGTANAATTGAGTCATAACTGATTAATTTCTAATTGGAAGCACAACCTAAGAATAAGAATCATTTGAAAATGGAGTCAGATTAAACGAGTGAAATTAAGTAAACTTCACAGTGACGCTGAAAAGGCATACACGCGTTAACCTTCGCCCAACGCCGTCGGACTCCGTTTTTGGGCCGATGGGGGGTTCCTTACATGTCATTTCATGCCATGTTATTTTTTAAACAACTTAGTCCTGGTGTCCACTTCAGAGGACATAGCATAACATATGAATAAAATATAATTTTTCAAAAATGTTATTTTTTAATTTGTTTCTTATACTCTAAACAATATAATGATGTGAAAAAATACTAAATTCAAAAAAAAAATTTCTGGGTCTCAGGAGGATATAGAAAAAGTGTAGCCTTGTGCATTTTCAATCATTTTCATTCAATCAAAGTCACAGCCATAGTTTATATCAGGAAATACTGACAGAGTACACTGTTATATTGACAACACCTTTTAGAGCATAGCCTACTAGTGCACTTACACACTTACAGTAGACAGTATAGTGTATACTCTACAATGTTCCATAATCAGAAAGCAGTAGGCCTGTCTTTTAAAGTCAAAACCTTTTTTCTGAATTCTGCCTCCCTTTGTTCTGAAATTATGTGAAATTGTCCCTCAGCACCGATGGAACAAAACAGCAACACATACATTTGTAGTCAACAAGTCTAAATATCCAGAATGAATTAACATCAGTACATAGTCTCCATGACCACCACGGGACAAAGTGTCCGATGGCTGTTACGGGGTGTGACCAGAGAGGAATGAAGCTGCTGTGGTAGTTGTAAGCTCCTTTTGCTCTGGTTAGTCCTCTGGCTTTTAGAGTACATCTGGCAAAAGTAAGTGACAGTGGAAAAAAATATTTGCCGGTATTTGGATGAGACCAGGTTGTAAAGGATGGGATTGATCACAGAACTCACATAGAAAAGTACATTTGTCACCATGTAAAAGTAATGGTAGAAATCATAAAGTGCACTGTGGGGGAAGAAAACCAAGGTTACAAAATCTGCAAATTATTTCAAAAGCAAAATTATTGTTTGCAAATATATGGTTATATGCAAATGCAAAACTCACTTTGTCCACTCTGTTACATAGCAGTACATCAGTCGGCGACAGTGATAAGGAAACCAGCATAAAACAAAGGCAAAAACAACCCCACCTGATAACAGAGAAAAACCACATGGCAATGAACTACTGAAACCAAGAAATTAAAGGTTTTACCCCTGATTAAAATGTGTATGCACATGAGATGAAAATGACAATTGGGCACTGGTAATGACTATTACATAATGAATTATACAACACTTCTCTTCCTCGAATTTGACCGGACAAGATAGAGGCACTCCAAATGTGTTGATATCCACCTTATTTTGCAACGCAAAAGTAAGCAATTTTTTGTGACTATGTGAGATTTCCAATTCATTAGCAGGTAAATGACTAAAAGAATAACAAAGTGCACATCAGGAGCCTGACGGTTACACTCTAGGACAGCAACAGTACAGAGACTTATCACTGTTTGAGTTTGTATCACTCCACTTTTCTGATTTCCATTTTTTTTAGTGAATCTTTTAGCTGGCTATACATTGTTATGCCAGTAGGTGGCACAAGTGATCGTACTTATGAGTGAACTGTTTGAATCACTCAACTGATTTGTTCAAAAACACTCATTCAAGAACAAAACAAGTGATTATGAATGAGTCATTGAATCATTTACTCAACCAGTTTGTTGAAAACCACTGAATCATTCAGTAACAAAAGAAACTCCTCTACTATTGCAATGCTTCTGCTGTTACTTTGGAACTAAACTTGCAATATTTTGTCTAAAATGTAAATTTATCAGTATTAAACAATTGTTTGTTTAAAAAAACAATTAAACAGTTGCGCTGCCTCCTCGTTACTCAAGTGCTTCTCAGAAGTGCTTTCTTGTGTGATATTGCTTTACTATATGCAATTTATACAACCCGAATACCGGAAATGTTGGGATGTTTTTTTAAATTTGAATTTAATGAAAACTAAAAGACTTTCAAATCACATGAGCTAATATTGTATTCACAATAGAACGTAGATAACATAACAAATGTTTAAATTGAGAAATTTTACAATTTTATGCACAAAATGAGCTCATTTCAAATTTGATACCTGCTACAGGTCTCAAAATAGTTGGGACAGGGGCATGTTTACCATGGTGTAGCATCTCCTCTTCTTTTCAAAACAGTGTGAAGATGTCTGGGCATCGAGGTTATGAGTTTCAGGAGTTTTGGTGTTGAAATTTGGTCCCATTCTTGCCTGATATAGGTTTCCAGCTGCTGAAGAGTTTGAGGTCATCTTTGACATATTTTTCTCTATAGGTGAAAGATCTGGACTGCAGGCAGGCCAATTCAGCACCTGAACTCTTCTACGACGAACCCATGCTGTTGTAATAGCTGCAGTATGTGGTTTTGCATTGTTCTGCTGAAATACACAAGGCCTTCCCTGAAATAGACGTCGTCTGGAGGGGAGCATTTGTTGCTCTAAAACCTTTATATACCTTTCAGCATTCATAGTGCCTTCCAAAACATTCAAGCTGCCCATACCGTATGCACTTATGCACCCCCATGCCATCAGAGATGCTGGCTTTTGAACTGAATGCTAATAACACACTGGAAGGTGGCTCATTTAGTGGCTTTTGTGGCTCATTTAGAATTATGTTCTATTGTGTATAAAATATTGGCTCATGTGATTTGAAAGTCTTTTTGTTTTCATTTTATTCAAATTTAAAAAACGTCCCAACATTTCCGGAATTCAGGTTGTATGTTACTTGTTGTATGTTATTTTATTTTGTCAGAATATATACTTCTACTACTTTTAAGTGGCCATGAATGCTTGTTGATTCACAAAATGTAGTTACACTGTAAGGAATCTAATAGCAGCAATTTCTATTTTATAGTGTCATCCTATAAAATACTGAACATTTTGGTAAAATCATGCATTTCTTTTACTCACGTAGGACTTTGACACTATGGCGTAGGGAACGCTCACGGTTTGTCTCTGTTGTGACATCTGAAGCTGCTGAACAGTATAAGTCATGATTGGTCATTCTCTGGAGCTGATGTCCAATCAGGGCGTTCATCACTGCGATCACCAGCATTGGCACAACAAAAGAGAGAAGGGCATTTACCTGTAAGGAAAAACACTTCAAGGAACTATTCAAAAAGTGGGGCCTGGAAACATAAAGGTAAAGGCATAATGATTATTTCCCAAAATCCAAAGGGGAGAAATCCCTTCCCTGCCACTAACAGTTTCTACACAACTAACCCTGAAAAACACCTGAAAAAAAAAAGTGCCTCTATGGTTTGGTCAATTAGTGCAGTCTCATTTTGCTCTATTTTTGTCTGCTTTGCTCTTTACTGTGTCATTCTAATTGATTGATTAATTAATTAATTTGCTCTGAGGTTCATTTAAGGTTTCCTCTTATTCTTCCTCCCTCCCTATACAAATACAGAGCTTTTTTTACCAGCTAGTATTCTGAAATGAGCATGTCCATGTGAAAATTATTCTCCAAATGATAGAATATATATTTCATTTTTTCCCCAACCATCTTAGATCACTTCATGTCCATAAGGTCATGTTCAGTATATACACGTGTTCAGTTATATCTAAAAATAAATTTTAATAGAGCTTTTTTTTTTTTTTTTGCTCAGCAGATACAGTTCAAGCTTTTTAAGTTAAATCACAAGTGACTGTTTTGAGGGCTCATGGGACTGTCTTTGGCATGCCAGCAGCCTTCTATGTATCACTAACTCTCTGATCTCATGCTTTCATCCCAGTTGTACATATTTTTATTCTACATAATCCCTGTTTCAAAACACAAGATCATTGTGATGTGTAATAAGAACATTTGGTTTAATCACCGAAACACAACAGTATGTTTTTCTTTCAATTCAGTACTTTTAACAATAACTTACATGTTTCAAATCACCCTTGTTGCTGAAATAATTACACAGGCTATGGATGCCACCTAAGAAAATACACTTACATTACCTAAATTGCATAGTTGACATAAAATCCATAATGTTTGTAATAGTGTCTATTCAGTGTGTTATCAAAAGGTGTAAAGTATGACACAGTCTTGAGGTTTTGTGTAGAACAGAGTTTGCTGCCAATACAGTTAATGTTCTCACTGTACCATATGACTGAATCTACTGTAGTTGATCTTTACAGATGAAGGAGTTAGATTAATGTGGCAGTCTCTACCATGGTAATGCCTCTGTTTACAGTATCACATGGCATACTATAATGTAAAACGATGCCATCTGTCTCCCTTCTTCTGATGATCAATCTTATGTTATACAGTCATTGACTTTTTCTTTTCCCTTGTACTCTGTCCTGCTCTGTGTACTTCAAATCTTTCTGTATCTGTATCTCTCTCTCTCTCTCACACACACACACACATATTGGTATATGTGGTTTATGGGGACTCTCCATAGGCGTAATGGTTTTTATACTGTACAAACTGTATATACACTAACGCTACCCCTAAATACCCATCACAGAAAACTTTCTGCATTTTTACATTTTCTAAAAAATATAATTTCATATGATTTATAAGCTGTTTTCCTCATGGGGACCAAAATAAAGAGAGTCCAAACAAGGTCTAAAATTACTGGTATTACCATCCTTGTTTGGTTCACAACGCAATGTTTACCAGGACCACGCACACACACACACACACACACACACACACACATTGATAATTGTGGTCATCTAAGATAAACTGCTTATAATTCATTAAATTTGGTTATCCATATCGGAAATTGCAAATAAGTTGCATATATTAGAAACTATGCCTATAGAATCAATATCTATATCTATAGAAATCTATAGGTGTACCAAATGATTCATTGATTAACCATTAAGATCATTTGGATTAAATAATAGACAGATGTATTAAACTGAACGAAAAGAAATGCAAATCAAAACGTTTGATAGTAATGGCATTATGAAAGGCAGTTACTGTGAATGAAATATTTATGTAGATGAAACCCTTTTTTTGTGTAGTGAAAAGAATACTTTGTGATTGTATTGTACTGACACAATTGAAAATATGCTGAAATGTTTGAAAAAGTGCACTTTTGATGATCTGTTGTGAAATTAGTACTAAGAGTTTTGAAAATTGACAGATTGCTTGTGAAAATTGCACAAAAGCAATTTTAAAAAATGGTAAATGATAACATATCTGTCTCTAAGTAAAAAGCTAAACTGGAATAAAAAAATTAAAATCTTTTTTATTATTTGTTATGTTGTCATTATTCGTTATGACAGCAGCACTCAAGCTGACAACTCAACAAAACCTCATGTTCTCCAGCATGATTTGAGAACGATCTAGAGCCTCTTGTGCTTCAGTGGAATCATTTGACCATCTAAGACTTCACATGATCAGTGTCACAAGTGTGTTTAATTAGAAATAATGGAGAATCCTAAATATTTCTTCTTTGTTGTAGATAGCAACATTTTGAATTCTGAAAATTATGAAATGTTCAGTTTATTTCGAGGATTAAATAAAAAATAAATTCCATATTTTATACCATTTTATACCAATGTTCATTTCATGGCATTTATATGGCACTACAAGGTACCAAGATATCTTGGTACCTTGTAGTGCCATATAAATGTTCAAAACAACAACAATAATCTGATATTGCCAATACAGTAGGCCTACAGTAAGTTCCTTAAAATATAGACACCAATGAAAGTCACTGTACATTGTAGACTGCTATAATCTGAAGATACTTTATTGTTAATGCCATCTAAAGTACACAAATGCAAAGAACTAACATTGACCATTTAGGGTGAAATAGTTACATGCCCACCTGTAGAACAGTTTTGGCGGTGTTGGTGGAGGCCACAGTGGTGCAGATGCTCTCTTCACCTACGTAAATTTGCCCCATTGTCAAAAGCATCGGTGAGGCGAGAATGAGCGACGCGCACCAGAGCGCGCAGATGAGTCTCCTTGTGCGCCCGCGGGACATCTGACTCTTGGCTTTGAACGGGTGGCACAGCGCCATGTAGCGCTCCACGCTCAGACTCACGATGTTGAACGCCGTCGCGTACGAGCAGCCGTCCCGCAGAAAGTAATAGCCCCTGCAGACCACTTCACCAAAAGCCCACGGATGGTGAATCCAGATGAAGTTGTACAGCTCCACCGGCATACAAAGCACCAGAATGAGCAGGTCGGACACCGCGAGACTGGCGAGATGATAATGGACGGTGCCTTGGAGATGTTTGATGGATCTCCTCTGGAGGGATATGTAGAGGGTCATGGAGTTGCCGATTAAACCGACAGCAAACAGCACAGCGTAAATCAACGTCACGAGCACTTTGGAATAAATATCCGTGTTCACATCCAAATCATCCACCGGCGGGGAATCTGTGCTGTTGAGCGGTATCTCCTGGGTCCAGTTGTCCATGACACGATGAGTCAGTGTTAATTTTGACAAGAAATTTTTATTTAGTTTTAGTCTTAGTCTTTTGACTATAATTCTTTTTAGTTTTAGTCAAGTTTTAGTCATCTGATTTGTTTTAATTTTAGTCTTATTTTAGTCGACTAAAATTGCTTGGTATTTTAGTCGACTAAAATTGCTTGGTATTTTAGTCGACTAAAATAAGACTAAAATCAATAACAGATTTACTAGACAATTTTTTACCGCTGGTATAGGAAACAAACTTAACCAAAATATATAAAACACAAATTCAACTTTATTTCAACACAACTGTGTCTTTATTTCAATTCAAAAGCTTTTATGCAGCAACATCTAACGGCCGTTGCAGTGACGCGATGACTTTACCAGTCGGCGATTGGCTCTTATTTAGAAGGCGGGACTTATTCCGCCATATTGCGCATTACACTTTCTCCCATTCAAAACAATACGAGTGACACGTCTTGTGTTATTCTATAGTCTTTGCGCGAGCTCAGTCAAAGACTGAATACCTTCGCTTCACGTCTCAATAAGTCAGGCTCTGATTGGTTCTCTTCTCATGCAGTCTCGCCTGTTCCGTTTTCCGTTTTTGTTCATTCCTCGCATCTCTCCCGTCTGCTGATTGGATTTTCGTCACAGTCTATTTTCGTCTCGTCCTTTATTCGTTGACGATAATGTCAATCAATTTAGTCATAGTTTTAGTCTTTATCAGCGACTTCTTTTTTAGTTTTCGTTTCGTTTTCGTCAGCAAAAATATATTCGTGACGAAAATAATGACGAAAATATTTAGTCAACGAAATTAACACTGCGATGAGTCCAAAGTTTTGTCGTCAGATTAATTTCATTTAACGTCATTTCTCTTCAAAACCTCCAATTGCTTGACATAAACACTGATTAATTGCGTCCGTTTGGAATGCGCAGCTGAGATGAGTGACTGATGAGCATTTGTGCGTGACTGCTTTATATGGAATAAGGGCGCGCGGGACTCACTCGCGTGCTGACGCGTGAATCCAAAAAAAAAAAAAATTTTAGTGCCCATTATTTAACTACATATTATGGCACACGACACAACCCACATTTAAAAATGTACTAATGCATCATATAACTAAATATTAAGCCAAGGGGAAGTTTAGTTAAATTCATAATAAATTAATTTTACAAAATACTTTGAAACAATCTGAAATGTCTAAAATAAATGTGACCTGGCATGATTTTAGCAACCAAACACACAGAAAACAGGGACAAGAAGAATAAAACAGGTTTAAATGATAAAACAATAGATAAACTAATAATAAACAATATTATCTTTGTCTTGTAACAAAGATAATAATAAATATTAATAATAATTTATAATTTAATAGAATTATAGCCTATTTAAATAATAATAATAATTGTTCTTATTATTTAAATATTCTATTAAATTATAACAATTAAACAAATCAGTTAAGAAATATAATACAAAATAAAAACGAATATTTAATTATAATAATAATTTAATTTTACAGAACAATTGTAAAATTACAATACTAATATTTATGGGTGTTGCTTTCAACATTAAACCATAAAGGTGTATTGAGCTTTTATAAGAAGACCTTAAAGATTCTCTTTAGTTGATGAGAGATATATAAATCAATCTCATTATCATGAGATATATATATATATATTCTGTACCTGTTCCAATAAACAGCAGTGCACAACTTTCCCTTTATAGTGTGACAACATGCCTTGCTATAAGTCATCATGTTAAATCAACTGTATCTTTCTGAGCAATAATGATGGAAATGTTCTAAATCTTGTTTGTAGCCAAGATTTTATAGTATGTGGCTTACATAAGCAAAATTATTGCTCAAAAAGTGTGACAACTAGCTCCTGCAAATTGTTTACAATATACACATAAAAACACGTTCGGCACACATTACACAGTTACACAATGATATATGCATGTAGGGCATCTTGTCTAGCTGCCTCTCCTTGATCTATGCATACGTGTCATATGATTCTTTTGCATAGGGATATTGTTACTGCCAACCTCAGGACTGTACCTCTGGCACTAAACCCATCTGAAACTGTGCGCTTGTCTAGACAAACCATGTGCTGATGGTGTAAAAGAGTTTCTTTGAGATTTGAATCAGCGTAGCATTTTCACCTTCCAAACTGGGCATGAATTATTTAACACCAGTGATGTTGCTTTACTTCAGGGCTTGCCAAAGTCAATTTCAGTTTCTCCTAGTCTACATTTAAACAACCACCCCTATTCTGTTTTTTTTTTCAGTTACAGTTCTATAGCTCAGCTGACAAATAGCCATTGTGTGTTTATGCACTGAGCATGTAGTATGACAGGCTGCAGACTTAAGCATACACATCACACATAGTATTTTCAACTCAAATTTTACTAATTTAGAGGAATATTCCAGATTCAGTATGCAAGTTTAGCTCAGCACTTGTGACATAATGTTGATTGGTGCGATAACGCATTGCACGGTTGTACTGACAAAGAAATATTTTGAGAAATGTCTTTTTTTCCCCATATAATGAAAGTCATTTTCACCAAAACTGTTACCGATGTTGGTTACCATCTTTTTTGTGTTCACAAAAGAAAGTATGTCATGTTCTTACAACGACATGAGGATGAATAAATCAGAAAGTCAAGTCAAGTCACTTTTATTTATATAACGCTTTATTCAATATAGATTGTTTCAAAGCAGCTCTACAGGGATAAACAGGAAAATAATGATTCAGTGATGCAAACAGAAATCAACTCTGCTTTAAAGCAGCTCTAAAAAGACAAAAGTGTCATATTTCAGCTGAATTTAGTTCAGTGTTGATTCAGTTTGGTTCAATAACTGTGTAAAGATCAACAATATGAAATGAGTTCACTTTAGCTGTAAGCGGGACTACTGGAGAAAACAGTGATGTCCTTGTCCAGCTCAGTTCAGTTCTCATCCAATAGTGTCAGCGCAGTCAAATCAATAATATTGTTGAATATTATGTGTCAAATAAGCAAGCCAGGCTTAATAAATAATGACAATTTTTAACACTATGTTTTCAGTGGTCTCATTGGAGCATGGGTTTTAAAGTAAAACTGTAAAAAAATTTTGAAAATAAATAAATAATAAGATTAAAATACATAAGTAAAATGTGATTAAATAGTTATTTATCTGTTAAATAGATTAATTAAAATAAATAATTAAAAATGTATTAATATAAGTAAATAGAATTAAATTAAACATTTAACAGTACATTACTATTGTTACGTATCCGGCACCTGCTGGTTCCTGCTACTCCCCACCAGAGGTCGCCGGTTCACCATTTCATTGCACACACAGTCATACATCACTCTGGACTACATTTCCCATAATTCCCCATCTAGGAACCAATCACACACTCACACCTGTTTCCCATCAGTGGACCCTTTATAAGCTGCACCCAGACACACACAGGGTTACATGCCCACACACACTATTGTGGAGTCGTATGTTTTCGTGTTAATCCTTGTTCCTAGCCTTGTTTTTTGACCCTGGACTGTTTATACTTTGTTTGATGATCATTTGCTGCCTGCCTTGACCATTGCCTGTGACTTGGATTACTCTTCTGCCTTGCCTTTATGTTTCTGTTTGCTGGTGTTTGACCCTTGCCTGTACGACTACGCTCATTCTAATAAAGCCTGCGTTTGGACCTATCCCTTGTCGTCACGATTCCCAACATTACAACTATATAGTGAATATATGATAATGTAACTTAATACAAATTAATTTAAGACATAACTTTTCAGTGTATAAACTGGGTGTTATAAAAGACAGATACCTTTTAAATTTAAGGATGGGGGTTCCTCACACAAGGACGATTATATTTGATAGTCTCTGGATTGAAAACCCCTGCATTAGAGCAAAGACTGTTCAAATTTAAAAGTATTATTTAATGGCTCATTGAGCTCTGCACTGTATATTTATTTCATATCAGTGTTGCTGCAGGAATTCATAGGACTTTGTTGTCACAGAAGCATATACGGACAGATTGTTAGTTTTCAATGTGCTCAGCCGCCTCCAGCACACCCCCTTCAGCCTTGAGTAAAATGAATGTGGATTTCACACAGTAGAAAATCATTCACAGCTGCAAAGATTCTTCTTTTGCTTGAAAATGTTATCTGTCTAGTAATTGTATGGCAGACTGCATAACAGAGGAAGTGGCTTTGTTGAGTGGAAAACCATCTTTAAAAAATCATAACCAGTGTTTTGGTGACATTGACTTCCATTGTATAGTTTCGTTCCATGAAAAAAATCATAGTTTTGATTACAGAATTTTCATTTTTGGGGGGAACTAGTTCTTTTGTGGATAAATACAATTCATGCAAGACTTGGATGAGAGATAGTCACAGGAAAACACAGGAAAACTATTAGTGGATTCATGCTGCAGTGGCTTGTCATGGAAAAAAACAAAACTTTGTCACAAGTACAGCTGTATGCAATGCATGCATCAATGATTTTGTAAAGGTTATTTAGCTGAAGTAAATGTGTTTTGACAAATCTGTCAGAAATTGTCATGTTTAACAGAGAGACTTTATAATATATAGATGCATAATAAAAAGGCTAAGAGCCCAAACTGTTTTTAGACAGAGTCATATGATGTAGGAAAGCACACGAAGATGAAGAATCAGCTTCAAACAGCCTTTAATAATATCCAAAGGTATCTCCAACAAAAGGCAGGCAAGCAAACACAAAATAACATTAATGAGACCTGACAACTGAACGCTGAAAACAAGGGAACTTAAGTACTAAGGCAAATAAGGTTAATTAACAGTACACAGCTATATAACTTAACACAGCTGAATAACTTTTAATATCTGTAACCATAGTAACTACAGACTGGCGGGAATCTAAAACTAAGGAAAAGGGAAACTGAAAAGAAACAAACTGAAAGTCCATGAAACTGAAACTAAGACAAAAATAAATGAATAAACGTTACATTACGCCCCCTCCCAAAAGGCGTGACCTCGCTCTGCAACAGAAAAGATGAGGGTGGGGGCTTTGGAGGTGGATGAGGAGATGACGAAGGGATGGTGAGAGGAGCAGGTGAAGGCATGGTGAAAACAGGCAGAATGAACCAGGGAGGAGTGGATGGAGAAAGCAACCATGGAATAGATGATGGGATGAGTGGCTGGATGTTGCTGACCCAGAGAGTCCTAGGTCAACAGGATGACAGCCCACGGCAGAGTTGATGGAGGGAGGAGCCATGATGGTGACTTGACAGGCTACATCCTGGGGACAACCAGCGGAGAGGTAGCCGTTAGGAGAGGAGCACCTCGCGCAGATGTAGAGCCAAGGGAGCATCGGGACGTGGTGACCTGGGTCGCCTCGACAAAGCCGCAGCGATGACCCCCCGAGATGGAAGCTGGAAGCTGGAATCTGGAGGCCTGAAGTTGAGCTGGAGTGGCCGAGGGAGGAGGTGGAGTCTGAGGGAGGGCAGATATAGCCGAAGCCAAAGGGGTGGAGGGCCGGAGAGCAGCGAATGGACCGCAAGTCCGCTGCGAAGGCGTGGCAATGTCCAACCCAGGTGGAGCCGATGGTCTGAGGGAGCCCGGCGAGGCCGAATGCCCGATGGTCCATGCTGGAGTCAAGAGAGGAAGGAGCATAGGGGCAGGAGCCAGGGCGACAGGTTGAGGTGGAGCAGAGCACTCAGATGCTGAAGGTGGAGCCACGGGCTTCCCACACCCAGGAGGTGATGGCTCACAGCAGGTCCGAGGTATAGACAGAGATGGGCAGTATTTTATTTAAATGTATTTAAAATACGTATTTAATTACTTTTGAGTATTTTGTAATTTGTATTTTCTTTAACCAAGAAAAAAACAAATGTAATTTGTAATTAAATACTTTGAGAGAAAGTATTTTGTATTTAAAATGCTAAAAATATACTCAAATATGTTTTTTTTATCCTCGCATACAATAACTTTCATTACCAGGCTTAGTAGGGTAGGTCATTTTCTGAGAGGTTAGCAATAGTGAGCTAGCTTTGAAAGCATAAGATCCCACCCTCCCTTCAATGCGTCTCCAAAGCCACACCTCCTTCAAAACACAACAGGGAGCAAAACCATCTTGAGAGACGGCGTTAAATTACCTCATGTCTCAAAGCACATAACATTACAATGTTAATGAACATAAACAACTTAAAGAGCTCTGCTGCAGATTCATTTCGGCGTTGGTAGCGTTGCCATTGAAATGCATAAATTCGAGTCACGGACCGCTCCTAGTATAACGTCACAGGCTGCCATCTCTTAATTAAGGTATTTATGGCGTGAGCGCAGCATAAGCTCATTGTTTTGGTTCAGAAGGAACTGTAAGGGTGCATTCACTTGGGGAGTTGGCGTCAACGCTTGATGGAGGGTGTGTCTGAAGCTTGGTGCTGATGAGACCGTCATAGTGACAACAGCCTACCACACAAATTTATGTATTACCTGGACACTAAGTTATGGAAGTTTTAAAGGTGTTCTTTATTACAAGTTAAAAACAAGCATTTGTGTTTACATTACATTACACTTAAGTGTTAATGCTAGCATGTAAACAAACGTTTTATCAATATTTCAATTACTTTTTACTTTTTAAATTCTTTTTACTCCCAAAATTCACATGAATGTGGCAAGGTTGTGGGGGGCAGAATAGTTGACACTACCAATACCAGATCTTTATCAGGAATATAATATAAAAAGCTGACTACGTCACCCCTTTTTAAAGAAAGGGGAAATAACTACCCAATGGGAATAGGGCACACAGGTTCGTTACCATGGAGGGTAAAGAGACGTGGATATCAGTACAAGAATTTTTATTAATCTCACATAAATAGATACAACATTCAAATAACCACAATGTAGGGTGATCGCTCATATGAGCTAAAATACAGCTCCGTTTCCCAGCAAACACATAAATAATTTTTTTTTAAAAAATCTAAGGCGACTGAGGCTCACCCGTAGCGGGGTAGGCTAGCAGGAGAGTGATTATCAAAAGTAAATCACACACGCACGCACACACTCAGTGAGGTGTAAGCAGTTACAAGTGGCACACCACACTCCGTGCTCGAAATACCACCACCAACAGGCAAGAAAAGCTAGCCTCCCAACCCGGGGCCCGTCAGCCTGAAATAGACAAAGAAAAGAGAGTTCACCAATAAATACACTAATCAAGACAATAATATACCAAAATATATTATACCAAAACCAAGTAATAATAATAATAAATTGACAAAGTCGTCGGTGATGCACAACTCGCCACTTGCAAACAAGACAGAAAAATCACAAAAGAACTACAAATAAGTAAATTACAGAATGGTCATTGTCAACTAAGACAAGACCAAACAACCATAGCAAACAAAAGAACACAATCAACAAATGAATACATACAATGAAAAACAAAATCACAAAAATATACAGAGGAAACAAACAAATACTAAAACAATTAACCTCACACGCAGCCGGTGGCAATATGACTATAAAGCAGGCCGCGTGCACAACTCAGGCACATTTGGCGGTAAACGGATAAACGATCCTACTCCAGGCACCGGTTTTTAGCGTGAAAATAAAAACAAAAATAAAGGAAAACACAGAAAACAGCACAACAAACAAAAACAAAACAAAAGCAAGAAGAAGAGAGCAAGAACAAGACAGCAGAGCCGTCTTAACAGCGTTTGTACAGGAAACAATCTCCCCAACGTCCGCATTTAGCCAGAACGCCCTCAAGGGAGTCGGTTATCCAAGTGATCGTCACTGAACGCATAGACTGTACGATTGCTCACAGCAGAGTTCACAGCAGCTTAAATACATTTAAACTGAAAAATCTTCTGGGGATAATAACAGCCTGTTAATTCAGACTGAACCTCAGAATAGATCTCCATTCTTTACCTTGCCTATGTGTTTCTTTAAAGGAACACTCCACTTTTTTTGAAAATAGGCTCATTTTCCAACTCCCCTAGAATTAAACAGTTGAGTTTTACCGTTTTGGAATCCATTCAGCCGATCTCCGGGTCTGGTGGTACCACTTTTAGCATAGCTTAGCATAGTTAATTGAATCTGATTAGACTGTTAGCATCTCGCTTAAAAATGTCCAAAGAGTTTCAATATTTTTCCTATTTAAAACTTGACTCTTCTGTAGTTAAATCGTGTACTAAGACCAATGGAAAATGAAAAGTTGCGATTTTTTCAAATGATATTAAGCAGCACCTCTCACAAACGTCTCCATGGTTACAAGGCATGCTCCCTGTGCAAGCAGGGGCTCACAGGCGATGCGTAATATCATTGCGCCTGCTGCACCTATGGAACGGCAGCAAAGTTCCTTGATTACTACACCGGAATGAGAGTATAGTTCCTAGCCATTTTGGCCTAGAAAATCAAAACTTTCATTTTCCATCGGTCTTAGTACACGATTTAACTACAGAAGTGTCAAGTTTTAAATAGGAAAAATATTGAAACTCTTTGGTCATTTTTAAGCGAGATGCTAACGGTCTAATCAGATTCAATGAACTATGCTAAGCTATGCTAAAAGTGGTACCACCAGACCCGGAGATCGGCTGAATGGATTCCAAAACGGTAAAACTCAACTGTTTAATTCTAGGGGAGTTGGAAAATGAGCCTATTTTCAAAAAAAGTGGAGTGTTCCTTTAAGATTGTGAGAAGTCATTTGGGTGGCTCGCCAATGTATTAGATTAGTCCAGGGGTAGGCAAGTTCGGTCCTAGAGAGCCGCTGTCCTGCAGAGTTTAGCTCCAACCCTGAAAAAAAACCTTCAGCTGCCTATAGCCTTAGTCTGAAGAGCTTGATTAGCTTGTTCAGGTGTATTTGATTAAGGTTGGAGCTAAACTCAGCAGGACAGCGGCTCTCTAGGACCGAACTTGCCTACCCCTGGATTAGTCTAATACATAAAATAAGTAAGCTTGACTAGACTTCTTGTGGGGAGAAGAATTTATTGAAGGTAGTAGTGTTGCACAGTTCTTCAGCAGTGATGTTAGAATGTCAGCCTTCAAGAATCTTAAAGGGATAGTTCACCCAAAAATGAAAATTTGATGTTTATCTGCTTTCCCCCAGGGCATCAAAGATGTAGGTGACTTTGTTTCTTCAGTAGAACACAAATGATGATTTTTAACTTCAACCGTTGCCATCTGTCAGCCGTATAATGCGTCAATGGGAACTCCATCTATAAGAGTAAAAAAAACACGCACAGACAAATCCAAATTAAACCCTGTGGCTCGTGACGACACACTGATGTCCTAAGACACGAAACGATCGGTTTGTGAGAGAAACCGAACAGTAATTTTTTACCTCTAAAACACCACTATGTCCATCTGCGTTCAGCATCCGATTAGTGAGGTCAAAAAACGCACTCTGATGACGGAAGTGATCTCTCGCGCTTTGCTTCAATGAGTGCGAGAGATCACTTCCGTTGTCAGAGCGCGTTCAGACCTCACTAACCGGATGTGGAGGGCAGTTGGACATAGTGGTGTTTTAGAGGTAAAATATGATATAAATACTGTTCGGTTTCTCGCACAAACCGATCGTTTCGTGTCTTAGGACATCAATGTGTCGTCACGAGCCGCAGGGTTTAATTTGGATTTGTCTGTGCGTGTTTTTTTTACTCTTATAGATGGAGTTCCCATTGACGCATTATACGGCTGACAGATGGCAACGGTTGAAGTTAAAAATCATCATTTGTGTTCTACTGAAGAAACAAAGTCACCTACATCTTTGATGCCCTGGGGGAAAGCAGATAAACATCAAATTTTCATTTTTGGGTGAACTATCCCTTTAACCTAATGTCCTGTCTGTGAGACTAGACCTTTATACCTGGTAACAAATGTGCCATAAACAATACAATGGAAACATCAGGAAACACATGCTACCACCAGCAGATCTCACCACTGGTGTGTTGTAATTGTAGGCGAAAATACAAAATATGGCAATGAGTAAAATAATTATACATATGGCTGAAACCAAGACAGCAATGGAGGGGATTTCTGTGAACTGAAGATAGACAACAGAACGTCTCTTACACGTCATGGTGCTTTCATCATACCATTCCCTCTCTGCACATGGAAAACAGGTATAGGGGTCCCCTGAAAAACAATAGAATATTATGAATGTTTATAATAGTATTTTGCCAAAACCCATACCTTTGTGAAAAGGAAATACAGTATACTTCAGCATACTTTTAAAAAGAATAACTATTACAGTAATAATAACAACCTTTAAAATAATATACTTACAGTTTTTTATTTGCTTGTACTATTTTCACAAGGTACAAAAATGTTCATACTGCTATTTATTCTTTTAAAACAGCTATACATGTTTTCTTTCCACATAATTGTTTCAAAACACAAGATCATTATAAAATGTAATGAGAACATTTGGTTAAATCACTAGAACACAAGAGCTCTTTCAAATTAGTACTTAATCAGTTAATTCAGTAGCAAATAATGCAAGTGTTATGTCTGTTTCTGAGTTTGAGCTTTGTTTGAGTTGTAATCCTGTTAATTTTGCATCATTCCCAGTTCAGCCTCCTTTGTCTCTGTCATCTGTTTCCATAGTGAAACCCAGAAACAGACATTACGCTTGCATTATTTGCTACTGAATTAACTGATTAAGTACTAATTTGAAAGAGCTCTTGTGTTCTAGTTATTTAACCAAATGTTCTCATTACATTTTATAATGATCTTGTGTTTTGAAACAATTGTGTGGAAAGAAAATACGTATAGCTGTTTTAAAAGAATGACTAGCAGTATGAACATTTTTCATGTGTCTCACCTGTGTCTAGTTAATTATCTCGTTTTGTCCCTAGTGTTTCTCTGTGTATATATATAGTCTTTATTTTCAGTTAGTCTTGGTCTGATTGCAGTGTTGTTCTGTTTCTCATGTTTTTGTTTCAAGATAATCTGAAGTGAAATGTTTGAGTTTATTTTGATTAAAAAGGAATAAATGCTTGAAAATAGATCCAACTCTTTTATTTCCGTTTATTTGAAACTCCAACGTGACGGAAGATCAGACCGATCAAAAGGATCTTGCAGCAGTTCAGATCCTCCTCCTCTCCCAGGGGGATGTGTCCTTTGAGGAGCATACAAAGAGGTTTCGAGATCTGGTTCCTTTTGTGCACTACAATGACATCAACCTCTGCGTATTTTAAAAATAAAAATACGCAGAGGCTGATGTCATCATATTGCACAAAGGGAACCAGGCAGCCTTCGAGGGACATTCCACTAGTACACTGAGTGGATTTTACATCCGTGCAAATCCCTCATCACCAACGGTGAAAGTCAGGAGGATCAAAATCTGCTAGCGACTGCAGCACACGTTGCTCCATTAGCCACGGCATTAGAAGATCTCATGACCCGAAGCCCAGTTTGTCCCGGAGCCTGAGCCAGAAGAGGAGGAGAAGAGGATAATATGAGTATGCTGACTTTGAACCCCAATGAGTATGTAAGGCCCTGCACCATCCCTGTTTTGTTGCCCAGCACCATGCCTGTTTCATTGCCCAGCACCAAGTCTGTTTTGTCGCCAAGTACCAAGTATGTTTCATTGCCCAGTACCATATCAGTGTGGTTTGATTTTCCCACCCTGCCTCCCACTCCCACTCCCACCTCCTCTGCCTATCCTTTATCGGCCAAGGAGACTGTTTTTGAACTCTCTGCCTGCCCTGTCATGGCCAAGTAAGCCATCTCGTAACCCTCTGCCCGTGCTATCCAGTTCTTTGGCCCTGTCTCCGCTGGCTCCCTTCAGTCCTTTCACTCCTTCGCTGGCTCCTAGCAGCTTGGATCTGCCTTGGGCTTCCTGTTCACCAGCTCTGCCCTGGTGTGTTGACTCTCTAGCTCTACCTCAAACCTCCAAGCCCGTCACCCCACCTCGGCCCATCGACCAATCTCCCCCAGCTCCACCTGGGACCGTTGTCTTTCCGACTCAAATAGGCTTCCTCGTACCTCCGGCTCTGCCTTGGTCAGTCATCGCTCTGACTTTGCCACGGACTTCTGGACCTTTGTCTGCACCTCGTCCCTCCACCCTTTGGCTCTGTCTGGCTCCTCCTTCCCTCTGGCTCCACCTCAGCCCTCAGTCACACCGGCTCTGCCTCAGTCCTCCGGCACCCTGGCTTCACCTCGGCCGCTTGTCATTGCGGCTCCGCCTTGGTCTCCAGGTCATTCGGTGATACTCGGTCTCTTCGGGCTCTTTGTCTCAGCCTAGGTCTCCACAACCACCGGCTCCGCCTCTGTAAGTCATCCCCCTGGTTTTGCTCGGCTTTGAACTGTTTGGGGTCACTCCCTGGCTCGCCCAGCCGTTGTCTCCTCCCTGGCTCCTCCCTCGTCCTATGTCCCGTCTGCCAGTTCTGCATCCTCCTCCTAAGCCCCTGTCCACCCTCCTATGTTGTATTTTGTTGATGTTTTAAGGCACGTGGATGCACCATTTTGATTGGGTAATGTTACGTATGTTTCTGGGTTTGAGTCTTGTTTTAAGTTGTAGGCCTGTTAGTTTTGCACTGTTCCCAGTTCAGTTTCCTTTATCTCTGTCATCTGTTGCCATAGTGTTTGATTTGCCCTCATGTGTCTCACCTGCATCGAGATAACTATTTCATTTTGTCCATGGTATTTCTCTGTGTGTATATATGGTCCTTATTTTCAGTTAGTCTTTGTCTGATCTCGTTGTTATATTAGGTGTTCTATTTCTCGTGTTTTTGTTTTAAGTGAAATTTTGGTTTTTGATTAAACCGAAATATATCCAGCTCTTATAGACATTTGTTTGCAACCCCAGTGTGAGAGCAAGACACGTTTCAAATGAACCTGGTTGCTGAAGATGTTACAGTAATACACACTACAGTTGTATTAAACACTTATATTACCTAACTTATGTAACTGACTTACAGTAAAATCCATAATGAATGTAATATCCATCCAGTGTGTTATGAAAAGTTTGTGAATAAGATATGGTATGGCCATGAGGTTTTGTGCTAGAACAGAGTTTATTGCCAACACAGTGATTGTTCTCACTGTACCAAAGTGAGTGGGTGTGGAGTGGCAACAATTTCCCCTCTTCTATCTAAACTTTAAATAATTACTCCACTCTGGTCACATAACTCTGCACTATACAAAAAAAATCCCCCAAAAAACAACCTTAAATTCAGCTGAGCTGGGGAAGGTGGATGGTTTCTGATTTCTTGCTGTAAGACTTGCTTTCAGCAAACACAGAACCAAACTAATTAAATGTTGAGCACCAAGCTCACTGACGGCAGATGCAACCAGCTTGTACCATGTAGTGAATGGTGCAAGCTAGCAGATTACATTAAGGACCTTTTTTCTAGGACCTAGTTTTATGACAGAACGAGAAATTAAATAGATGTGGGAGAATATTTTGTCTTCAAATCACACTTAAAAAAGCATCATATCTCCAGTAAAGCGTACTGTGGTGATAGAATGGACAGAAGAAACTTAAATACCAAGATGTCATTGAGCTCTTCCTAAGGTACTTACGAGAGTAATCCACATAGCTGTTACGCTGGCATTTTTTACACGTGAAACAGCAACTATGAAAACCTTCAGGTTGCCTTGAAAATCCCTCCTTACACTCAGCAGAGCAGTTTGAGAAAGGAACCTTTAAGGGATGGGAAAACGTATTATTAAATTTACAATTTTTATTATTTGGTTTCATACAAACAATTAACTAAGCCATCTGAACAGTACATACTTTCCATAAACGGACTGCGAATTACAGAATACAACTTACATAATTTCCTTAAACACACACACACATATTTCTTAGGTCTTGCTTTCATGGAAAAATCTTTTGTCAGATTTATGATAAATTAGCTTTTCAATAGTATACTTATATGCAATCAATAGAGAACAATCTAATAGTCTTGATGTCAGTATTTGCTGTATTATATGTTACTGAAGAAGGAGTCTATTTTGATGGTTGTGTTAATTGTTTTGAGAGCATTGGCTTCATTTGGAGAAATTTGCAAAATTGATTGAGAAAAACTGGAATCTATAAAGTTAAATGTTTAGATGAAATTAAGACTTACAGAACCATTGTTATGCCAGGGCAGGAGAGAATTGTTGATGGTAAAAGTCACTTCTGGATATGTATCATATGTGCCCACCATCTCAAACTGTGGAGGATTCACATCAGTGTGCCAGAGCACAAATCCATAACTGATGGTTGAATCATAATTATCATCATATTTCACCTGACGGCCACTGAGTGGAAAATCCAACTTTTTTATTTCTCCCAGAAGCTGTAAAAAGAAAAAGACCACTTATAATAATATTAATTTATGAAATTATTGTATACTAATTAAATAATATATTATAATATGCAGTTTCTTAAAAATATGACCAACATTATTCATTATTTAATTAATTAAAAGATTATTATTCAATAATGTAATTTAAATAATGATTCAACTTTTCATAGATTCAAATGAATTCACTCACCATGTATGGCTTAACCGCTGAGTTTTTTTGGCATTCATTCATGTGGCACTGCAGAACCTTATGTAAAGCATGAGCTATGGTATATATGGCAGCATATGGCAAAGGATAATGTGGGATTTCCATTTATAATCTCCTCTGGGGTCAACAATGTGCAGTAATCACAAACTTGATTACATGTCTTACTCGTACTCTGGATGTCACTTTCTTCATAATGGTTAACATCAGTTGTTCTCCTGTCATTATAGACGAATTCATTAAATCCAGGCACTGACAACAATCTTTCGGTAATACCAATGATTGTGCCAATTTTCCCAATCCCTGGTTCTCTGGGAAGCTGTTGATTCATAGCCCATGCCTGACTTGCAATCCATACTTTGCCTTGGATGTTGTTCGCTATGGCTGCTTTGATAATTTTGCTTGCATATTTTGACACAGCAAAAACAACAATGACATTGATTTTTAGCATATCAATCTTTTGAAGTGCTAGACTGTAGTTTGCATTTAGACTTAGACGCTCTTGATAGGCCAGACAAATGCCAGTATTGCTTATATACTTGTTAAACAGCTTTAGTCCGTCTGAACTGTAATCATCAAGAAAGGCAACCCAGTTCCATCCAAACCACCGTATGATGTGAATAATCATTTCTATCAGGTTTTTGTTGCTAGGGGTTGTTCTTACAAAAGAGGGATACTTTAGTTTGTTGCTTAACGCATAGCTGGAAGCTCCATAATTCACCTTTGAAAGAGAAGAAAACACTAAACTATAAACAATTCATTAGCATTATATACATATATATAGTAACTTGATAGTCCTGAACAAAGGGTAGGGAGTAAGTGTGTAAGCATTTTGTTATGTAAACTGTATAAAAAGAAACAATTTACCAATGGTATGAGGTCCATTGTGATCAGTGGTGCAATAGTAATAGTTCTTGTGCTTCCATATGGCCCTGTTAAAGCAATCACTTTAGGCCGATAGTAGCTCAGTTTTTCTTTAGGTTTTATTGATCCATTATTTGAGATAAAATTTAAGACTGAAGGGAAATTCTTTGTATCAGAACAATGGTCAAAAATTTCATAGCCCAAAGAAACATTGGGCAGAAGAGTGGTGGAGTTGTTAATCTCCTCAACAGCAAACCTCATTACTTGCAACATCTGATAGCCAGATTTTGAGGAACGGTGCCTTGAAAACATCAGGAAGTTAATAGCATGTAATTGAAGTTTCATTTTATAATTTTGACTTTTAGGAAATGCTTTACAATATTGCATATTGATAACCCGGCTGATAAAAAATCCTTGCTTACCTGAAACATTCAGTGGTCTCTGGGGAGAACAGGGGTGTTGCTTGTTCAATTTCATGTAGAGGGAAAAGGCCACCCAATAAGTAATCTCCTTCCAAGCTGAACTCAGGTGTTGAGAAAGAAACTTTGAAAAAGAAACAATTAGTAAAGCCCACAAGGAAAATGTAAATGCTACTGAGACACATGGTTTAAGATGGCCCGTCGGTCATTAAACAGGCATGTGCAGTGACTAGTTGTTTGAGTGTCAGGCTCATATTCTAGACTTAGTTTTCTTAAAACACATTTCAATTTGCTTAAACCACTATATTCAATGATACAAATGCCCATTTCCATAACTAAACTCACAAGGCATGTGTCAATCAATTATTAAATAGAGCATTACACCACATTCATAAAATATTTTACAAACCTTCTAAACTCTCAGCAGGGGTTTACTGTTGGATTACAATCACTAAGGTTTCAAAGTTTAGAGGTGGTGAGACAAATATAACAAATGACTCTGGGATGTGTATTCAGTAGCTTTTGTTGAGTTGAGTACTGTGGTGTTACACATCACATTTGAGTATAAAATATAGTTAATGCTCTCCATGGAGGCTGAAAACCATTGCTAAATTCATAGATTTTGAATGGCCAGCAACACTATTGCTGTTCACATATACTTTACATTTTTTAAATTTGCTTAACCCAGTTCCTGCATACATTTAAATGTTTTTGCATGCCTGTCATTACTGTAGATTTGTCACCCCACAAGTGTCACATAAATCATATGACAACTGTGTAGCAGTTCTAGACATCCCTCTAGCTTTGTGGAACAGTATTAAACCTGAGGCACAATTGGTTTACTAGAACACTTGGCATTTATTAAGTCAAGTCATGTCACCTTTATTTATATAGCACTTTTTACAATGCAGATTGCCAGTTATCACTGTAAAGCTGCTTTGACACAAATAATTTTGGCCGCACAGCGGCTCTTAAAGACAATGGTGTCATTGTCCAGCTTAAATAAATTCAGTATTGATTCATTCCGTTGTAAAAATCAGAACAATTTGTTACACAACCTTGTAAATATAACCCGGCGTGCACCAAATACACACACAGTTTGACTGTAATGGATACAATAAAATAAAAGAAATTTTTTTTTTCTTCAAATGTCCATGAAATGTCTTTATCTGATTTTCTTTGCTCGGAATTCCAATCAGATTTAGGGATTCTGTTGCCACTTGAAGCAGCCGATCATGCTCTTTAGATGGTATCTTGATTTACCCTAGGCAGGCTCACTTGTCTTCTTTTCCCAAATATTTCCACTCTTGAAACAAACAAACAAAAACAACAACACACTCTGACGATTGCCAATGAATGAATTTTGGATTCATGTGATCACATTCTTCTAATATAGTTCAATATTCAATATGAATTTTCCATTTAGAATTAAAAAATAATAAAGAAATTTCCTCATACTAAAAAAGTATGATGATAAAAATAAGATGAAGAATGAGTCTAAAAGTTTTACATCATTTGCAGTATTTTAACCCATTTAAAATTATATCTGTGATGTGGAAAGCCAGCAGAGAAAATGTCTTGGGTTAAGTATGCAACCTGGTTCCCTGAGAAGGGGAACGAGACACTGTTGATGCTATGGGGAATGCCCTCAGAGTGACCGGTGTCTGAGCACGTGTACACCCACACTAATATATTGGCAGACAGGGGTCCATGACGTCACACATGGAGCGCCCTTGTGCATAAAAGGGCACCTAAGTTACACGTCATCAACTATTTTGTCTGAAGGAGACGTGCAGGCATGCCTTTAGGTATGGCAAAGAGATGCAGTGTCTCATTCCCATATGCAACCCAAGACTTTCCTTTTCCAAGTGGAATTCCAAAGCTGCTTCTTGGTGTTGACGATATGGGGAACACAATACCCATTATGCCATGCTGAGTAAATGACAGCCCACTAGGTTGTGAAATCCGTAGTAGAGTGAGCATAACATAAAGCGTATTAACACCTAAGCACACCATATGTGACTTTACAGTGGCACTGTTCCCTAATGCCAGTGTCCATTTTAGCAGAACATATTTTGGCCATAGGGAGCAGCCAACTGAAGGGAGCATGCAAACTTCTCAGATTTCAGTAGTAGTTAGAACAGCAGGCTACAACCTTAAGAAATGCCAACATCCAAAGGGGAGCAATGTCCCTGCCGAATAGACCTATAAAGGGAGGCAAAAGACATGGGACATATTGTTTTTTTACACTCTCTGAAACTCTTATTCGCCAGGCTCTATACCCCGAGGGAAACAGAGGGGATTCTAAGCCCTACTTGAAACCCTAATAAGAAGTGTTCATTCCTATTTATCCAACTCTGATTATAGTAAAAAGCATTAACCCTTAAATCCAAATAATTGGAGAGGGCAGTAAATGGGAGCATGGACACAAAGCATTGTCCAATGTAACCCCCATTCACCAAGCTTCATGTAGATTATAGCAACCACCCACAGAGGGGCGCACTATCCTACAGTTTGCATAATATATAGACCGGGGTGTCCAAACTCGGTCCTGGAGGGACACTGTCCTGCAGAGTTAAGCTCCAACCCTAATTAAACACACTGAACCAGCTAATCAAGGTCTAACTAGGCATACTAGTAACTTACAGGCAGGACAGTGGCCCTCCAGGACCAAGTCTGGACACCCCTGACATAGACAGTACTGCACCCAGCCTGATAGGAAACAGGCCACAGGGAGAGTTGTTTCTTTCATGAGAGCATTTATTGTCTCACATTTTTTTAAAGAAAATAAACGTAACTTGCTCCATGTTTATCACTCCTTGTGGTTGACATTAATACAGAACGCAATTGAAAAGGAGAGGAGGTTGCATCACTTCACTGCAATCATCCTACAAAGGTTACCCTCAAGCAGTGCTCATACCAAGCATTGTCTCTAGACCAATCAGACACTGGGTTACAGACAGTGGTGACATATACTGCGATACACACCATTTCATCATCAGCCCACATTCAGAGCCTGATGTAAGCACTAACAACCCCTCGTGCACCCTCCTCTTCAGTCAAAAATGTTTTGAATAAAATGAGGATATAAACAATGTAGATTCCAATTTAGTCAAAGTGATCACTAAGTCATCCTGGTTCTCTTTCTCTGAATGCCTCTGTGTGATCACCTCCCTTAGGTCCTGCTTCCTCTTCTTTGCAGCCCACTGCTTCTGCCCCCTACTCAAAGAAGGTTAGAAGCTGGCACACTGGCTTTCTGACCCTGTCTCCAGGTTTTTTTCAGGGAACAGATCAGAAGGCTTTGAAGAGAAAGTGGAGGGCCCAGGAGGTGACTCAAACATTCATGGGATGTACTTCCTGAAGGCAGCTGACTGCTCTCGCCTCTATTAACCTCCCCACCACCTTGCCAGAGGTGCCAAACAGTCCAAAGGGCAAGATCAGGGAATCAAGGAAAAAAGCTTTCTCCTTCTCCTTGATCCCTGACAGATTAAGCCACTGGTGCCTCTCCGTGACCACCATCGTTGCCATCAAACGACCAATGGTAGCAGATATCTTCTTGGTGCCCCAGAGAGCCAAATCTGTGGTCTGGTGCAGTTCAGCCACCACCTCAGGTAACAATCCCTGCCCCTGGTCCATGGCCTTAAGCAGCCAACGTCTCTTCCACAGGGGGCATCCTCACATACCCCTGCTCACATAGTCCCTCCACATTAGAATAATTTGAATGTTGGAGAGGAAATATTTGTGCCGAGTATGTTTCTTCCAGGACCTCTCCACCTCAGTGTGAAGGTCCGGAAGGAACGGAAGGCTCACGGATGGGAAGCAATCATGGCCTGCCAGGAAGCAACTTCAATAATCTTCCTTCAATAAAAAGGAAGGTTCAATAATCTCACTATCATGCCCTACTCCCAGCACATCTAGCTCCGCAAAGCTAGATGCCACCAGCAACTTGTTCTCTGCTAGTGTAAGAACCACCCGTCAGCCCAAAAACGGAATCCAACAGCGTGGGTGAAGGTATAATGCGTGTATGTCTTTTCAGCGCCCCTGTGAAGTTCTTAATTTTTAGAATTTAATTTCAATTTTACTTTAGCTGCTCGTTTAATCTGACTCCAATTTCAATTATTATTATTTCTAGATTGTATTTCTAATTATGAAATAATCATAATTATTGATTATGTATTAATTTAGGTATTTGATTATTCTGGGTGTCCCATACTCTCAATTATTAGTTCATTACGGACTCGGTATTACACAGGAAGTTACCTCAGCCAATTATGTACTTCCACAATCACAAACACGGTTGAGGATGCAGGATAAAAATCTACCTTTAAATCTTTTGCACTCTGCTGACTCATAACAAAAAGCATAGTTTTATACATTTACGAAAAAGGTCAATCAAATGATATGCCCCATGCTACATTCACTGAGCCTTCCCGTATGACCTATCCTGGACACTGATTTGCGGTAATACCAAACTCGTGATAATCTACTACAAAATAATGATTTAAGAATAATGCAGAAAAAATCAAGAATAACATTTATTTGTCAGGCAAAAATGTATCATGCCAATTACATAGTTAGACAATTAGAAGCCAATTCAAATAATAAACACATAACATTAATTGCTCAATGATGACTGTAAGTGTAAGAAATGCAAAAAAAAAAGGGGGCGGGGGTTGCATAGATGTGTAAGGAGAGTTTAGGCAAGGTGTTGTTCTATGCTATTTCTTTGAGATCTTCTCTCCAGATGCGTTTTATTGCTTTATTGCAGGGCACTTGATCTCAACTTTTGTCTTAGCAGGAAAATCAAGTCTTACACTAGTTTGGAAGAAACTGCAGAGCAGGCTTCCGAATCTAACAGATCACCTGAAATGGCAAAAGAAGACTGGAAAATGGACACATCCAGAACTCCTCTGGCAGCTCAACCTGTGAACCCCACTAACAGAGCCACCACACTGCGTCCAGTGGCATCCTGGATAAGCTGTCTGCATCAATGTTCTCTTTGCCAGGGCAGTATATGGTGAAATCAAGTTCGTGAGTTCTGCAACTCATCTGCATCCAGTTGTGTTGACCTTGGTACTGGTCAGTATATAAGTAAGCGGATTATTTTCACTGTATTTGGTGAAAATGGGTGCGTAGTACAGATAATCGCAAAACTCCTCTGTGATGGACCACTTCAAGGCTAGAAACTCTAGTTTCCCTGAGTGAAGATGATAGCTTTGTTCAGAGGCTGTCAGTGTGCAGGATCTGTATGCAATGACTCTAAGCTTCCCATCTTGCCTTTGGTACAGAATAGCACTAAGTCCCTGGTTTGGGGTGTCTGTATGGAGTATAAGCAGCTGTGCAAAACCAGGGAATCTAAGGACCGGAGGTTCTGCCAAGCAGTCTATTAGTTGCTCCAATCTCTGCTGATATTCTGTCCATAAAATGTGCTTCACGAGAAGGCACTCCTTTTTTGCTTTTTATACATTTGTTTGTGGTTCCATTACATCCTTCCTCATTTGTGTCAGCTGCTTCTTTCAGCAAGTCACAGCGATCTTGGAGAAATCTTTGTTGTACTGTCTATAATAACTCAACAGGCTAAGTACTGCCCTCAACTGTCCCACTGTACTGGGCCTTTTCTTTCTCAAGGTTCTTACCACTGCAGTGTCAACAGGGTCCATTTTACTTCCTTCTGTGGACACAATCCTCCCTTAGGTAATGTACCAGTTCTCACTCCCCAATCACCTGCATCTGCAAGCCCTTACTCTCATCAGGACTCCCTATATCTGCAGTCGCTTCCCTCACCTCAGTGTCTGGTCTTGACGTGTATACCTACCAGTCCACTTTCCTCACTCCTCACCTGATCACAGGGGAGTGAGCCTGTGACATCTATGGCCGAGGGAATGGGAACCGAGGACTGGCTGCTGGACACCAGTAAGGAGGAATCGATTCCCACCCAAGCCCATCCTGTATCATCTCCTTCATCACTGTTTAAAGATAGCATTATGGATGGAGATTTGTTCTTCTCTTTGATTTGTGTGGACTGTGCCCTACTCACCATCATCCTGTCCAGTCTGATATCACCTCCTTCACAGAGCTTAGCCAGTCATCCAGCCATGCTGCTACTAGAAGCTTGCAGCCCTGCGTCGTCTCTAGAGATGCCTTGCCAGGACGGCTCCGCCTCCGGTCTCTGTTTCCCTTGTTCCATCTTGGCCCATCGACCTGTCGGCTCCGTCCTGGCTCCTCCCACTTCCGGCTCCTCCAGAGACCCTCAGCCTAGTGACTCCACCGGGTTCCCTCGTCCCACCGGCTCTCTCTTGGTCAGTCATCACTCCACTTATGCCACTGACATGCGGGCCGTCAGCTATGCTCCGCCCCACCTCCCCTATGGCTGCAGCGGGCTCCTTCCTCTCTTCAGCATCACCTCTGTCCTTGGTCTCACTGCCGTCACCTCAGTCCTCAGGTGCTCTGGCTCCACCTGCGAAGCTAGTCACCACAACATCTCCTGGGTCGCCAGCACCAGCAAAGTCACTCAGCACCATCAACCCTCCATCCACGGCATCAGATCCTGGGCCCTCGTCTCCGTTGGTTGTCCCCCTGTTCACATCACATCTTACCAACAATGCACACTTGAGAGCGTGTGTCCCATAATGCATATGCTAGCAAACCATGAAGATAGTGAAACAACCTTGTGAAATGCTGTTTTCCTACAAGCGCAGCACAAGTGAGGTTGTTTGACTTCAGTGATTTCGTAGTTGAGACAGTGTTCACGTATATCTTTGAATACGGTCTACACAGTGTACAGTGTACACTATCCAATGATCTGCTTGGCATGCATTTGAGTAATACATCATCTGCTTACAACTTACAAGTCGCACAGTGTCTTAACATTAGGTCAGGATGGATCATGCCACAATATGTACAGCTTTGAGAGGATTCTTCCGCAGTCGTGACCTGGCCTTGTTTAAAGGACCATTCCTATGCATCATGAACATCTGTGCTTGACAACCAGCTGAGAAATTGTCACTGCAACCACACTTGTAATGGCCGTTACACACCATAAGCGTGAGCAGCGCATGATACCACCCATTGAAACCCCTACTCAACGCCTCTATTAATTCCATTCTTCAAGCCGCTTCCCCCAGAAGCCTCCAATCCTACCCAACTGCTTGGAAGTCCTTCCACTCCACATACAACCTGCCTTTTCCTGATTTTTCACTGCTCATCATCACTTCATTCATATCCTATCTCAACAGCATCAAGAACCTCCAAGCCAGCTCCATCAAAGGTTATCTGAGCAGAATTCAGTTTTTCCACAAATTCTTCCACAATTTTTGGTTCACCCTCGTCAGAAATGTTGATTAAAGGCATCCAAAAAAACCAACCCACCCATCCAGACGCCAGACAACCAATAACTCTAGACATACTCACCAAATGTATCTCCACCTTGGTCGCTGGTCGTCAGAGGCTTTCAAGAGCTACATCCGTTCCAATCGCTTCCACATCAAAGAAGATCAATGAACCCTCATCAGCTAAAACCCAAACCTACAGGCTCACCGCATCCACTCCAATTTAATATCATCAATCAACTTAACAACGGAAGCAATTCTACATCCTCTGCCGCATCAGCATCTCCCCAGTAGCTCCCGCAGGAGCTACCTAATTCTTTAACTGCCGCAGCAGTGTTATCTCCTCCACTCCCACAGGTGCTCAGTTCTCCGTCCAAACTCGCCCATTGGACAGTTGGAAAGCAAATTGAAAAGCTAGTTTGGTCCATTGCTGCAGCAGTCATCTACTCTGCTCCCACAGATAGCTCCGTTATACCGTCCAAATTTTCTACACTGCCGCAGCAGCGTTTTCTACTCTGCTCCCACAGGTAGCTCTATTAAGCCGCCGAAACTTGCTCCACTGCCGTAGCGGTGTCATCTATTGCGCTCCTGCAGGAGCTCAGCTCTCCATCCAACTTACCCACTGGATAGTTGAAAGCAATTTAAAAGCAAGTCTGGTCCACTGCCACAGCAGTCATCTTTTCCGCTCCACAGGAGCTCCGTTATGCCATGCAAACTTGCTGCGCTGCTGCAGCAGTGTCATCTACTCCACTCCCACAAGAGCTCCGCCACTCCGTCCATTGTCACAACAGGGTCATCTCCTCCGCTCCCGCAGGAGCCCAATTCTCTGTACAACCAGCTCATTGGATGGTTGGAAAGCAAATTTGAAACAAGTTCGGTTCCACCGCCACAGCAGTTTCATCTCCACTTCCCCAGCAGGAGCTCATTCTTCGTCCAATTGGCTTATTGGATGGTCTGAAACAAGTTATTTCCACAGCCGCAGCAGCAGTATTATCTCCCACGCTCCCGCAGGAGCCTCGTTTCTCTTTTCCAACTTGCTTCTACTGCTGCAGCAGTGCTATCTCCACCGCTCCGGCAGGAGCTTGCCCATAGGCAACCTTTCCCAGCCAAATACCAGCGAGGCTTACCCTTCTGATGCCACGACCATCAAACTCTCATCCAATGTTGTAAAGGCCCTCCCGTATCAGTGACTAACCCCCTCCCCACGATTGGCACACCTTTAGCTTTTGTGCTCTCAAAGTCTCAACATCATTTTCTGGCTGCTGTCCCGCATTAGCTGGCAACTTTTGGGGGGAGTACTCAGAGCCCTCTCCTCGGACAGCACGCCAAATACACATACCATTTACTTATCTGACTTATTTGTAAATGTGAACTCGTAAAATTATGTTTTATTAACAATGTTCGTGAGGAGCACTTTCAAATCACCGATCCAATCATCACATCATTCCAACCAGCAGACAGCAATCAGTAATCAATATGTCTTCCCAATCAGCATAAGTGGAGGACATCATAAATACGCAGTTGACTCACCTATGTTCCTCAACAGTTTTTCAGCATCCCTCCACCACCCCATCTCCTCACACTCATCTAGTTATCTTCCTAACCGGAATACGGGGGAGTACTCTAGGTTCGGGCTAAATACCGAGCTCGGAGCCCTCTCCTCGGACAGCACGCCAAATACGCATACCATTTACTTATCTGACTTATTTGTAAGTGTGAACTCTAGTGTGAAATCTAGACAGCGAAGGGATGTAATTAGATAAAGGCGCAGAGAAAGATGGTGGATGTCTCGACGGTGGGGGCAAGGGTAGGCCTCTGCATCTTGGCATGCAGGGACTCGTTCGGATGGGCTGATGCCACTGAGATGATGCATGGGCTCGGCAGTGGTGTTAGGCAGAGGGGAATCGCTCCTAAGGCAAGCTCACACTACATGACTTTTGGCTGGATTACTGTCACAGACAGATTTCCAAAGTCTGCAACAAAACCAAATCGCAGTCAAATCGGTGCTTGTTGCGGCCACCGATTCTTGTTAAGTATGAGCAGTGTTGGTTGTAACACATTAAGTATTCTGACTTACATAATCAGATTACTTTTTCAAGTAACTAGTAAAATAACGCATTACTTTATATCTAAGTTACTTATTCAAATAAATAACGCAAGTTACTTTTTCACATTTATTGACTGACAGCTCTCCTGTCCCCATGTTGAGAGAAATAAAGTCCAGAGGTGTTGTGTGTGGTGTGTAAACATGGTTATTGTAGTTCTAGACTAAATGTGAACATGCATTTTCTCATCTCACTTGCAATCTCACTTTATTAACCAATGTCTTTGTTGCTGACCTTCAATGATCTAATTCAACCATACCAATAAGCAAAAATTACTTTAGATTAGATTTAGAAATTAGAGTGTTGAACTTCCTTCTACAGTATCCTATTCTTCTCCAGAATGGCAGCACAGCTGAAAGGTTTGTTTGAGCTTCACCCTCTACTGTACAGGCATAGATGCTTTTCTTTCAGCCTTTTGGTGTGAAAGGGCCTTAACATTTGCCGAAAATATAACTTTTTTTGTTATTAAAAACAAACAAGCAAGCCCAGCCCAGGTGAGAAAAAGTAACGCAAAAGTATTGTAACGCATTGCTTTTCATAAAAAGTAACTAAGTAATGCAATTAGTTAACTTTTTAGGGAGTAAAAAAGTACATATTTAGTCGTTTTCAAGGTTCCTTGTGAATGGGGATAGTTTTGACAACGTTGTGGTCTTTATGCAAAAAAGTACATTGTTGTCATGTAGATGTGCCCTTACAGTCTTCTAGTGTGAGCTTGCCCTTAGGCCAGTGGATTGCGGCGGAGATTCCCCAAGGACGAAAGATCCATGATTTCAAGATCCAAGCTATATACAGTTGTAAGAAAAAGTATGTGATCCACATGCAGAATCTGTGAAAAATTTTAACAAAATAAGAGAGATCATACAAAATGCATGTTATTTTTTGTTTAGTAGCCTACTGTCCTGAGTAAGATATTAAAGAATTAAAACATTGGATGACTAGTAATTTTCTTCTATTAAATTCAGATAAGACTAAAGTATTACTTATTGGGCCAAAAACTTGTACACAGAATCTCTCAGACTACAATCTGCATTTAGAAGGATGTACTGTTACTCCATCCTCGACAGTTAAACACCTGGGTGTTATATTAGACAGCAACTTGTCCTTTGAAAATCATATTTCATATGTTACAAAAACAGCCTTCTTCCACCTCAGAAACATTGCTAAGATACGGAATATGTTATCTATTTCTGATGCAGAAAAGTTAGTTCATGCTTTCATGACATCTCGATTAGATTACTGTAATGTATTATTAGCTGGTTGTCCTGCTTCCTCAATAAATAAGCTACAATTAGTACAAAATGCAGCTGCTAGAGTTCTTACCAGGTCAAGAAAATATGATCATATATCACCAATTTTATCATCTCTACACTGGTTACCCATTAAGTTCCGTATCGATTATAAAGTATTGCTAATGACCTATAAGGCTCTAAATGGTTTAGCTCCTGTGTACTTAAAGAGCGTGAAGGATTGTAGGGCGATAGAAGATCAGTTAAGATCACAAAACTCTGGATTTCTGGTTGTACCTAGGATAGCTAAGTCCATTAAAGGAGGGAGAGCGTTTTCACATTTGGCTCCGAAACTCTGGAATAGCCTTCCTGATAATGTTCGGGGCTCAGACTCGCTCACCCAGTTTAAATCTAGATTAAAGACGCATCTCTTTAGCCAAGCATTCACGTAATGCCTCTCATACCAGATCAATTGCACATGACTATCTTTGCTTAATGTTATGAACAGCAGCTACGCTAATTATTCTCCATTTGCCTTTCTGTTTTACTATGTTTTTACTATTTACTATTTACGATAGTGACGAGAGGACATCAGCTTCAGTTTGGATCCAGCCTCTTAAGAAGACCTCAGATGACCAACACCTATGAAGAGACGGCGCCAACTCCTGCGAGGACTTCAGAAGACGCAATCATCTGGATCAACATGCACCCAATTTCTATATCCTAATTATTGTTAATGTAATTCATTTTTCCAGGAGCTCATTGCTTCTACCTTCAGTTAAACTGCTAACAGTGATTATAAATTAATTGCCTAAATTACTACATTATTTGCTAACTGCATTCTTTAAATTGTAATGTTGACATGCATTCTCTGTAAAGCTACTTTGAAATATGTATCGTGAAAAGCGCTATACAAATAAATGTGAACTGAATTTAATATTTTACATAAAAGATGTTTATATATAGTCAAAAAGAAAAGAAAAAAAAAGCTGAATTAATTTAAATGGCCCCATTCAAAAGTATGTGAACCATTGGTTCTTAATACTGTGTGTGGTTACCTGGATGATCTACAACTGTTTTTTTTTTTTTTTTTGTGATGGTCGTTCATGAGTCTCTTGTTTGTTCTGAGCAGTTAAACTGAGTTCTGTTCTTCAGAAAAATCCTCCAGGTCCTGTAGATTCTTCAGTTAAGCATTTTTTGCATATTTTAACCCTTTCCAGCAGTGACTAAATGATTTTCAGATCCATTTTATCACACTGAGGACAACGGAGGGACTCAAACACAACTATTAAAAAAGGTTCAAACATTCACTGATGCTCCTGAAGGAAACACGATGCATTAAGAGTTGGGGGTGAAAACTTTTGAATTTGAATATCAAGGTAAATTGTACTTATTTTGTCTTCCGGGAAACATGCAAGTAACTTCTGTTGCTTCCGGAGGGCAGTACTAAATGAAAAGCAATGATATTTCAGTAAAATAAGAACAATTTGGATATCTTCATCCTGTTCAAAAGTTTTCACCCCTCGGCTCTTAATGCATCATGTTTCCTTCTGGAGCATAAGTGAATGTTTGAACCTTTTTTTAACAGTTGTGTTTGAGTCCTTCAATTGTCCTCAGTGTGAAAAGATGGATCTCAAAATCATACAGTCACTGCTGGAAAGGGTTCAAATATGCAAAAGATGCTTGAAAACTGAAGAATCTAGAAGATCTGGAGGATTTTTCTGAAAAACAGAGCTCAGTTTAACTGCTCAGAACAAACAAGGGATTCATGAACAACCATCACAAAACAAAAAAACAGTCATAGATCATCCAGGTAACCACACACAGTTTTAAGAATCAAGGGTTCACATACTTTTGAATGGGGTCATTTTAATAAATTCAGCTTTTTTTTTGTCTTGTGGACTATATATATATATATAAACATCTTTTATATAAAATATCTTACTCAGGACAGTACTAAACAAAAAATAACATGCATTTTGTATGATCTCTCTTATATTGTTAAAATTATTCACATTTTCACAGAATCTGCAAGTGGTTCACATACCTTTTCTTGCAACTGTATAGAGGCCTCTTCTCGCGCTGATTGGTTGTATTATCTGAACATGCTCCTCCCGAACTTTGTTAAATAAACTTCTAAAAAAAAAAACTTTTCATATCCATGTTAATTAGATGCATACCCAGAGCATATGCTCTGAAAGAACTCACTCTGGAGCTAACTGTGAAAACCCATTAAATTTGTTCCATCGCAGTCAATAGGTTTGCATCTTACAACAAAATAGCAACAACTGAAACATATTATGAAAATAAAACAAATATTTTCTCTTTTTTTTTTTCTCTCTTTTTTTTTTACCATGCCAATAAATCTACTTGATTTGCTATGAGAAGAGACATGACTCGACCACAGACCACGTCTCTGTTCATGTTATGTAAACACTTAATTATATACTTTGAAAAATTGCTATCAATAGTCATTTATATCCATTTAAAAAAAATAACTACATGCACATGTACTGCTACATATACTGTGCTAGACTAACTGGAACGAGTCACAGCACTTACATTTAGTTGCCCTATTGTTGGTTTGATTGCTTCTATTGTCCTCATTTGTAAATCGCTTTGGATAAAGCATCTGCTAAATGATTAAATGTACATGTAAATGTAGTCAATATTTATTTTGATTACTTTCATGTGACTGATCAATTGAGCAGTCACATTGACTATATATTTACATGTACATTTAACCATTCAGCATATCCAAAGTTCTGTCATCAGATTCATGTAATTTGATGTCATTTCTCTTCAAGACCTCCCATTGCTTGACTTAAAACACTGATTAATTGTGTCTGCTTCAGACAGGTGTTACGGTACAGAAGGGACGGAGGCAGATGTAAGACAAACAGTAGGGTTTATTGATACCAGCAGAGTGGCACCACGGAGATGTTCTAGGGCAGCTGGGACGAGAGGAAGGGGATACCGGAACTTGACAGTTATCTTGTTCAGTGCACGATAATCAATACAGGGCCGCAGGCCTCCGTCCTTTTTAGCCACGAAGAAGAAACTCGAAGCAGCAGGGGAAGTAGACGGGCGGATGTAACCCTGATTAAGTGCCTCTTTGATGTAATCCTCCATGGCCTTCTCCTCCGGTACAGACAGGGGGTATATTCTTCACCTGGGCACTGGCTCACCCACCCGGTAACAGATCGATGGCACAGTCCCATGGCCGGTGTGGAGGCAGCTTGGAGGCTCTTTGAGGGCAGAAGACGTCACTGAAGGGGGTGTAACAGGCTGGAATGTCTTACGGAGCATTTCTCAATCGGACTCTCAATGGAGGTGGCACAGAGGGAGAGATCATTCGCACGAGGAAACTTGGGAACAGGAAACTCGGAGAAACAGGTTTCGCCCGTACGCCACAAGATGGTTGGGTTGTGCTGCTCTAGCCACGGGCGCCCCAGGACCACGTCAGAGGTGGATTCCTCCAGAACCAGCAGATGAATTTCTTCCACATGTAATATTCCCACTCGTAACAGAAGAGGACCCACGCACCAACTGACCTTTCTTCGGCTTAGGGGTTTGCCCGTGATGGAGTGGACCTGGTAGATGGTCGGAGAGGGCGTGGTCTTGAGCTGGAGCTGTCTGCAGAGGGAGTCCTGCTGACCCTGAATCGAGGAACGCCACCACTGGAATGGATATATCAGCAGCAGTAAGGTTTACAACAGTAGTGAATGGTTTCATCTTCTTAATGGAGGGAATGATAGCACTCACCATGGGACGAGGAGGACGGATGGGGCATGCAGATCTGACATGCCCAGGAGCACCACAATACAGGCAGAGATTCAGGGTCAGCCGGCGTTGACGTTCTGCGGAAGAGAGTCGGGATGAATCCACTTGCATGGGTTCGCTGGCTGGTTCTGGAGGGCTGACGGGTTCTTATCGACGGAGGAGGATGTTGGAGAGTGGTTGGCCCTGGTGTTCTTCGATACACGACTGCATACGAGAGCCGACGCGGATGGAGAGTTGGATAAAGCGTTCGAGGCCGATGGAATCCTCGTATGCAGCGAGATGCAACCGCTCACTCGGTTCCAGACCCTGACGATAAGAGGTGATGAGGGCTTGCTCGTTCCATCCACTCGCAGCAGCCAGTGTTCTAAATTGCAAGGCATACTCATTGACAGACATAGATCGCTGTTTCAAATTGTAAAGCTTCTCACCAGCAAATGAATCGGAGACCGGCTTGCCGAAAACCTCACGGAAGTGCGAGACGGAGGAGTATGATTGCACTGCAGGACCCTTTTGTGTCCACAGGGAGTCTGCCCATTGCAAAGCTTTACCTTGTAGTTGAGAGATGATGAAAGCTACTTTTGAGGTATCGTCAGGGTAGAGGCACGGTTGCATCTCCAGGACCAGCTCACATTGCAGGAGGAATCCGCTGCAATCCTCCGCCGATCCTGAGTAGGGCGCCGGTTTAGCCATGGGACTGGCGTGAACCACAGGTGAAGGAGTGGAAGCAGGGGTAGCGGAAGCAACGGGTGGTGACGGTCTTGGTGGTTGAGGAGTGAGAGCTTGACGAAGGGCGTCCACGAGCTCTTAATACGGGTCCCGGTGACTCATGCTGGTATCGGCTGTTGTTGGTCCGGTCTTCTGTTACGGTACAGAAGGGACGGAGGCAGATGTAAGACAAACAGTAGGGTTTATTGATACCAGCAGAGATAGACAGAAGTGCAGGTGAGTAATACGTGATGTAGAGTTGAAGATAGCAATGCTGAATGGTAATACTGTCCTTAATGTGGTTGTAGGAAGGAGGAATCTGGATGGCGCTGGAGACTTGGAACACTGGAGACTTGGAACACTCACACACAGGAGGATTGGCACACGAGGGAAACCGAAGACGTTGGAGACAGGTATGTAGTACGTTTGGAGTCCTTAAGGTAAGCATACGGGTATGTATGATGCAACAAGACTGGACACTGAGTGTGTGTGAGTGTTGGCTTCTTATACTGTGACTGATGAGTGCTGATGGGGTGCAGGTGCCGGTGATTAGTACTCGGGTGATTGAGTGTGCTGGGATTGAGTGAGGGTGGAGCCTGGCGTGTCTGTGACAACAGGTAAATGTTTAAATAAATACTCTCCAAAAAGATCTTGTAAAAAGAGCAAACCATTACTTGGACCATTTGATATTCATATTTTGAGAAAGTACATCTAGACAACATCATTGAGGAAGTTAATTGTATTTGAAGATTTGTTTTAAAAAAGTGACTTGAAATGAAATGTTGAGGAAATGGTGCTGCAATAAAAAGTGCAATAAAAATATCCTTTCTTACCTGAAACATTCAATGAGTAACCTCCCTTCAAAGTGAACTCATTTTATAAATAAGAAACTTTGAAAAAGAAATGATTAAAGGCCAGAAAGAAAGTGTATGCTACTCAGAAGCATGGTTTAAGATGGCGTGTTGGGCATGAAACTGGAATCTGTAGTGACAATTCTTTTAATAGAATTATACAACACTTTTCCCCCACAATGGACTATATGCACGGCTACTTCCTGGTTTTAAGTAAGCCAGCTCAGTTACTTCCGGTCAACTGCCAAAAATCAGCTGTGCGTGAAGATGACTTTCTAAACTCGCTCTCTTCGGGATTTACCTCACGTAAACATAAATAATGTACACCGCCTTATTCAAGACAACTCCAAGGCTTCTTCCAGTAAGCGGGAAAAAGGATTTAAGTTGTACATATCCAGTTATATTTATGACTATGAAGGTAAGTTAGCGATTATTAAGAATGCCATTATGTTGTTTACTAGATAGCATCGCTTAAACAGTTACGATAGTGTGTAGTTGTGAGCATTTAAATGTACAATTATGTGTCTGTGTACTCTCCTGGGATTACCAGGCTCTACATTTTAAATTATATGTTGTTAAATAACATGAAATGGTATGTTAATACTGCTATTGTTGCTTACTTAAAGCTGCAGTCCTTAACTTGTTTTGTTTTCAAAGTTTACAAAATGTATATAATAAACGAGTACATCATGAATCCATTTTCCAAACCGTGTTTTTGTCTTATCCTTAATCACGGCGGTATACCTATAATAGGTGTTTATATTCAGACTATTTTAGGCCGTTGGGTCGTACTGCGGAGTAGCACAGTACCTGCGTGACTCCCCATAGACATAAACAGAGAGAAGTAGCTCCAATGTTCTTTCGCAAGGACTTCCGCTTTAATGTACACAAATAAAAAAATAAATAAATGATGTCAATTATCTGTATGACCATAAAAAACTATAAGCCATTAAGATTCCTCTGCTGAGGAACAATCCAAGTGAGTGCATGTGCTTTGATATTCCATGTGTTATTATTTTGTTTCTCAGTTTCTGACAAGAACGAGGCAGGACAGGTTTCCGTGAGGGCAAAATGCTTCAGGTCGATGAGGAAAAATGAGAGATCACACAACTTGAGTGTAGGGGCATGAGATCAGGTTCAATGTAATAAGGTTTACAGTGTCTGCTCTCTGGGAATTAAATATTATTTGTTTTTGTTTGTTTTGTTTTAATACAGATAGTGATTGTAATAGACAGGCTTACTGGACCGCTGGACACTCAGTGTTTTCTAACAAGTATTTACATAGTAATGTAATGCCTACTATATAGGTCTAATATGATTCCCATAGAGCAGAGTTGTTTCGCTTGCCAACATTTGACACTGTAGCCCAAGGAATGTTTAAACACTAGCTACAGTGTAAACTAGGATAATTAACTATTAAATTTATCATTTATTCCAGTAATACCACAATGACAATGATTGTCTAGATCCTAAAACACATAGGATATATTTTTAATTGATATATCTATTTTGTTTACAGGTTGTTCTCAAACACTCCAAACCTGTTGAGCTGTTGGCCTATCAGTGCTCATGTGTGGCAGGGCTTGCTCTATGTAATCATATTGCAGCATTGCTCTTCCAAACAGCACATTACAGCCAACAGGGAGCGACAGCTGTCCCCCCTACTCACAGCTGCACAGGGTCTGAGCAGCAATGGCATAAACCCAGACTCAGGTGATGTTGGTCAACACTATCACAATTAATACATTATTAATTTAACATTATATAATATTTTGCTACATCTTCTTTATGGTGTAAGTTTTGTTCTTGCTCTCATTTCAACTCGCAACAACTTCCAATAGCACAGAGAGTGCAGCATATTTTGAGAATAGTAATCATTGAGCTACACTAAACTACATATAGCACAAAGTAAATGAGTTCTTATACAACATTCATTTACAGGGCTTTAAGCCTGGCCCAACCAATGAAATGGTGATATTGTCAGCTAGGCCCAAGGAGAGAAGATTAGCAGAAGGCATCAGGTAAGGTGTAGGAATGGAAAGTAGTTTTACCACATTTACTACATTTATTGAAAATATGTATTAACATGTAAAAAAGTATTTTTTTCCCCAGACTGGTTTATGATCTTTGTTATCTGGACTGAACATTACATGAACCTTTAATTAACACTGTGTACATGTGTTATGTTTTCAGGAGCAACCTGTATAAAGCAGCCTGTAACCTGACCTGTGGCCTCCCAGACATGTCAGTTCTGCGGGTGAATGATATTTACGAAGGCATGTCAAGAGAAACTGCTCCTTTAATAACCACCATGGGGATTTCAGGGGATGTGCCTTTGGTGGACAGTGTTTTTGGAAAAGTCCAAGAAGGGAGTTTACTCTCTTATCAACTTCCAGCATGGAGCCCTCCAAAGACCTGTCCACATACCACCGCACCACCACGACCATCTTTACCCCTTGATGGCTACTGTCTGGGTCCCTCAGAGTGCTGTTTTGTGTTGACTCACCATCAGCAGCAACACATGACTTCTCTAGCAACAACAGAGGTCATGGCACACCAAATTGAGTTGGGCACAAGACAACAAAGCTCAATGAAAGAATGGCATTTATTGAGAAAGCCACGTGTGACTTCTTCTAGATTCAGGTAACTGTAAACTATGTGGCATTCAGCACATTTTGTTTTCTCATTTAAATACTAATTTATTGTCATCTCATTTAAATACCTAAGTTGTTTTTATGTGTATCAATTTATTTATAGAGAAGTTTGCCATGTGAGAGGGCAGTCCTCAGCGGAGAGTCTAGCAGTAAGAATTTTGCGGTCTGGCTTTCAGTCTGCAGAAATTAAGAGGGGCCTTCAGATGGAGCCCAAAGCTATTGAAGAGTACTGCTGCATTCAGGAGGTAAATCACTACCCTTGTGGTTTTATCATCCACCCCGATGCACCTTGGCTTGGCTCATCACCAGATGGGTTGGTGTATGACCCTAAAGCAATCCAGTGTTTGGACTGGTGGAAGTTAAGTGCCCAAATTTGAGAAGTTATGTGGACTGTTCCTACCTTAGGGTCTCTGGTGGAGTGCTACAGCTCAAACAGTCTCATACTTATTACTGGCAGGTGCAGGGCCAACTACTCATTTCCGGATTAAAGTGGTGTGATTTTGTTGTATACACTGAAGACGACATGTTCATACAAAGAATATACAGAGATGAGGGAGTCATTGAAACAATCAAGCAAAGGGTTGATTACTTTTACTTTTATCTTCCACCACTTATGGCTTGAAATGTTCAGCTATTCAGTTATTTCAATCCATTCAATCAATCAATTTCCCTCAATTTGTACATATCTTTTGGCCCATGTTTTATTTTGAACTGTTTCCATAAAGGTACAGGTACTACAGGATCTGTTGTCAACTTATTAAATGATATATTTTCCTATACATGTTATTTGTTTGTGTGTTCTAAATGTATACTTCATTACTACTTAGTGAGTGTGTGTATATATATTCATTGTATATATATGGAAATGATTCAACTGTGTATATATGGGAAATTATTTTTTTGTCGCATGTAATACAGTCTTTTACATTATAATGTCATAGTAATGGAAATGATGTAATGAGATGTACATATGTAATCTATTATTTATTAAATTACTTTTTCCTATGAATGTTATTGTTTTTTTTTTAAGGTAATAATTCATTAGTACCTGAAAATAGTATTTTATAACTATTGTTTGAAATGATCAGAATGAAATACACAATTATAGATTCAAACAATTGCTAACAACATAAAGAAAGGGATTAGACATGTCAAATCATTAGAACTATTTATTATGTAAATATTTACTGTGCATGAAAGTAGTATTCTTTTATTACAGATGACTTAAAAGCACTTGAAATAAAATAAAGTACATGCAAATGTACATGCAAAAAATGCAAATAATTCAATAGTTATATGTTCAAAGAATATGCAATGTTCAGCAGTGCATAAATAACATGAGGTACTATAAAATGCAATTTATAAAAAGTAATATACAAAGGTACATTTAAACAAAGTAGTTACAAAAATGTAAAATATATTAACATTTGTATAGGTAAACAAACAATAGGTATATCATTGCTAAAAGTGAACAACAATTCTCAGGTCATTTGTATAGATTTTCTAAAAACAAACAATTTTAACAAAGTGGCTGAAAAAAAACTATTGTAACATTTTGGCAAACAAATTGTGAATTTTTATATATATATAGCTATGGAAAAAATTAAGAGACCACTTAACATTGATTTCTGAACTTGGAGTGGTCTCTTAATTTTTTCCATTGCTGTATATATATATATATATATATATATATAAACTATTTACAGACACAATATGTGTTTCTCACAGAACACAAGTGCTACTCTGGCTTCTTTGCCCAAGCCTTTACAAGAGGCCCGTTTTCATAGTTTGTCAGGAGACATGCAAGAGCATACAGCTGATTAATGTTGCCAAAAAGCCGAAGTGGAATCTCTGTGTCAAAGAACTTATGTTCCTTAACACGGCGTATGAGGCGCTCAACGTGTACCCTGAGGCGTGCAATTGCTTGAGTCTCCCTGACCTCACAGGCAAACATCTGGGATCTTGCAGAGAGAAATGCTGGCCTATAAATCTTGCAAGGCACAAGGTCATCAACAAGGAAACCACGGTCAACCATGATGGCCATCCCAGGTCTCAAAAGAGAGAGAATTCCGGACTCTCTGGTGATCTGTTTATCACTGATGGAACCAGCGTACAGTGAAAAGATAAATGTGACCGCCCCATGAGGAGCCACTCCAAGCAGCCCTTTGAGAGTACAGTGGGACTTGTATGTTGAGAACATTTCACTTTGGAGAAGAGGTGATGAAGGGCACTGGCACCTCAACTCTGTGCAGTCCAGGATGACAGTGGTGTCTGCATAGTCCTTAAACTCAGCTGGCAGATGTTCCCTGATTTTCTCCTCTGGTATCCAGATCCTCACAGACCCTAGCACAGTGTACAGAAAGTTGCTCCATGATGTGATGATCCGACTGACTGTTGACTGGTGGACTCCATACCGGTCAGCAAGGTCATGCTGTTTTGAACCCAGAGCAAGGTAGTTGAGAAACATGAACATCTCATCAATGGGCAGCAGGGAACGAGTCTGTTCAAAAGAAATAGAAATTACATTATGTTTCTCTCAACTTCCTTGATCTTTGTTAAGTTGTATTGTATGGTCCATGTAAATAACTACTTACTACAGTGGAACTTGGCTCTGTAAAGGTGCCTCTCTGTGCTTGTGTCACACTGACCATAGATGGCAGCGAGGGCTCTATTAAGGCCCAGAATCTCATCAGAAGGTCATAGGATGCAAATCTATAGTAATACAATTCAGATATTAGCATTTAAATCTTGAATTGGTGTATACTATAAAATTACTTTGATGCATTACATACATATACATATATATACACACACACACATATATATATATACATATATATATATATATATATATATATATATACAAATATATATACATGTATACATATATATATATATATATACACTTAACATTGATTTCTGAACTTGGAGTGGTCTCTTAATTTTTTCCATAGATGTAATATATATATATCTATCAGCCTCTCTCTATTTCTCTCTTTCTTACACACACACACAAATTGTGCGTTTACGACATCCAAGTCACTTTAGTCGGAGCAATATTTAATCATTAAACTTTTTTTCATTAATGTCTGTAAACTTTAGTCCATTTACCCCTACAATCTCTAATCTGAGCCTGCTGGACATCTTACCTTGTGAAAAAACGTATGTCCTTGTCTGAGGCAACAAAACGATGAATCCCAAAGCGCTGATTCATTGTCAGCTTCTCGACTTGTTCCTTCAGCTTGAGAATCTCCTCTCTGAGAGACATGTTGTCATCAAAGGCTAAATCGACAACTGCGGGATCTGGAGCCGAAGCGTAGTCGTGGTCCACGAGCATATCAGCCTCCTCGCCCGCGGTGTCATGGTCCGGCGGCGGCCGCTCTCTCCTCTCCCATACCCCCGGTCTTGAAGTGGGAAGGGTGAAATCGTTCCACGCAAACAAAGTTTGAACAGCTCCCTTGATTAATAGCCGTCTCCCTGTCTCGGACACTAGCTCACGAACATCCTCCTTTTTAAAATGCCGGCTACATACTCGTGTATGGGGACTTACTGTGAAGTTGTCCCTCCGGATAGCGACAAGCCATTTTCGCCTGATTTCCGCGTCAGATGGAAATGTGTGAAAACGAAGTACTTTGTTGTACTTACTCGAGGCTTGACACAGAGGCACACAACAATGTTCAGCTGTAGTGCTGTCGGTTTGCTGAAATTTACAAGTTTTCTTACAAGACATATCGTTATCGCTTGGTAAAAAAAAATATCACCTCAGCGGTATGATAGCGGAAGTGACTGAGCTGGCTGAGATTTTAGCGGAAGTATGGAATCCTCCCCGTGTGCATATAGCCTATTTGCTTAAACCACTATATTCACTGATACAAATGACAATTTCCATACTTAAACTCACAAAGTTTACATCAATTGGTTAAGTAGAGCATTACATCACATCACAAACAACAGAAGATGCAAAATATCATTTTAAATACACAGAGAGTTTTAACAACACTAACTAGCTGTCACGAAGTCAGCAACACCATCTGCCCAGCCATCAGCACCAGATTTGACCACTTGTTCACTATCCCCGGAATTCTGATCACCTGCACCTGTTTCCCATCATCAAGTCACCCTTTATAAGCCATTGCTCCCTTAACTTCAGAGTCTGGTCTCGTCACTCGACTACAGACTCACCTGAGTGCTTACCTGTTCATTCTGATCCTGTTCCTCATCTTCAGTCATCTGTTCTCTCCTCATCTTAGTCATCCTGTTCCCTATTCGTCTGCCTGCTTCACCACCACACCACCTGCATCAGAAAGACTGTGTTACCATCCAGCTAAGTTCAAGTCATACTCCTGTCCAGCTGACCTTTGCAGTGGGCACAATCGTTGTAGTCCAACGCTCAAGTCCCCAACTCCCTGTCAGAGTTCATCAGCCACTTCAAGGAAGTTTTCGGACAGACTGTATCAACCCTCTCTGTACACGATTAACTCTTCAATCTTCGTCAAGGTACAGATTCTGTCAATACATACACCTTACAATTTGCACACTAGCAGCCCTAATTGGCTGGAATGAGACTGCCTGGAAGGATTAAATGCTGAAATTCGTCAACTGATGGTGATATACACTATATTGCCAAAAGTATTGGGACACCCCTCCAAATCATTGAATTCAGGTGTTCCAATCACTTCAATGGCCACAGGTGTATAAAATCAAGCACCTGGGCATGCAGACTGCTTCTACAAATTTTGTGAAAGAATGGGTCGCTTAGGTTAACCTGATAGGTTGGCACCTGTGCAATAAGTCCATTTGTGAAATTTCCAAACTTCTAAATATTCCACGGTCAACTGTTAGTGGTATCATAACAAAGTGGAAGCAATTGGGAACAACAGAGCAGGATCAGCGCATGCTGAGGCGCACAGTGCACAGAAGTCGGCAACTTTCTGCAGAGTCAATGGCTGAGCAGCTGCAGTCAAGCCTTACATCACCAAGTGCAATGCAAAGCGTCGGATGCAGTGGTGTAAAGTGAAGTGAAGTGAAGTGACATGTGGCCAAGTATGGTGACCCATACTCGGAATTTGTGCTCTGCATTTAACCCATCCAAGTGCACACACACAGCAGTGAACACACACACCGTGAACACACACCCGGAGCAGTGGGCAGCCATTGCTGCGGCGCCCGGGGAGCAGTTGGGGGTACGGTGCCTTGCTCAAGGGTCTCACATCAGTCGTGGTATTGAGGGTGGGGAGAGCGCTGGACATTCACTCCCCTCACCGACAATCCCTGCCGGACCTGAGACTCGAACCCATGACCTTTGGGTTACAAGTCCGACTCTCTATCCATCAGGCCACGACTGCCCCCATGTCGTGGCCTAATGGATGCGCCACTGGACTCTAGAGCAGTGGAGACGTGTCTGGCAATCCGATGGACAAGTCTGGGTTTGGCGGTTGCCAGGAGAACGGTACTTGCCTGACTGCATTGTGCCAAAGTGTAAAGTTTGGTGGAGGAGGGATTATGGTGTGGGGTTGTTTTTCAGGGGTTGGGCTTGGCCCCTTAGTTCCAGTGAAAGGAACTCTTAATGCTTTAGCATACCAAGACATTTTGGACAATTTCATGCTCCCAACTTTGTGGGAACAGTTTGGGGATGGCCCCTTCCTGTTCCAACATGACTGCGTACCAGTGCACAAAGCAAGGTCCATAAAGACATGGATGAGCGAGTTTGGTGTGGAGGAACTTGACTGGCCTGCACAGAGTCCTGACTTCAACCCGATAGAACACCTTTGGGATGAATTAGAGCGGAGACTGCAAGCCAGGCCTTCTCACCAACATCACCGCCTGACCTCACAAATGCGCTTCTAGAAGAATGGTCAAAAATTCCCATAAGCACACTCCTAAACCTTGTGGCAAGCCTTCCCAGAAGAGTTGAGGCTGTTATAGCTGCAAAGGGTGGGCCAACTCCATATTAAACCTTCGCGGATTAAGAATGGGATGTCATTAAAGTTCATGTGCACATAAAGGCAGGCGTCCCAAAACTTTTGGCAATATAGTGTATGATGATGCGATGGGGCTTGAGAACCTCATCCAGAAAACCATCCGGGTGTCACAACGCCTATCTGCATGCTTACTGCAACAACCCGCTCTGCATCCTTCGTCCTCTGTAACACCTGTCGCCCTTCCAGCACAAGAGCCAATGCAGATCGACTCCAATCATCTCACTCTTGACGAGTGTCAGCGGAGGATCACGAACCTTGTTTATATTGTGGGGGAGAGGGACACATTATAACCAACTGTCCAGTCCGACCACCACGTCCAGTGGTGAGTACAATTCAACTTCTTCCTCAAATTGCTCCTTTAACTAGAACTACAGTATATATCCTAACCCATCATACTTCTGTTTCAGCACAATCTCTCATCGACTCTGGTTTAGCTGGGAACTTCATCTCTCACAACCTCCTACAAAGGCTCAATGTCAAAGGAAACGCTGCCCCCAAAATCTAGAAATACACTTCATCCTGATAAAACCGCTGGGCTGTGGTCGCATCTGTCACTTCTCCCCTACCCTGACACTCCGCATTGGAAGTCTGCACGAAGAGAAGAGTTTAACCATTGACATCATCCTGGGGCGTCCATGGCTACAACATCATGAGCCAAGAATCAACTGGAACACTGGTGAGATCCTTCAGTGGGAAGAATCCTGTTTTCAAGCCTGCCTATCTTCAGTTATCAAGGTTCCTCCTGTCAGTCTTCAGACCAGCTCTGGTCCTTCTTCTGCCGTTTCCCTCAAATCAACCTCCATCCAAAGTCCCGAGACAGAGAGTAAGGTGGAGATTCCTCCAGAATACCGGGCGTTTCAGGATGTGTTCAGCAAGCAGTAGGCAACCCAATTATCACCACATCGGCCATGGGACTTTGCAATCGACCTGCTACCTGGGGCTACTCTGCCCAAAGGCGGAGTTTACCCTTTGTCCATCCCGGAGCAGAAGGCCATGAAGGAGTACATCAAGGAGGCTCTTCAACAGAAATGTATATGTCCATCAACATCGACACTTCAAGCTTTTTCTTTGTGAGCAAGAAGGACGAAGGCTTGCGGTCGTGTATTGACCACCGGACATTAAACTCACAAACAGTTAAGTTCAGCTACCCTCTTCCTCTGGTCCCAGCAGCGTGGAGCTCGCATATTCTCCAAGCTGGACTTACGAAGTGCCTACAATTTAATCTGCATTCGGAAGGGTGACGAAGGGAAGACCGCCTTTGTGACCCCTTCAGGACACTATGAATAACAGGTGATGCCCTATGGCCTATCCAACTCACCGCTGGTCTTGTAGAACTACATGAACGAGGTATTCCGTGACTTCCTCAACCAGTTCGTCATCATCTACATAGAAAACATCCTCTTTTATTCCCGAACTCTGACTGAGTATCGTCAATATGTGGAGCAGGTCCTTCAGCGTCTTCATGAAAAATAGGTTAATTCAAACTCTCTTCAAACAAACTGCTTGCAACCATACAAAGTTTAAGTTGGCTGTTACATTTGGATTAAAATCATAATTCACAAATTTGGTAACACTTTATTTTGATGGTCCACTTTAGACTTTCTGTTGACTATACAGTTTACATTTCACCTACATGTCCACTCACTCTCATTCGAGTATTAGTAGACTGTTTGCTTAATATCTGCTAACACTTAATGTGATGGTCTGTCAACAGATGTTCTATAAGTAACTTTGCAAGTAAGTCAACTTATTCTACTAACCTTAATTCCTTATTCTGCTAACCCTAACCCGACCCCTAACAGTCTTCAAATTCTGCACAATTCTAATAGTGCACAATACTGAACATAATTCTCTCTCTTCCACATCTTTTTACACTTGAATGGACAAATACACACAAAAAAAAGTCAAAATATTCCCGTAAACACTGTCAGTTATGTCTTAAGTGAATGTGAACTGTTGACAAAGTAAAAGCATAACAGTATATCCGTGCAGCTCTTAAAGTGACAGCAACCTTAAATTCCTGCTGCCATCAATAACGTTAATCAAACATCAAAAGACAAAGAAAAAAATTCCCTCGCTGTTCTTAACTGAATAACTTTTGTAACTATATTTGTAATGTATATTTTATTGATAAAGTGCAGTGTTATTTTACATTTGATTAGTTTCTGTAGCTGAATACCTGAAAATCTGCAGCTAGTGTTTATTCCTTTTGTGGTGAGAACGTAATGAAACAAATACTCAAATGTCTTTGTTGATTTTATTCTTGCAAGAAGGTTGTTCAATGCAGATACAGAGTTCGACAAGGAACACCCTCACACAGTGCTGGCTGTCTTATATACCCCTCTTATTGTTCCTTGTTACCCCAAACCAATCCTAAAACATGTTACTTTATTAGGATCATAAAAATTATTTTTTATGTATTTTATGTAAAATAAGAGAAGTCTAAACCTTAGCAGATGCCTTATTGAACTCCAAGCTGCCTAGACAAAACATCTGCACCCTTACCTCACTTCCTTTGTTAGTTTCAGAAGTGCTTCTCAAAAAAAATAACAACATAAGCAGTAATTTTCCACTGAACAATCTGTATTAAATGTCATACAAGACAGAAAGAAAACAAATATCAATGCGTCATTTAATAAATCAAGAAAATAAATGATAAATAATAAAAATTCCTCTACACTAGACTGTTAACACATTCTTGTTGCTCCCACATGATATGCATTTCTGGTACACTATTTGCAAAACTCTCAGTGCTCTAGAATATTTCTAATAGTAAATGCTTACCACTTATTTAATATTATGATTCACTTGCAAAAAAATGTTTTGATCCTCCATGTCTCAAATACTGTTTAAAAGTCACACAATTGTTCATTGAAATACCAAAGAAAAAAATGGAACAAGAAAGAGGAGGAGGAAGAAGATCATATCAGAGGCCTGTCATTCTACTTTGCATGCTGTTTGGCCAAAGAACCATAATCAGTCATATGGATCAAATTAAGTAGTCACATCAAATTGGCAGGATAACACCTGCTTATCCATGACCTGATCAGGTCACAGTACTTGAAAATGACAGCATTTATTAACATTTTCATATTGTATAATGCACATTTGTTGGCATTACTTTTTCCAAAATGTATATAAATTGACTGTCTTTTTTTTTTGTAGTATCAGATTGTTACCCTTTCCCCCAAAAAATATAGTAATTAATTATGAAATGTGTGTATAATTTGGGGAAACTGGTGTATAATTCTGTGAACCATGTATATCCAGTTAAATGTATCCTGTCCTTAAAAATAAAGGCCTTCTGAAGCAAAGTGATGTGTCTGTGAAAAAAAAAATCCATATTTATAACTGTAAAAACTAAAATATCTAGCTATCGACAGATGGCAGTACGCATCGATTTACGGTGAAAGAGTGAACTCTGACCCGACGCATGACGTATTGACGAACGCGGAAACACAGAGGAGGGAGCAAAACAAAACACCAGTCACGAATTAGAAGTCTAAAATGTCGGATTTCGATATAAGAAAAGAGGAGCTTGAGTTTGTTGCCCAGCCCTATTTGTTTGAAAAGCGAGAGGCGTCAAAGCTTGTGCTACTCCTACATCGCGTCAGGGGTTACTCTTTTGGCATAAGTCGACGTGCGTACGTACGGCCATCTGCCGGAAGCTAGTTATTTTAGTTTTTAAAGTTTTAAATATGGATATTTTTCTTACACAAACACATCGCTTTGCTTCAGAAGGCCTTTGTTAACCCCCCCAGAGCTGTGTGGATATCTTTTATGATGGATGCTTGCACTTTTTTGGGCTTCAAATCTCATCCTCACTAGAATACAATAGTGAATACACTGCCATTATAAAGCTTGGAAGGGCCAGGACATTATTTAATATAACTCCGATTGCATTCGTCTGAAAGAAGAAAGTCATATACATCTAGGATGGCTTGAGGGTGAGTAAATCATAGGGTAACTTTCATTTTTTGGGTGAACTAACCCTTTAAAACAGATTCACAGCCTGTAGTCCATGCACCAAGGAGAGTTCCGGCACCTCTCTGCGAGCATCTAAAAAAGGAGTTGGACAGGGTGACATTGGGTGTGAGTGACTGGGTCAAATTAATGGTCTGTGTAAAGAAAATAATGGTTAGATCTGAAAAACTTGAATGAGAGCATAACATGCGAACATTATCAAATTCCTAAAACAGAAGAAATCACAAGTGAAATGACAGGTGAAATGGCAATCTTTTAGCAAACTTGATCTGGCAAATCAAGCTAGAGTAGCAGAGCATGAAATATTGCACCTTCATAACTCACTTTGGATGGGATTGTTTTCTGAATAAGGTTGTAATGAGCTATTTATGGATGGTATAACTGGGTTGGCACTGTGGCTCAAGTGTGTTGCCTCACAGAAAGGAGTTCCCCGGCTGAGCCAGGAGGCCTTTCTGTGTGGAGTTTTCATGTTTCCCCTGTGTCTGCTTGGTTTCCTCCACAATCCAAAAACATGCTGTATAGGTAATTGGAGACACCAAAAATTGTGAATTGTGAACTCTCTGTGCTCCTTTTTCATACCGCATCTTCTTAATAACTTTACACAACACTGCCATCTAGTGGTACTTCTACCACACAGAAATAATAACAATGATCTTGAATGTTACTGTACATCAGCCTTTTCTTTAGAGTGACACATCATTCATCATAATATTCAACATTTTAAACACAAAATGTAAAAAAATAAATAAATAGGCATGCCATTGAACACTAAAACTTTACACAAACTGAAACAAGTTCTGCATCGCATTTACATTTAAAATTAAAGAATCTAAAAAAACTCGTCAGGTTTCNTCTAATGTTATTTCATGCATTCTGACCTATATACACTGTTAAAGAGTTGCATTCTCATGCTAAACATGGCCAAAGTTTCAAACCACGAGTTGGATGTATGACAGAGTATTTCTGTGCCAAATACTGGTTTCAGGGAGTTTTTTTTTCCGAGTATGGCCCTTTATCATGTAATAAAGGGCAGAATTCCTTTTATAGGCACTTCTCCCTGATAAGCATGCGCACATACATCACCAAGAGCAAGAGCACGCCCATCAACGTGCTTTGTTTTGGGTTATGGAAGTCGAGAGATTTTCAACAATTGATAGATGTGCAATTATTCACTGATGCTCATTTAAAGTCTCTTAACTAACTACGGCGATTTCTTCTGACCACTTGACCAGTTTCTGTTTGCACTTTGTAAGATCTGGGATTAATTTCTTCCATTACAGTTGCTTTTCTGCTCCATTTATTTGCATTCAACTCTCACTACATCCTTCTTGAAAAGAGGTATTTTGGTTGCTCTTTCTCTTAAATGCTGTAATTCATACTGCCTTGCAAATTTCTGGAACTACTTGCAATTATAACATGGCCCATTGTCACTAACTACTGCTTTATGAATTCCATGTCTGGCAGATTTCAACTTGATTTATTACATTACTGCCTGTTGTACCTGCCAGTAAAACCATCAATTAGGAAAAATAATATATCACAAACAGCTAATCTCTCCAATTGAATTGAAAGAGATCAGTGCCAACCTTTTCCCAAGCTTCAGAAGTCTGCTATTATCATGGCTTGCTTGTTTCTGTATTTGAGGCATGTTTCACACCTATACAGGTGCTGGTCATATAATTAGAATATCATCAAAAAGTTGATTTATTTCACTAATTCCATTCAAAAAGTGAAACTTGTATATTATATTCATTCATTACACTTTGGACCACTTAGCAGCAGTCCAGTCCTTTTTGTCTTTAGCCCAGGCGAGACGCTTCTGACGCTGTCTGTTGTTCAAGAGTGGCTTGACACAAGGAATGCGACAGCTGAAACCCATGTCTTGCATATGTCTGTGCGTAGTGGTTCTTGAAGCACTGACTCCAGCTGCAGTCTACTATTTGTGAATCTCCCCCACGTTTTTGAATGGGTTTTGTTTCACAATCCTCTCCAGGGTGCGGTTATTCCTATTGCTTGTACACTTTTTTCTACCACATCTTTTCCTTCCCTTCGCCTCTCTATTAATGTGCTTGGACACAGAGCTCTGTGAACAGCCAGCCTCTTTTGCAATGACCTTTTGTGTCTTGCCCTCCTTGTGCAAGGTGTCAATGGTCGTCTTTTGGACAACTGTCAAGTCAGTAGTCTTCCCCATGATTGTGTAGCCTACAGAACTAGACTGAGAGACCATTTAAAGGCCTATGCAGGTGTTTTGAGTTAATTAGCTGATTAGAGTGTGGCACCAGGTGTCTTCAATATTGAACCTTTTCACAATATTCTAATTTTCTGAGATACTGAATTTGGGATTTTCCTTAGTTGTCAGTTATAATCATCAAAATTAAAAGAAATAAACATTTGAAATATATCAGTCTGTGTGTAATGAATGAATATAATATACAAGTTTCACTTTTTGAATGGAATGAGTGAAAAATATCAACTTTTTGATGATATTCTAATTATATGACCAGCACCTGTATACCATCTTCTCAATGTCAGCATTTATACCTGGCCGGTATACTGCTTATCTGGCTCTTCTTTTGCATTTTTCTATTCCCAAATGTATGTCCAAACCATAAACATCACTACGGAATTTTTCACATTCAAATACTAATCCTAAACACTCTTTTTCTGTTTGTGCATACTGTCAATCAGCATCTGTCATGGTCCTATAAGCATACGCTGGTCTCAAATCCAGTCTCCATCCAATCCTGCTCCTGGAGGGACACTGTCCTGCAGAGTTTAGCTCCAACCCCAATTAAACACACCTGAACCAGCTAATCAAGGTCTTACTAGCCATACTCCAAACTTCCAGGTGGATGTGTTCACATCATTTATATATGAGGCGCACATGTGAAGTTAGAATTTTTGAGGAAAAGGACACAATTACAAATTGTATGGGGTGTAACGGAAAAGTAATATAACAAGTAGTGTAAAAAAAACACTGTTGGCTGAAGTAATAAGTAAAGTAATAATATTACTTTTGAAAACAAGTAATGTAACAATTGGACACTATTATGGACATTCTGAAAGTGTTCTTTATTACAAGTTTAAAAAAAGAAGAGAAACAAAAATTGTGTTTACGTTACATTGTTACATTAGTGTTGATGCAAGCATCTAAACAAAAACATTTTATATGTCAATTACTCATTTTATTCTCAAAAATCACATACTATCTTAATGCAGATTGAACCCCAGAATAGATTCTCTTTGCCTATGTGTTTCTTTAACATTGTGGTAACATAAAAGTGAAGAATCTAAGCCACTAACACAGAGTTTAAGAGTTCACACCTATCCACCTTATTTTGCAACTGGAAAGTAAGCTACTTTCTGTGAATGTGCTAGACTTCCCATTCATTAGCCTCTAAATAACTAGAAGAATAACAAAGTGCAGTAGATGGTAAAAATATTTGTGCTACAAATCATGTTTATGTTTACGATAACAGATTCAGATAATATGATAACAAATACCAGCAATATCCATCAGCATAAAGGACTGTTTTTGTTCAGCTAAAATAACTGGAAGCAGATGAGACCGGAAGCCTTGCACATTCAAGTTACAAATGGCAGCACTGCTCTTACGTTAAAAATAAGGTGGATACACAAAGATTAATGTCTAAGTCCTACTGATAGTTTGGGTGTAATTCTGAATAGATGTTTGAAAATATGCAGGAGTGTTCTTTTGTGGTTGGAATATTATGACGTATGATTTTGGTATGAAATAGCTAAAGAGAATTCCATTTATACTGGATATTTGAGCCATTGCATTAAAAAGAGTGATGTATTTGCTTTTGAAAGAGAGGTATGCTGTGTAATATATAATCCAGGTCAGATAGTACAGTATTAGACTGAAGGTTATTGATTTGGCCTCATTGTAATTTTTCGGCAGATCTCTTCCCATATAGGAAAACAGGAGACACAGGAAACCAAGAAACCAACCTATGAACACAACTATGGTTATGGTTAATGCATTCCCCATTTCACAGATGAGCATAATTTGATCTTTAAAAGTCCATGAGTCGGCGATGGGTTTGTCAGGAGAGAAAGTCATCCATACAACACAAGAAATTAAATGAATGACAGACACAGATGCAATGAAGAGCCACTGGCCATTGTGCTTTACCCAAAGGCTGTGCACCTTAGGGAACTGAGCAGCCATTTTAAAAACACAAACAATTTGAAAGGAACGGACAGTCAAACAGGAAATACAGACAGTGAAGAAAAATGCAAATATGGAATTTCTCATGAGGCAAAGTGCAAATGTGGGTTCTCCAAAGAAAAAGAATGCACTTATACTAGACAAAATCAAGCACGTCAACATTAGGAAACACATGCTACCACCAGCAGACCTCACCACTGGTGTGTTGTAATTGTAGGTGAAAATACAAAATATGGCAATGAGTAAAATAATTATACATATGGCAGAAACCAAGACAGCGATGGAGGGGATTTCTGTGAACTGAAGATAGACAACAGAACGTGTCTTACATGTTGTGCTGCCTTCATCAGACCATTCATTCTCTGCACATGGAAAACAGGTATAGGGGTCCCCTGAAAAAATAATATGAATGTTTATAATAGTATTTTCCAAAAGCTTGGTAAAAAGAAGTACAGTACACTAAAATAATATACTTCACTTTTGTACTATTTTCATAAGGTGGAAATTATAACCTACAAAAATTCAAATTGTTCACACTTGTAACACAGCTAGTCATTCTTTCAAAATCTATACATGTTTTCTTTCCATTTCCATTTAGTCATTTAGCAGACGCTTTTATCCAAAGCGACTTACAAATGAGAAGAACAATGGAAGCAATCAGACCAGTAAGAGGGCAACAGTATACAAGTGCTGTAACAAGTCTCAGTTAGTCTAGCACAGCACATATACCAAAGTTTTTTTTTTCTACATAATATTTGTTTCAAAACACAAGCTCATTCTAATGTTTAATGAGAACATTTGGTTAAATCACCAGAACATAATACTATGATCTTCTTTCAGTGTAGTAGTTTTAGCAAACAGTCAATTCAATAGTAAATAATGCAAGATACATATTTCAAATCAGCCTTGTTGCTGAATTAAAGACGTTACGGTAATGCAGGCTATAGATGTCGCATTAAAAAAATTCACACATTACCTAACATGACTTAAAGGCACAATATGTAAATGATGCCGCATAATCATGGGAGGGGTTGTCTTCACATCTACAGCCGGTGGAAAAGGACTCGGGATGGGACTCGGGCAGAAATCATGTTTATGGATGAGATTATTAATGTTTTAAAGTTGTTTTCCTCAAGGGAACCAAAAAATATCCCCACAAAGACAAGAATTTTGGATATTGCCATCTGTCCCCTTAATGTAGGGTTTACCAGGATCACACACAAACAAACAAACACACACACACACACACACACACACACACACACACACACACACACACACACACACACACCCTTTGTGAACATTGTGGTTTTCATGTGAGATAAATTGCTTATTCTGTAATTATTTCCTTATATTTAGTTATCCGTTTTGGAAATTGCAAGCCACTTTTATAGAATGTATAGATGTACCGAATGATTCATCGATTACAAATTAAGATCAGTTGGTTTAAATGATAGACAAATGTTTTAAACTAAACAAGAAGAGATGCTAATGAAAAGATAGCATTATAGTAGTAACAGCATCATGAGGCAGTTACTGTGAATTAAACATTTATATAGATTAAACACTTATTTTTTGTAGTGAAAAGGATACTTTGTGATTTTGTGTTTTCTATTAACATAATTTAAAATATGCTGAAACTTAAAAAAAAAAAGTGCAATTTTGTGTAGCAGCGCAAGTCCAGGTACACCGATCAGGCATAACATTATGACCACACCTAATATTGTGTTGGTCACTCTTTTGCTGGCAAAACAGCCCTGACCTGTCGAGGCATGGACTCCACTAGACCCCTGAAGGTGTGCTGTGGTATCTCGCACCAAGATGTCAGCAGCAGATACTTTAAGTCCTGTAAATTGCGAAGTGGAGCCTCCATGGATCGGACTTGTTTGTTCAGCACATCCCACAGATGCTCAATTGGATTGAGATCTGGGGAATTTGGAGGCCAAGTCAACACCTCAAACTCATTGCGCTCCTCAAACCATTCCTGAACCATTTTTGCTTTGTGGCAGGGTGCATTATCCTGCTGAAAGAGGCCACGTCCATCAGACCAGGACACCTTCTTCCATTGCTCTGTGGTCCAGTTCTGATGCTCACGTGTCCACTGTTGGCCCTTTCGGCGGTGGACAGGGGTCAGCATGGGCACCCTGACTGGTCTGCGGCTATGTAGCCCCATACGCAACAAACTGCGATGCACTGTGTATTCTGACACCTTTCTATCAGAACCAGCATTAACTTCTTGAGCAATTTGAGCTCAGTAACTCATCTGTTGGATCAGACCACACGGGCCAGCCTTCACTCCCGACGTGCATCAATGAGCCTTGGCTACCCATGACCCTGACGCCGGTTCACCACTGTTCCTTCTTTGGAGGACTTTTGATAGATACGGACTACTGCAGACCGAGAAAACCCCACAAGAGCTGCAGTTTTGGAGATGCTCTGACCCAGTCGTCCAGCCATCACAATGTGGCCCTTGTCAAACTTGCTTAAATCCCTACTCTTGCCCATTTTTCCTGCTTGTAACACATCAACTTCGAGGACAAAATGTTCACTTGCTGCCTAATATATCCACACTAACAGGTGCCGTGATGAAGAGATAATCAGTGTTATTCACTTCGCCTGTCAGTGGTCATAATGTTATGCCTGTTGTATATGTTCATGTTCATATATGCATAAATTCTGGGACTGTTCTCGAATTGAGCAGTTCTGGTCTTCGGTCCGGGACTTACTGATAGATCTTTTGAGGACTCAGATCCAAAAGGACCCTCTGGTTTTTCTTTTGCTAGATGATTCTTCGCTGTCACTGTCTGTCAATCAATAGAGGATTCTGTCCGCTGCCCTTACTGCTGATAAAAAGGTCATCCTGAAACTGTGGTTGGAACCATCTACCCCAGCTATGTCTATTTGGATATCCTACTTCTGAAAATTGCCCTTTTGGAGCGCACCACAGCTAAAGTGCACGGCATTTATTAATGAAGTATTTATTTTAATTTATTAAGTCTTATCTTTATATCTTATGATTGTGGGCGAATCTTGGGCTTTGTTGTAAATAGTTTGTTGTAAAAATGTCTAATAAATAAAAAATCACAAATAAAGTGAAATTTTAATGTTTTTTTCTGAGATTACTTCTAAGAGTTTTGAAAATTTAGCACTTGCTTGTGAAAATTACAACAAAAAAATTAAATATTTGAACTGCATGTAATGTTTTTAGATACTTAATTTGTACTTACGAGAATAATTCACATAGCTATTGCATGGGCATTTTTTACACGTAAAACAGCAACTATGAAAACCTTCAGGTTGCCTTGAAAATCCCTCCTTACACTCAGCAGAGCAGTTTGAGAAAGGAACCTTAAAGGAATAGGAAAATGTTTCATTAAATTTAAAGTTATTCTCAACTGATTTTACACATTTCTCTAAACTGAGGTCAATATTCTCAAACAACTCAGCCATCTGAAAAATATTCAATTTCCATTCCAAATTACAAAATACAAATCACATAATTCCCTACCCACAAATTTCTCAGATCTTGCTTTCAAACATAGAAAAAAATCTTTTGTCAGCTTTATGATAAATGTGCTTTTTCAGTAGGACACATGCATATGCAATCAACAGAGAACAATCTACACCCTGAATTCCGGAAATGTCGGGATGTTTTTTTTAAATTTGAATCAAATGAAAACTAAAAGACTTTCAAATCACATGAGCCAATATTTTATTCACAATAGAACATAGATAACATAAATGTTTAAAGTGAGAAATTTTACAATTTTATGCACAAAATGAGCTCATTTCAAATTTGATGCCTGCTACAGGTCTCAAAATAGTTAGGACGGGGGCATGTTTACCATGTTGTAGCACCTGCTCTTCTTTTCAAAACAGTGTTAAGATGTCTGGGCATCGAGGTTATGAGTTTCAGGAGTTTTGGTGTTGAAATTTGGTCCCATTCTTGCCTGATATAGGTTTCCAGCTGCTGAAGAGTTTGTGGTCGTCTTTGATGTATTTTTCTCTATAGGTGAAAGATCTGGACTGCAGGCAGGCCAATTCAGCACCCGAACTCTTCTACGATGAAGCTATGCTGTTGTAATAGCTGCAGTATGTGGTTTTGCATTGTCCTGCTGAAATACACAAGGCCTTCTTAAAAAAAGTAGCAGGCATCAAATTTGAAATGAACTCATTTAGTGGATAAAAGTGTAAAAATTCTCCATTTAAACATTTGTTATGTTATCTATGTTCTATTGTGAATAAAATATTGGCTCATGTGATTTGAAAGTCTTTTCATTTTATTCAAATTTTAAAAAACGTCCCAACATTTCCAGAATTCAGGTTGTAATAGTCTTGATGTCAGTATTTCAAAATTAATTGAGAAAAACTGGAATCTATAAAGTTAAATGTTTAGATAAAGGCTCATCAAATTAAGACTTACAGAACCATTGTTATGCCAGGGCAGGAGAGAGTTGTTGATGGTAAAAGTCACTTCTGGATATGTATCATATGTGCCCACCATCTCAAACTGTGGAGGATTCACATCAGTGTGCCAGAGCACAACTGCATAACAGATGGTTGGATCATAATTATCATCATATTTCACCTGACGGCCATTGAGTGGAAAATCCAACTTCTTTATTTCTCTCAGAAGCTGTTATGAGTTGTGGTGATTTATTATTTTATTTTTTTTAACAAAAAAAAAAAACAATTTAAAATATTACTATAACTTTAGTAAAATGAATATTACCTTTGTTTTATTCATTTGTTAAATTATTATATAAAAATAAAATAATATAATATCATATAATATAATATGCAATTTCATAAAAATATTAACAATATTAATCATCTTGTTATTCAATAATGTAATTAAAATAATGATTGAAATTGTCATGGATTCAAATGAATTCACTCACCATGTATGGCTTAACCGCTATGTTTTTGCGGCATTCACTCATGTCGCACTGCAGAACCTTATGTAAAGCATGAGCTATGGTATATATGGCAGCATAGATGGCAAAGGAGAATGTGGGATTTTCATTTATAATCTCCTCTGGGGTCAACAATGTGCAGTAATCACAAACTTGATTACATGTCTTACTCGTACTCTGGATGTCATTCTCTTCATAATGGTTAACATCAGTTGTTCTCCTGTCTTTATAGACAAATTCATTAAATCTAGGCACTGACAACAATCTCTCCGTAATACCAATGACTGTGCCAATTTTCCCAATTCCTGGTTCTCTTGGAAGCTGTTGATTCATCGCCCATCCCTGACTTGCAATCCATACTTTGCCTTGGATGTTGTTCGCTATGGCTGCTTTGATAATTTTGCTTGCATATTGTGGCACAGCAAAAACAACAATGACATTGATGTTTAGCATATCAATCTTTTGAAATGTTAGATTGTAGTTTGAGTTTAGGCTTAGACGCTCTTGATAGGCCAGACAAATGCCAGTATTGCTTATATACTCGTTAAACAGCTTTAGTCCATCTGAACTGTAATCATCTTGGCTACCAAGAAAGGCAACCCAGTTCCATCCAAACCACCGTATGATGTGAATAATCATCTCTATCAGGTCTTTGTTGCAAGGGATTGTTCTTACAAAAGAGGGATACTGAAGTTTATTACTTAACGCAGAGGTAGAAGCTCCATAATTCACCTTTGAAAGAGAAGAAAACACTAAACTATAAACAATTCATTAGCATTATATACATATATATAGTAACTTGATAGTCCTGAACAAAGGGTAGGGAGTAAGTGTGTAAGCATTTTGTTATGTAAACTGTAGAAAAAGAAACAATTTACCAATGGTATAAGGTCCATTGTGATCAGTGGTGCAATAGTAATAGTTCTTGTGCTTCCATATGGCCCTGTTAAAGCAATCACTTTAGGCTGATAGTTGTTGAGTTTTTCTTTAGGTTTTATTGATCCATTATTTGAGATAAAACTTAAGACTGAAGGGAAATTCTTTGCATCAGAACAATGGTCAAAAATTTCATAGCCCAGAGAAACATTGGGCAGAAGAGTGGTGGAGTTGTTAATCTCCTCAACAGCAAACCTCATTACTTGCAACATCTGATAGCCAGATTTTGAGGAACGGTGCCTTGAAAACATCAGTGAGGAAGTTAATAGCATGTCATTTAATTTTCATTTTATAAACTGGACTTTGAGGAAATGCTGCTTTGATTTACATCATTGCATATTGATTGCCCGGCTGATAAAAAATCCTTGCTTACCTGAAACATTCAGTGGTCTCTGGGAAGAACAGGGGTGTTGCTTGTTCAATTTCATGTAAAGCGAAAAGGCCACCCAATAAGTAATCTCCTTCCAAGCTGAACTCACTTTTTGAGCAAGAAACTTTGAAAAAGAAACAATTAGTAAAGCCCACAAGGAAAATGTAAATGCTACTGAGACACATGGTTTAAGATGGCCCGTCGGTCATTAAACAGGCATGTGCAGTGACTAGTTGTTTGAGTGTCAGGCTTATATTCTACTCTTAATTTTCTTAAAACTCATTTCGATTTGCTTAAACCATATTCAATGATACAAATTTCCATATCTAAACTCACAAGGCATATGTCAATCAATTATTAAATAGAGCATTACACCACATTCATAAAATATTTTACAAACCTTCTAAACTCTCAGCAGGGTTTTACAGTTGGATTACAATCACTAAGGTTTCAAAGTTTAGAAGTGGTGAGAAAATATAACAAATGACTCTGGGATGTGTATTCAGTAGCTTTTGTTTAGTTGAGTACTGTGGTGTTACACATCACATTTGAGTATAAAATATAGTTAATGCTCTCCATGGAGGCTGAAAACCAATGCTGAATTTATAGATTTTGAACGGCCAGCAACACTATTGCTGTTCACATATACTTTACATTTTTAAATTTGCTTAACCAAATTTAAATGTTTTTGCATGCATGTCATTACTGTAGATTTGTCACCCCACAAGTGTCACAGAAATCATTTGACAAATTAAGCATCAGTTCAGGCAGGTCACATAGTCAAGCTCCGCTATCAGCTGATTGTTAAAGGGGTGGTTCAATGCGATTTCACTTTTTAAACTTTAGTTAGTGTGTAATGTTGCTGCTTGAGCATAAACAGTATCTGCAAAGTTACATCGCTGAAAGTTCAATGCAAACGGAGATATTGTCTTTTAAATTTATGGCATTTTAATGCCTACAAAAACAACCGGTTTGGACTACAACGAGCTTCTTCCTGGGTTGGTGACATCATAAACCCTGCAAAACACGCCCCCGGGAACACGCAACAAAGTGGGCGAGGTCATAATGGAAGCGGAAGAGTTGTGTACACCGGACGCGAGCGGCGCGATGCGACGTGTCAAAAGATAATATAACCTATTTGTGGCGACCAGGGCGGGCGAGAGCCGTGAGGGAACGGCGCGAGGCCGGTGACGCAAGTGATAATGAACATCACCTGCGAGGCGCGCCGGCCTCGAGTCTCTCACGGAGGAGCTCCGGGGGCATAAAAGGAGGAGCGACGACAGTGAAGGACGAGAGAGGACCAGGCCTGGATGTTATTTTATGTTTTATTATGTTTGTGTGGCCGGCAGACGTCCGTGAGGGTCTGCCGGCATTACTTTCGTTTTGTATTTGTTTATTTTGGAATTAAAGTTTTGTTAAACGTTCGCCGGTTCCCGCCTCCTTCTTCCCCTATACGTTTAACAAAACTTTAATTACAAAATAAACAAATACAAAACGAATGTAATGCCGAAAGTAATCCCATATATTCTTCCTGTATATACGGGAAGAAGGAGGCGGGAACCGGTGAACGTTTAACAAAACTTTAATGAACATCACCCTCACGGACGTCTGCCGGCCACACAAACAAAGGACGCGATTGCTGAGGTTCTGCTTAACCCTTTTCATCGGGGCCTAATTCGGGCTCAATTTGATACAGCAATATAGACGCCATTATTTAAATTTCCACCAAAGCCCACGTAACCGATAACAACTAATGGTAAGGGGCGTGGCGTTTCCGGACGCTTCAGCGAATCACGATGGCTCTGGATACACTGGGCCAGCTAACCAATCTGAGCACATTGCGTATTTAGGAGGGAGTGGCTTCATAGAAGCAGGAAGTCAAACGAGCCGTTCGAATGACAATGGAAACAGAGGTGTAGAATAAAGGTAAAATATATGAAAAATACGGCTTTTTAAAAAAAAACGAAGCATTAAGACATGTTAAACCACCCCAAAAACACAATCAAGCCTAGAAAAAACCACTGAACCACCCCTTTAAAATTCTAACCAAGCCTTATCATCTGATCCAATTCCTAGGCACTCAATTGGTGACTTTCAAACAGGGCGCCTTATTTAAATGCATTCAGTCTGCCTGCTTGGCTGCTTATAATAAAATGCGATTGCTATTGTATTTTACTGTACTCACTTATCTGTTGACCATGTCTTCCGCTGCAAATGATGAGGATCAGTGGCAAGTTGAATCCATCGAAGAATCCCAGCAACAAATCGGTCAAGCAGAGGAAGCTATTCAAGATGAAAGCAATGCTTCTGTCTGTCGGAGCTCTCGCCTGGCGAGTAAATCAAATAGTCCTCCCAGCATCATTGACTGGCCAATGCCCAAGTTACTGGAAATTTTGTACAGAAACAATATCCCGGCTCCGATTGGAGCTATGCATAAGGAACTGTTTGCTTTGCTCTGTGAAAAAATTGACATCCCAGCAGCAGATTTCCTCCTTTCTCCGGCAGGAAACAGGTGCAGAAGAGGAAGAACCTCGACCCGGCTTCCATTTCGGCTGATCCTGCACCCAAGCGGGCCGGTGGTTCTGCTCTTCTTCTGCTCTTCTTCTAAGTCTACTCTTCTTTGGTCCAAAGCAACGACCCAGTGTTGTCAGCACTGTCCAACATTCAGTTTTCGCTCTCCGACATGAATTCCAGAATCCAGGCTCTGGAGTCTTCTTCAACATCTAAGTCCTCGGCAAATCGTCTTTTCTCCGGCCCGTCTTCCGAGAACTCAATTGGCCACGGCGCGGCTCCCCGTGTTTACTCAGCAGCAGGATGATGACGTCGTCAATTTGGTGTCTATACCACGAAGAACAATGGGAAGTGCAGTTCCCGTGTCCACCGGCTCTCAATTCTTTCCGCCGGCTGCTGCAATTTCTCATCAGCTGAGAAGCAAAATCATTGCAGATAATGATGTTAATCTTGTGAAAATGTTGCTGTGCTCAGAAATGAGCGAGAAGCGTGTTGTTGATTGCGGCGATGTGTCTGTTATGCTTAAAGACAGCGACCTCCGGCTTTCAAAAATTTTAACTCTAGCTGAATTTAACGTGGCATTTGGGGTTTATAGAGATGTCATTTGTGAAGTCTTTCCGTCTCGTAGATCCGAGCTGGACACATATTTAGCAATAATTTCTGACCTGGCTCTGACTTATGGAGGAACTCTCTTCTATGACTATCATAAATCATTCTCTGCAAAAGCTGCTATGTTTATTCAATGCTTTAATCAGCGATTGGACTGGTCTGTAGTCGACCTAACTCTCATAAGCAGACATTTCACTGGTCAGCAAGCTCTCTCCTGCTAGATCTGTGGCTCTCATTCTCACACTCTCAATCTGTGCCCAAAATCTGTGTCTCCTCTGGCTTTCAAACTGGTGACTCTAAGGTGACACCATTTGCCACTCCATTGTGCTATAATTTTAATGAAAATGTCTGCAAATTCTATAATTGTAAATCTATTTATGCTTGTAGTTACTGCGGGGACGGACCCAAGACCCAAGACGAACCCGCTTTATGAAAAAGGAGAAAAAGAAATAAAGCCATCAACCCCAGTCAACATTCCAAAGCTGGGACGGGCACTGAGAAATCATCCTAACAGCTGTTTTGTCAATTATTTAATAACGGGACTTGTCCAAGGTTTTCTTGCAGGGTTGTCATGGTTGCCTAATCACTCTTTTTCCTGTAATTGTCGATTCCTTGTTAGAAAAAGAGGTTAGAAAGGATTTCTGATTGGGCCATTTGATAAGTCTACTTTCTCAACTTGTCGGATTAATCCTATAGGGATCGCTACTCGGAAATATTCGGGGAAAAAGCGTTTAATTTTTGACTTGTCTGCCCCTCACAATGACGCTGCTCAAAGTATTAACAGTCTTATTCCTTTAGCCTCGTTTTCTCTGTTTTACGCAACTGTCGACGACACAATTCAATTCATAAAAAAAGCAAGCAGGGGTGCATGGCTCGCAAAGGCAGATATTTCAGAGGCCTTTAAAGTTATGCCTTTGCATCCATCGCAGTGGCATTTATTTAGCAATAAATGATGGGAAAAATTATATTTTTCGGTAAGGCTCACCTTCGGCTGTTGCAGTAGCGCAAAAATATTCGATACACTTTCAGAGGCGCAGTGTTGGATTCTCCTTAATAACTGTACATTGCCGCATGTGCTCCATCTTTTAGATGATTTTCTGCTAGTGGATTCTAAAAATGCTAAGCCAGAACGATGCATCTCGGCGCTAAAACACACCTTCGCCGATTTGGGTGTTCCCCTTTCTTAGGAAAAAACTTTAGGCCCTCTTAAAGTTATTGAGTTTTTAGGCATTCCATTAGATTCCAACCTAATGCAAGCCTCGTTGCCCCTTGAGAAATTAAATCGCATTAGAGAAATCATGAGAAATGCTCAGATGTCTGTATCTTTTTCCAAAAGAGATTTGCTCTCTTCGCTAGGCCATCTGAATTTCGCTATGCGTATAATTCCCCAGGGCAGGTCTTTTATTGCCAGACTCCTTGAACTATCCAAATCAGTTAAAGATCTTAAGGACATAGTTACCTTAGATGCAGGCTGCAGATCAGATCTCAGGTTCTGGTTTTTGCTCCTTGAAAATTGGAATGGCATCTCTTTTTTTCATTATGATGATCTGGAGTCTTCTGCAGCCCTTAAATTGTATACAGATGCTGCGCCTTCTGTTGGTTTTGTGGGGGTTTTTAATGGTCAGTGGTTTGCTAGTGAATGGCCAAAAGAGCTGCTATCCTTGCCTGATAATAACATGTCAACCGCTCTGTTAGAACTATATCCCACAGTGATAGCCTGTATTCTGTGGGGCAAACAATGGTCTAGAAAACAAATTCTGTTTTTTTTTTTGCGACAATGAGGCAACTGTTAATATCATTAATAAAGGACGCTCCTCAGTTCCGTTTATCAACAGATTTGTTAGGCATCTTACTTGGTTATCGGTCATGGGTAACTTCATTTTTCGAGCTGCTCACATTCCAGGCTTAAACAATCAAATTGCTGATTCTCTTTCTCGATTTGAATTTCAGAAATTCCACCTCCTGTGTCCGGATTCAGCACCAGCCTTTCAGCCAAACCGTAATAGATTAGATATGACCCTTCAATCTTATTTGCATTCTGCTGCTAAGTACATGCGCAGTGGTCTAGCAACATCGACTCTGCTTGGTCTCACTTTAGTTCTTTCTGTGCCACTTTCTCTGTAGATGTACTGCCTCTCAATGTTTCATATGTTAGTGCTTTTATAGTTCACTGTTTGAGTCCCGTAAAATGCAGCCTTCATCCATCAAAAGCATGGTCGCCGGCATCCAATTCCACCTGCGCTGCTTGGACCCATCCACCATCAGCTTGCTAGAAAATTCATCCATTCGTCTCCTGCTTAACGGATTTAAAAAAGAGAAACCTCAAGGCAATGATCATCGTCTCCCTCTCAAACTTCCACTCTTGCAAAAAGTTATATCATGACAGAGAGAGGGATGCTTTGGGCTTTATTCTGATATGATGTTAGAATCTGTTTTGCTTACAGCTATCTATGGCTTTCTCAGGGGTGGCGAGTTTTTTTAACTCACACAGATTCCTTTAATCCGTCACATGACCTCACAATATCTGATGTTTCAATTTATTCTCACCACTTCCCCATATATCTAAAGCACTCAAAAACTGATAGAAACAGGGAAGGATCTGTTGTTTTCATTTCTGAAACTAACTCTGCTTTTTGTCCTCTGTTGTCTATGTTGGCTTATCTGAGGAGTCGTCCACAAGCTTGTCAGGAGGACCCATTATTTGCAACAGAGGAGGGGAAGCCCATGTCCAGAGCCTCCCGTCTCCGCCTGTTCTGTCAATACTGCGGGCTTGCCCCAGAGCGTTATACAGCTCAATCATTGAGCATAGGGGCTGCTACAACTGCAGCTTCCTCTACACCCGTCTCTACCCTTAAAGCTATGGGAAGCTATTGGCAGCTTATGAACGGTACCTCCTGTCTCTGCAGCTTCCTATATGCCGGCCTCAACACTGCCACCAAAGCACTGCTGTCCGGGTAAAGGCCTCGAGGGAGCTTCATGGATTACGTTGAGTGGGTGCTGGTGTCCTGTGATTCGCCGCTCACAGTTAACATCATCGATGACACCAGCCCCACCAGCTACCCAGTGCCCAGCCAACAACACCCAGACTGCAAGGATCGACAGCCCGAGCCCACCGCAGGCAACGAGAGCCACTCCGCCACAACGTACCCGCCAGCGCACACAAGAGCGACCGAGCTGTACATCGCCACGGAGCCTGAGCAACACGTGCCTGACCAGGTGTGTGAGCCGGCTGCCACTACCATTGCTGAGGGAGTCTTAGTGGAGTTCGACGGGATGGAAGCGAGCCCCACCACCACTGAGAGTGAGTGTTCGGCCACCGCACTGGAGAGTGTTTTTTTTTTTTTTGATGTTGGAGAGGTTGTTTTGTTTCCCCCTCTGTTATCTCCTGAGTCTGTCTGTTTCCGTATCCCCGCTGGTTCCGTCCAGCCCTGAACTGTCCGTCTCCCCGCTGGTTCCGTCCAGCCCTGAACTGTCCGGCTCCCCGCTGGTTCCGTCCAGCCCTGTGTTCCCTCCAAACCTCCCTCATCCTCTACCTCTCCAGCACACCTTGGACTCTGTTTTTTGTTTTGGACCTTCCTCTGCTCCACAGTTTTTGCCCCAGTCCCCAGCTATTCATGTCGTCCCATCATCGATGCCTCCTATCAGTCCCTCAGCGCCTCTCAGTGGTGAGGCTACACCTCGGGCCCTCTGGGAGTCATCTCGTCACGGCTGTGAGAAGCCCTTGGCTCCGCCCTCTGCCTCTGCACGCTCCAGTCCTCCTCGATCTGACGTCCCAACTCCTGCGCCTACGCTCCTTCCTCCCTTGATGCCGGCAGAGACCGTCGGACTTTCTGCCTCGCAGGACTCCTTCAGTACGTCGGCTCAACCTGGGTCGGGCATCGCTACGCCTACGCCACGGACTTACGTACTATACTATACTGTCACTACACTCCGGCCCTCCACCCCTTCGTCTTCGGCTAGCTCCTCCCTCCCTCAGGCTCCACCTCCGCCCTCGGTCGCTCCTGCTCGCCTTCAGCCCTCCGGATCTCTACCACCATCTCGGGGGGTCGTCCCTACGGCTACGTCGCGGCCGCCTAGATCTTCGGAGTCCCTCCACTACATCGGCTCTCTGGCTTCATGGTGGGCTTCACCATCGGTGTCGCCGTCGCCTCCGGTCGTCCCCATGGCGGCTCCTATGATCTTCGCTCCATGGCTCCTCCCTCCGGCGCCGCCGCCATGGGACGCAGTCTCAGCTGTGGCCTGGGTCAGCTCACGACATCTGCCCCTGCTCAAGGCTCCACCCTGGATCGCTCCACTATCATCTTCGCCCCGGACTTTTGTTTCCCACCTCCTCCTGGCTGGCCGTCCACCTCCAGAACCCCCTCCCTTTTGATGTTACTTTAAGGCGTGAGGACGCGCCTACCCGGAGGGGGGGGGGTAGTGTTACAGTCACCGTCATGTTCTGTTTGTTTTGGTTTGCATTTTGTCACGTGTTCCTTTGTTCTGTTTCCCGCCACATTCAGTCACCATGGACATTCATTGGACCACGCCCCCTTGTTAACCTGTTAAGCTTGTTCGTGTCAGTGTATTTAAGTTCCTATCTGTGTTCAGTTGTTTGTCGGGTCTCATTTGTACTTGGATGTGTTGGTGTATGCTCTGCTCTGGATTCTGTGTTTCTCCCTGTGGATTATCAAGTAAAGACTTATTATACGTTACTCTGCCTCGTCATGTGTTTGCTCTACCAGCATCCGTAACAGCGGCACACTTGAATATATTTTCTTGGTGGAAAGACGATCCAACAGAAGGAATTTGTGAACAACCCGAATGGCTTAAAATTGAAAAAGCTCTTTGCTCTAACTCTTCATTGCAGGCACTATGCTACAGTCCAGGGAAGATTAGTAAGCTTATCTATAATAATCATTTTGTTATAGGCCAGTCTTTAAAAATTTGGAAACAAATTAAGACATATATTAAAGCTCCTAATATCTTGATAGCCCCATATGCAAGAATCACTCCTTCATTCCCGCTCTTAATGATATGGTTTTTTCACTTTGGAAACAGAAGGGAATAGGCTGTGTCGACTCACTTTATATGAATGGGCATTTCTTGTCCTTTAAAGAGCTCCATTCAAAGTTTGGGCTACCAAATTCTCACTTCAGATATCTCCAAATCAGAGACTGTCAAAGTATTTTCCTGATTTTGAACAACTTAAAAAGCATGAAAGATGAGAGGAAATAAACAGATTTAAAGCTGGAAGCTCTAAAGCAGTGTCATATTTCTATAATGTATTAACTGATCTGGTGGATAGTGACACAACTACAATTAAGAAAGCATGGGAGAAGGACTTAGGTTTCACCATTGAGGATGCGCAGTGGAAGGAATGCCTACAGAACATACATGACTGTTCGATTAACACTAGACACAATTTAATCCAGTTCAAATCTCTGCATAGATTATACATGTGCAAAACTAAACTGCATAAGATTTTCCTTGAAGTGTCACCGATATGCAATAAATGCAAGGTTGCGGAGGGTACGCTGTTACATTCACTTTGGACATGTTGTAACCTTCATAAGTACTGTACTTATATTTTTGCGCAGCTTTCCAAAGTGTATAAAAAAAGATCCTAGACCCCTGCTCCAGACCCTATGATTACTGTTTTTGGGGTAATTTCTGTACCTTGAATCGCTGCTCGATTGTTGGATTGCTCCTGCTCGATTGCTCCTGTCTGCCTCTGCCTCACTGCTGGTGTTTTGCGTCTCCGGATAGCTTTGTTTTCTCTTACTTTTATTGAATCTCTTACTTTAATTCATTGTTGCTTATATTATTATTATTGCCTACCACATTAAACTGACGTCGCTAGCTTGTAATCTTTTAATCTAAATCACTGTTACAATGCGTTTGCATCTCGCTAACTTGTTAACTTGTCATCAGTCTCGCGCGCTCCTTTTTCAACGCGTTCATCAAACAGCTGTGGTAACTCGGATCAGTCTACAATCACGGTGAGTCATGTCATCCTTTCCCAGTGTTTTTTCGTGTTCAGTTTGTCACATGTTCAGTATAGCTCTCTCTGTCAGCGACGAGGGATTTACATGTCATAAATGTAGGGAAATAGTCAGGCTGACAGAGAGAATCTCAGAATTAGAGACACGCATCCAAACTTTAATCGAGGATAGTAAGAATGCAGGGGCTTCAGATACTGTTTTGGATGCGACTAGCTTAGTGAACTCTGTACATTGTTCGGTTCCGGCTGTAGAGCCCGCGCAGCAAGGCACTTGGGTAACGGTGAGGCGGCCTAGCCGAGGAAAACACCACTCTTCCTTTCCAATAAGAACATCAAACAGGTTCTCCCCACTCAGTGACGCACCCACTGAGAATCCTGTTGAAAGTGCCCTAGTTATTGGCGATTCTATTACACGGAACGTGAAAATAGAGACACCAGCCACCATAGTCACATGTTTGCCGGGAGCCAGAGCACCTGACATCAAAGCAAATTTAAAAGTGCTGGCTAATGCTAATCGTAAATACTCTAAAATTATTATTCACGTCGGCACAAATAATGTTTGACTTCGCCAGTCGGAGAGATCACTAAAATTAACATTAAAGAGGTGTGTGAACTAGCAAGTACAATGTCAGGAGAAGTAATTTGCTCTGGTCCCCTTCCTGTTCGTAGGAGTGATGAGATAGTTAGCAGATTATCATCACTCAATGGCTGGCTGTCTAAGTGGTGTCCGCAGAATAATATAGGTTTCATAGACAATTGAAAAAGTTTTGGGGGCAGACCTGACCTGTTGAAAAGAGATGGTATTCATCCCTCTCGGGATGGTGCTGCTCTTCTCTCTAGTAATATGGCACATAGTCTTACAACTAAAACATGACAAACTGGGGCCCAGGTCAGGAAGCAGACAGACTGGCTAAACCGACCGTCTGCTAGCTGCCTCACGTTACAGAAGTCAGATAATTCCCAACACATAGAAACTCTCGCACCTAGATATTATCACATAGAGACTGTGTCTGTACCCCGAATTAGTAAAAACAAAAAACTTCCAAACCCATTTAATGGTAAAAATTTAATTGATGTTCAACAAATAAAAAATAGAGATAATAATGATAAACAAATGATAAAGCTTGGGTTGTTAAATATTAGATCACTTTCTTCAAAAGCACTTATTGTGAACGATATTATCACAGACAATAATCTAGATGTGCTGTTTTTGACAGAAACCTAGCTAAAACCGGACGATTACATTACTTTAAATGAGTCTAGCCCTCAAGGTTATGATTATAGACACAATCCTCGACAGAAAGGCAAAGGGGGAGGTGTTGCTGTAATTTATAGTAATATTTACAGTATCAGCCAGAAGTCTTTCAAATATAATTCCTTCGAAGTGATGGTGCTTTACGTAACATTATGTAAGTTGACATTTGTGCTGGCTACTGTATACAGGCCACCAGGACACCATACAGACTTTATCAAAGAAATTGCCGATTTTCTATCAGAATTAGTACTAGCTGCAGATAAAGTCCTTGTTGTTGGTGATTTTAATATCCATGTAGATAATAAAAAAGACTCATTGGGATTGGCATTTACAGACATTCTAAACTCTATTGGTGTTAGACAACACGTGTCAGGACCCACTCATTGTCGTAATCATACTTTAGATCTAATATTGTCACATGGAATCGATATTGATGCCGTTGAAATTCTGCAGCAGAGTGACGACATCTCAGATCATTATCTAGTCTCGTGTATACTACATTTAGTTAAAGCGGCTAAACTGCCTCCCTGCCATAAATATGGTAGAACCATCACTTCTACCACTAAAGATCGCTTTATAAATAATCTTCCTGATCAGTTTCATCGCCTTAGCATACCAGACAGCTTAGAAGACCTCGATGTTGCAACAGAAACTATTGCCTCTGTCTTTTCCAGCACATTAGACTCAGTTGCTCCTTTGCGTTTAAAAAAGATTAAGGAAATTAATCCAACGCCATGGTACAATGAGCACACTCGGGCCCTAAAAACAGCAGCTAGAAAAATGGAGCGCAGCTGGAAGAAAACAAAACTAGAAGTATTTCGCATTTCGTGGAGAGAGAGAATGATTGAGTACAGAAAGGCCTTAAAAACTGCTAGATCTGCCTATTTTTCAAAACTTTTAGAAGAAAATAAACACAACCCTAGGTATTTATTTGATACAGTGGCTAAATTAACAAGAAATAAAGCTTCAACTTCTGATGTTTCCAAAGAGCACAGCAGTAATGACTTTATGAACTTCTTTACTTGCAAGATTGATAATATTAGAGAAAAAATTATAACCATGCAACCGTCTACTACAGTATTGTGTCAGACAGTGCATTGTAGTGTCCCTGAAGAAAAATTCAATTCATTTACTGCTTTAGGAGAGGAAGAATTGTCTAAACTTGTTAAATCATCAAAATCATCCACATGTATGTTAGACCCTATACCGACTAAGCTATTGAAAGAGATGCTTCCAGAGGTCATAGATCCTCTTCTTAATATTGTTAATTCATCTTTATCACTAGGATACGTACCAAAAACTTTTAAGCTGGCTGTTATTAAACCTCTTATTAAAAAACCACAACTTGATCCTAGAGAATTAGTCAATTACAGGCCGATTTCAAATCTCACTTTTCTGTCAAAAATACTAGAAAAGGCAGTTTCATCACAACTATGTTCCTTTTTAGAAAGAAATAGTATCTGTGAGGATTTCCAGTCAGGATTTAGACCGTACCATAGTACTGAGACTGCTCTCATTAGAGTTACTAATGATTTGCTCTTATCATCAGATCGTGGTTGTATCTCTCTATTAGTGTTACTGGATCTTAGTGCTGCATTTGACACTATTGATCACAATATTCTTCTAAATAGACTCGAAAACTATGTTGGCATTAGTGGAATTGCATTGGCATGGTTCAAATCATACTTATCTGACCGTTATCAGTTTGTAGTAGTAAACGATGAGATGTCATATCAATCACAAGTTAAATATGGAGTACCGCAAGGCTCAGTACTAGGACCGTTGCTTTTCACTCTGTACATGCTACCCTTGGGAGATATCATTAGGAAGCATGGCGTTAGTTTTCATTGTTACGCTGATGATACTCAGCTCTATATCTCTTCGCGCCCTGACGAAACTTACCAATTCGCTAAATTAACAGAATGTATAGCTGATATAAAAAACTGGATGACCAGTAATTTCCTACTACTAAATTCAGAAAAAACAGAGATTCTAATTTTTGGACCGAAAACTTCTTCACGCAATAACCTAGAATACTGTCTAACACTTGATGGCTGCTCTGTTAAGTCTTCGTCGTCAGTTAGGAACCTGGGTGTGCTCTTTGATACCAATCTTTCATTTGAAGGCCATGTTACTAGCATCTGTAAAACCGCATTCTTCCATCTTAAAAATATATCTAAACTACGACATATGCTCTCAATGAAAAATGCAGAACAGTTAGTTCATGCGTTCATGACCTCAAGGCTAGATTACTGTAACGCTCTACTGGGTGGTTGTTCCTCCCGCTTGATAAATAAACTACAGCTCGTACAAAATGCAGCAGCTAGAGTTCTTACTAGAACTAGGAAGTATGACCATATTAGCCCAGTTCTGTCATCACTGCATTGGCTTCCTGTTAAACATCGTATAGATTTTAAAATCTTGCTAATTACTTACAAAGCACTAAATGGTTTAGCTCCCCAGTACCTAAGCGAGCTCTTAATGCATTATAGTCCTTCACGTTTATTGCGATCTCAGAATTCAGGCCAGCTGATAATACCTAGAATATCAAAATCAACCGCAGGCGGTAGATCCTTCTCCTATTTGGCACCTAAACTCTGGAACAATCTTCCTAGCATTGTTCGAGATGCAGACACACTCTGTCAGTTTAAATCTAGACTAAAAACGTATCTCTATAACCTGGCATACACATAACACATTATCAATTTATATTTTCAAATCCGTTAAAGGATTATTAGGCTGCATAAAATAGGTCAGCCGGAACCGGGAACACTTTCTATAACACCAGATGTACTCGTTACATCAGAAAAAGAATGGCATCTACGCTAATATTAGTCTTTCTGTTTATCCCGGGGTTTACCGTAGTCAACCGGATCCGGGCCGTATCCAGCTGAAACCAAGGATCGGAGCCATGACACGACCACAACGCAGCCCTGAAGTATCAGCAGAGATCGAGTCAACTAGATCATCCATTGTGAAGGTCTCATCGACATGACAGCCAGTAGCACAGTTCCTCAACAAACCGTCCATACCGGCATGATGAATACGATCCTCAACTGGATGGAACTGAAATAAACACTTTGATTGTTGCGATCCTATCAGACTTATGATAGCAACCTGATTCGTAACAAAGCACTGTTCGCCAGAGGAGAACTGGCCCCCTGACTAAGCCTGGTTTCTCCCAAGGTTTTTTTTCCTCCATTTTAACACCTATTTGCCACTTGTTTGCCACCTGATGTCACCTGATGGAGTTTGGGTTCCTTGCCGCTGTCGCCTTTGGCTTGCTTAGTTGGGGACACTTGACATTTGACTTGACATTTGATATTCAACAGTATTCTTGACATTTAATCAACAGTGCTTTTGATCTGCCTGCATTGACACTATTCTTTAAGAGCTGCTGTGCAGCCAAAATTATGTACCAGTTATCAATGTAAAGCTGCTTTGACACAATCTGCATTGTAAAAAGCGCTATATAAATAAAGGTGACTTGACTTGACCTTCTTTTAGGAAATATGAAAGACAGTTTATTTCTTTATTTATGGTTCTTGCAAAGAGATTAATTCTTCAGAGGTGGAAATTGAACATTGTTCCAACATTCTATGTGTTGTTGAGTGAGCTAGTGAGCATTATTCATATTGAGAAGTTACGATTTATTAACAATGATAAGCTAGATATATTTTGGAAAATATGGAAGCCGGTATTAGATCACTTAGGAATGTGATAACTTTGTACTGGTTTTCATACTGCATTATACCTTTGTAACTCTTAAATTTATTTGCCTAACCATTATGTAGTACCATGTAGTATTTATTTATTTTAATAAATACTATCTGGGAATCGAAAGGAATTGGAATTGCTTAAATTCAAAGAAAAGCCTACCCAACCATAACAGCTATGGTGATTATAACATGTGTAACGTGTCTGCTTCTGTTGTAAGCTCTTTGAAAGAGGAAACATATTTTCACTTGGATATTGCTTGTGGATCTGGTCACTTAAAAGAAAAAGCAAAGCGTATTTCACAAATAATCAAACCTGCATGAACTAGGAAACAGAGTGAAATGATTTGGAAAAGAAGACTTTAGCTCAAGCTAAAACCAAGAGGGTTAATTGGTTATAGCTAAAATGATCCTCTATAATTTTAATATGGAAGACAATGGACAAAATCAAGACTTCTGATGAATCCAAGAAAGTCTATCTTATACCTGAAAGGAGCAAAAGGCAAGTTGTCTGCTGTTATGCAGTTCAAAGTAAAATAAATCAATTTTTAATGTCTCACTTAATTCTGTTCAATATCACTGTTGTGCAATTCAAAGTAAAATGCAATGTTGGGGCATGGGGGCCTCACATTCTGACCCTTCTCCTGGTCTGTTCCTGGCTGGTGGAATGACCTACCATGCTCTATCCGAGCATCTGAGTCTTTAGCCGTTTTCAAAAAACTGCTAAAGACATATCTTTTTCATCAACACTTGACCCAGTAATATTAGCACTTACATTTTATATTTATTTAACTTTTCTTTTTTGATTTCTATTCTCTTTCTCCATCTATTTGTGTTAAAAAAAAAAAACCTTGCTACGAGCACTTTACTGATGAAACTGCGATTTGACACGGCACTTACTTACCGTTGTACTCATGTTGATTTGATTGCTTCTACTATTCGCATTTGTAAGTCGCTAAATGACTAAATGTAAATGTTAGCTATATCACTAGATGGCAGTGTTATGTAAAGTGCTTAAGAGGACATGATGTGTGGTGAGAAGAGAGATGCCAGTAATCCACTTTTGAAAGGCCCTTTATTTGGGTTGCGTCAAGAGACAAACATAACATGGTACCAGAAGTGGATCTCTGTTATGTGTTTTAAAAAGAAAAGGCAAGATGGAAAGAAGCGTGAAGCCAATGGAAGAACTTTAATTAACCGGGAATGTTGGTTAATTAAAGTAAAAACTTTTAAGCAGCCATTTGTGCTGTACGTATATGCAGGCTGTTGGACTGGAAAGTAAGCCAGATGCAAGAAGCATTAGCAATAGCATTGCTGCTGACTGTTGCAGGTCCACAAGCCATCAAAGTTTTTAACAGAGAAAGAAGGAAGGTCAAAGAAGGAAGGTCAGAGAAGGACTTCTCAGAGAGACAGAATTGTTTTTGAATGGTGTGGTGAAAATATGGCATGCAAGTTAGCTTGCACAGCAGACATTAAGTAGTAACCCATGTGCAGCACCGGTAAATGAGAGTGTACCTTTTGGTACAGTAAAGATGAAAGAGAAGAACCAAAGACAACTAATGGCAACAAAGAATGCTGAGGATGTGAACACAACTGCAAACACTGTTGTTACCAACACAAGCCTAGGAGATGTCCTGCCTATGGAAAACAATGCACAAAATGCAAAGGTAAAATCACTTTGCCAAACAGTGTTTCGCAAAGGAAAAAAACAAAACAAGTGTGCATTTAGTGGAAGAGACTGACTAACATTTTTTGTTGGTGTGGTAATATGAAAATATGCCAAATGATAGTGCTGGTCAGCCCTTTCTAATGCAAAGTGAAGAACCATTAAATCTCATTGCTGTAACCAATGACAAATGATTTTTGGGATTGCAAATTAATGAGTCATTGATTCCAATGAAACTGGATACTGGTGCAAAAGTGAGCTTAATATGTATGAGTGATATAAAGTTGATGAAGGAAAAACCACACATCTAGAAAAAGACTGTACCACTTAAAGCAGGGGTTCCTAAACACATTCCTGGAGCCTCCCCAACACTACGGCTGCATCAAAAACCTAGGCAGCTGACTTGTTGCCTCGCTGCCTTATCAGGCAATGACTTGTAAGGCAGCGTTTGTGCATGAGTTCACATCACGAAACTGATTTTGGACAGACAGCGTAACAGTTTAATGATCTACCACAAAATAGAGCAAGATTTGGTGAGAAGTAAACAAATATTTAATTACTACAGTAGTAATTTCTTGCTAGAAATAACATCAAAAGTGGAAAACGTTGGTCAAAAATGTACGTTTTCCCAAAAACTGACCAGCAAATGCACATTTCGGACGCCTTCTTTATTTTTATAGCTCAACTGTCTCAGAATGGAGTGCACATGATTGTGGGATAGCAAAGGCAGCGAAGGACATCTATGCTACCTTCAAAAATCGATCAGATGAAAGTATCTCAGGAAACAGGAAGTGAAGGTAACACTGGATTCGGATGTGCCTTGATGCCTTCCTACCTTGAAATGTGTCCTCCGAAGGCTGCATTTTCCAGTTTTCGGACTCAGCCTGCATGTTTTCCATGTCTCCTTAATCAGACACACCTGATTCAGATCATCAGCTCATTGGTTGAGACTCCAAGACCTGAAATGGGTGTGTCAGACAAAGGAGACATGCAGACGTGCACTGTTGGGGAGGCTCCAGGAATGTGTTTGGGAACCCCTGACTTAAAGCATATAATGGATCTAGACCAGGGGTCTCTAAACTCGGTCCTGGAGGGCCACTGTCCTGCAGAGTTTAGCTCCAACTTGCCTCAACACACCTGCCTGGAAGATTCTAGTATGCCTAATTAGACCTTGATAAGATGGTTCAGGTGTGTTTTATTGGGGTTGGAGCGAAACTCTGCATGACAGTGGCCCTCCAGGAATGAGTTTGGAGACTTCTGATCTAGACTATTGACACTAAAGGGGTTTGCAGACTTAAAGTGGAAGCAAAAAACAGTATTCATAACTTACTGTTGGTCATTGGACCAGATGAACATGATTATTTACTTGGAGATAAAGCTTGTGAGGATTTGGAGCTGGTTACANGGGGGGGATGCAGGGGGATAGCATCCCCCTTGTAAAAAAAATGACAGAAAGCATCCCCTCTATAAAGCCACCATCCCCCCTTACCATCCCCTTTAGATGAACATTGTTATGTATTATGTAAAACTTATCATGGAAACGAAATTTAAAAATTCTCTGTATGATAATTAACAAACTGTAAATAACAGCGATTGACCAATCACAACTCAGTATTGTAACGTGCTGCGTGCAGTCACAAGCAAGCTTTTTTTTTTGTTCAGAAGGATCAGGAGAACGGTTTAAGCTCATCTTTTGATGTTCTTTAAAAAGAAGAAAACAGAAGGTATGATATTACTTTGATTAGTGTTTTAAGAACATTCCCCTGACACATTAGAGCGAATAACGAACATAGCTAAAGTGCATTAATGCCGTAAGGGATCGTTGTCAAGGTGAATTATTGACAGTGAATGTCATCACCGAGGTGATTAGCACACATGCATATAGGCTATGTTAGCTACATGTACTACGTGTGTTTATTTATTTTATTTAATAAAAAACTATGGGCTTTGTTCATATTCCGCTAAAATGCATGAACCATCCATTCAAGACACAGCTAACAAAGACTGTACCACTAACTTAATTGTTCAATATGAACTCAAGAACTCAAGAGTTGAATTTAATTCAAAAATAACTCTGTTCGTTTTGTCCAAACTATCCAATGTTAGAGCTCTGGAGTGCTGAAAGTGTGGGGCTCAAAAATAAGTGTCATTTGGAACTCATTAATAGAGTTATTTTTATAAAAAAAACATATGATAATGATTATACACTTAAGTGCCCTCCAAAGGCACCATTTTAGGTACGTAATTGTGGGCATGTTTTTGTGAAATATCAGGACACAAATGTGTATAATGACATGGGTATGACATAGGTATTACAAGGAGAGGGTGATTTATGAGGACATTCCCCATGTCCTCACTTTTCAAAAGGCTTATAAATCATACAGAATGAGTTTTTGTGAGAAAGTAAAAGTGTGCACAGTTTCCTGTGATGGTTAGGTTTAGGGGTAGGGGTAGTGTAGGGGGATAGAAAATACGGTTTGTACAGTATAAAAACCATTACGCCTATGGAATGTCCCCACATTTCACAAAAACAAACGTGTGTGTGTGTGTGTGTGTGTGTGTGAGAGAGAGCGAGAGAGCCTGGTGGTCACTCATCCAATAATGATATGAATAATTCAATGAATAATGGCTATTTGTCTACTCTTTATACCAATAAATAAAATTGTTAAAGGTACAGTATACAGAAACAAGCAAGCCATGATAATAGTAGATCAGACTTCTGAAGCTTGGGAAAAGGTTGCCACTAATCTCTTCATTTCAACTGGAAAGATTATCTGTGCTTGATATATTGTTATTCCTAGATTATTATTATTCCTAGATGTTTTTTACTGGCAGGTACAACAGCCAGTAATGTGATAAATCACATGAAGTATATATTTGCCAGACATGGAATTCATAAAGCAGTAGTTATTGACAATGTGCCATGTTACAAGAGTTCAGGCAGTTTCAACTCCAGCATTTAAGAGAAAGAGCAACCAAAATATCTCTTTTCAAGAAGGATGTAGTGAGAGTTGAATGCAAATAAATGGAGCAGAAAAGCAACTGTAATGGAAGAAATTAATCCCAGATCTTACAAAGTGCAAACAGAAACTGGTCAAGTTGTCAGAAAAGACTGCCGTAGTTAGTTAAAAGACTTAAGATCTTTATCCAGTGAGTAATTGCACATTTCAGCCTGAACCTGAACTGTCACAGAAACACAATGAGCATTCTTCCTTACATGTGTTGAGATCAAGTCGCACAGTAAAGAAACCTGACGAGTTTTTTTAGATTCTTTAATTTTAAATGTAAATGTGATGCAGAACTTGTTTCAGTTTGTGTAAAGTTTTAGTATTCAATGGCATTCCTATATTTTTTTTTTGTGTTCAAAATATTGAACATTACCTTGATAATTGTTTTGAAATCTATTGTTATAGTCTCATGTGAATGATGTATCACTCTAAAGGAAAAGGGGATGTACAGTAACATTCAAGATTATTGTTATCATTGCTGTGTGTACCACTAGATGGCAGTGTTATGTAAAGTTTTTAAAGGATAACTTCACTTTCAAATAAAAATTAGCCCAAGCTTTACTTACCCTCAAGCCATCCAGGTGTTAATGACTTTCTTCTTTCTGATGAACACAATATCAGAGATTTATTAATAAATATACTGACGCATCAGATGCATTATTAATATATCTCCTTTGCAACATTTATGATATTCACTGTGCTAATTTCTTTGTATAAAATTTCAGATGTCCTTCTGTCATTAAATAGTATACTTAAATGTATTATGCTATTATATAAACTGTTACACGAGTTTGAATTTACAGTATGACATCAAACATACAAGACTGCTGATCCAAACTTCACAAATCTATATGTATTACTTGGAACCTTGTGGACGTTCTGAAAGTGTTCTTTATTACAAGTAAAAAAAAAGAAAGAAAAACAAAGCATTTGTGTTTACATTATATTATGTTACATTACATAGTGTTGATGCAAGCTTGTAAACAAAAGCTTTTTAAATATTTCAATTTCTCATTTTATTCTCAAAAATCACATAGTATCTTAATGCAGACTGAACCCCAGAATAAATTCTCTACTTTGCCTATGTGTTTTTTTTTAACATTGTGGTAACACAAAAGTGAAGAATCTAAGCCACTAACAGAGTTTAAGACTTCACATCCTATCCACCTTATTTTGCAACTCGAAAGTAAGCTAATTTCTGTGAATGTGCTAGACTTCCCATTCATTAGCCTCGACAGGTAAATAACTAGAAGAATAACAAAGTGCAGTAGACGGTAAAAGTATTTGTGCTACAAATCATTGTGTTTATGATTACGATAACAGATTCAGATAATATAATAACAAATACCAGCAATATCCATCAGCATAAAGGACTGTTTTTGTACAGCTAAAATAACATCTCGGCTTACGCATGTAACCATGGTTCCATGAGAAGTGGAACGAGACACTGCTTCAAATACACTTTGGGGGAATGCCTTGGCGTGACGATGTATAAAGTAAGAATAGAAACGCGACAATGCCATTGGCCTGCGACAGCCTATGACGTAACTGTAGTGCGACCAGGAGTATTGCAGGAGGACCTCGAGTACCCATCAGCATTTTGTTTGAAGGTGACCTGGCCGGGTAAACTGAAGCATGGCAGCGAGATGCAGTGTCTCGTTCCCCTTCTCAGGTACGACCATGGTTCCATGCATAACCCGAGACGTTCCCTTTTGAATGGGAACTCGCACTGCGTCAAAGACAATTTGGGGAATGAAATACCCATGCTGCCATGCTGGGGGAATAATCGCCTAATAGGGATGACAAGCACAAGAAGGCTAACGGAAAAAATACCGGAAGCCAATTTCCTCACCAGGTCAGCACGGCTGTCAGTGACACTCTTCTCTGAAATCCTCTCACAATCTGCGCATTCCGCTCCCTCGAGAACGGAACGCGCATGATCCTCACCAAGACAAATAACGCACATATGATGTGTATCGTCCGGTGTCAGATAGTGCTTGTCAGAGGAGGATGCCATGGCAACAGTCACCCAAACATACTTCAAACAAAGGGTCACCTGAAGACAAAAAAGCTGATGACGTGTACTTCAGGTGCTATTTTTATACTCCCGGTCACACTAGAGTGACGTCACGGGCTGTCGCAGGCCAATGTCATTGTCGAGTTTCTATTCTTACTTCAGACATCGCCATGCCAAGGCATTCCTCAAAGTGTCTTTGACGCAGTGCGAGTTCCCATTTGAAAGGGAACTGGAAGCAGATGAGACCGGAAGCCTTGCACATTCAAGTTACAAATGGCAGCACTGCTCTTACGTTAAAAATAAGGTGGATACACAAAGACTAATGTCTAAGTCCTACTGATAGTTTGGGTGTAATTCTGAATAGATGTTTGAAAGTATGCAGGAGTGTTCTTTTGTGGTTGGAATATTATGACGTAAGATTTTGGTATGAAATAGCTAAAGAGAATTCCATTTATACTGGATATCTGGGCAATTGCATTCAAAAGAGTGATGTATTTGCTTTTGAAAGATAGGTATGCTGTGTAATATACAATCCAGGTCAGATAGTACAATATTAGACTGAAGGTTATTGATTTGGCCTCATTGTAATTTTTTGGCAGATCTCTTCCCATATAGGAAAACAGGAGACACAGGAAACCAAGAAACCAACCTATGAACACAACTATGGTTATGGTTAATGCATTCCCCATTTCACAGATGAGCATAATTTGATCTTTAAAAGTCCAAGAGTCGGCGATGGGTTTGTCAGGAGAGAAAGTCATCCATACAACACAAGAAATTAAATGAATGACAGACACAGATGCAATGAAGAGCCACTGGCCATTGTGCTTTACCCAAAGGCTGTGCACCCTAGGGAACTGAGCAGCCATTTTAAAAACACAAACAATTTGAAAGGAACGGACAGTCAAACAAGAAATACAGACACTGAAGAAAAATGTAAAAATGGCCTTTCTCATAAGGCAAAGTGCAGATGTGGGTTCTCCAAAGAAAAAGAATGCACTTATACTAGACAAAATCAAGCACGTCAACATTAGGAAACACATGCTACCACCAGCAGACCTCACCACTGGTGTGTTGTAATTGTAGGCGAAAATACAAAATATGGCAATGAGTAAAATAATTATACATATGGCAGAAACCAAGACAGCGATGGAGGGGATTTCTGTGAACTGAAGATAGACAACAGAACGTGTCTTACATGTTGTGCTGCCTTCATCAGACCATTCATTCTCTGCACATGGAAAACAGGTATAGGGGTCCCCTGAAAAAAATAATATTAATATTTATAATAATATTTTCTAAAAGCTTTGTGAAAAAGAAGTACAGTACACTTCAGCATACGTTTAAAAAGAGTAATCATTACACTAATAATGATATTATTTAAAAGAAAATACTTCACTTTTGTACATATTTTCATAAATTCTAAACTACAAAAATCCAAACTGCTCACACTTGTAACACAGCTAGTCATTCTTTCAAAATGTATACATGTTTTCTTTCCACATAATAATTAGTTTCAATAGTCAACCTTGTTGCATAAAAAAAAAAGACACATTACCTAACTTATGTAACTGACCTAAAGGCACAATATGTAAATTTTCACCGCTAGTGGTCGCTTATTCAAAACAAAGGCGTAGCTTGATGACGCCTTGATTTCATGGAATCATGGGAAGTGTTGTCTTCACGTCTACAGCCGGTGAAAAAGAATCAGGACGGGACTCATTGAGATTATTAATGTTACTGTAGTATGAAGCAGAGCAGGGCCGAGTGCTGTGGGAGCTGAACGAGGCCGCTGGAGCGATTGCTAATGAGAGACGAGTGCGACACATGCCTCGAGAGCAGCGGAGCTTTTATTATGCCGCAGTCGCTGCTCCTGCTTCTTCCAGTCAAGCATATGTGGGATAACGCAGCGCTGTTTTATCATATTAGATACTTTTGTGTGTGAAAAGTTGTAATAGTTTCTCTGCGTTCGCTGAGCAGCTACTATGAGACACCTAATGCACAATGCATTAAGCTAGAACGATATTAGGTATGGTAAAACATGGTACTCACTGTAAATCAAGCAAACGCGATTTTGTAACAGACACGCCAGGCTCAACACTCCCCCAATCCCAACGCACTCCCTCTCCTGAGTATTAACAAGCCACACCTGACACTCATCAGCACTCATCACCACAGCACTACAAATGACACTCCAGAACACTCAGTCACTGTCCGGTCTCGTTAACACATACCTACCTCCTATGCTTACCTCAAGGACTCTGCTCTCGACTACTTACCTGTCTCCAACGTTCTCTGTGACTCCTCGTGTCTCCTCGTCTCCTGTGAGTGTCATTGTGTATCATCTGTTCCACGCCTGCCTGCATCCATGATCCCTGGGAAAGACAAAGACAAGTATCAGATCCAGTATCATCTTCAGTCACAAACTTAACCTGCTTTCACTCACCTGCACTCTGCCCGCCATCTCTGGTTGTTCAATAAACTCTATTTTAACTATACCTGTGTCTCCGTCCACTTCTGTATGTAACAGAAGACCGGACCCACACCGTCAGAACAACCAAGATGAGCAATCCGGATCCATTTCAAGACCTTGTTGATGCACTTCGTCGCACGCTTACCAGCACTTCCACTCCAGCATCACCATCGTCACCAGCGACCACTTCCGCATTAACCGCCGCATCTCCTTCACCATCTGCGGTCGCCAGTCCCATGGCCAAACCGGCACCCTTCACTGGCTCGGCGGAGGACTGCAACGGATTCCTTCTGCAGTGTTCGCTGGTCCTGGAGATGCAACCGCACTTGTATCCCGACGATAGTACTAAGGTGGCCTTCATAATCTCTCAACTCGACGGAAAAGCTCTTCGCTGGGCTGAACGACTCTGAAAAATCCCGTTGTTAAGTCCTTGTCAAGTTTCATTTCTCATTTCAAGGAAGTCTTCGGAAGACCAGCATGGGATTCATCTATCGGTGAGAGATTATGCAATTTGAAACAAGGTTTAATGTCTGTCTCTGATTATGCTCTCCAGTTTCGAACCCTAGCTGCAGCAAGTGGTTGGAATGAACAAGCTCTTATTAACACCCATCGTCAAGGCCTAGATCCAGCCCGCTTACAAGTCTTCTCAGAAATAAGCCCAAGTCTCTGTCCTGGACCCCAGCTGCCACACAAGCTTTTAGTGCTCTCAAGACAGCGTTTACTACCGCTCCCCTCCTGGCTCACCCTGATCCGGACCTCCCTTTCGTCGTCAAGGTGGACGCCTCTACCACAGGAGTGGGAGCGGTCTTATCCCAGCAGCAGGGGAATCCCCGTAAGCTCCATCCATGTGCTTTCTTCTCCCGCAAACTCAACCCGGCAGAGGTAAACTATGATATCGGAAACCGGGAGCTTCTTGCCATCAAGCTCGCCCTGGAGGAGAGGAGGCATTGGCTCGAGGGAGCAAAACATCCCTTCATGGTTCTGACTGATCACAAAAACCTGGAGTACTTACGGGATGCTAAAAGACTGAATCCCCGCCAAGCAAGATGGGCTCTGTTCTTCACAAGATTCAACTTCACCATCTCTTATCTTCCTGTATTCATAACCCTGAAGAAAGCACCGACTACCCAGAGCCCATCATCCCCGAGAAACTCTTTGTCAGCCCCATTACCTGGTCTGAAGAAATGCTCCCCGAGCCCGAAGCCTCCGCCAACACCCCGCCGGGTTGCCCCTAAGGTTTGCAATATGTTCCATGGATACGGCGCACTCCCCTCATCCACTCTTCACACACTTCACTGGGGACTGGCCACCCAGGGGTCAATGAAACCCTCTCGCTGTTAAAACAGCGCTTCTGGTGGCCCAACATGGCAACCGACGTCAGGAGGTACGTACAAGGGTGCCAAGAATGTGCCGTCTCCAAGAGTCCGCGTCATCTTCCCTCCGGGAAACTCCAACCTCTGCCCATTCCAAACCTCCCCTGGTCACACCTAGGAGTAGACTACATTACGGATCTCCCAGTCTCCAACGGATGTACCTGTGTACTGGTGGTAGTGGATCGGTTCTCCAAGTCTTGTCGATTAATTCCCCTGCCTGGACTGCCAACGGCAATGGAGACTGCTGAGCTCATGTTCAACTATGTGGTCTGATACTATGGACTGCCTGAGGACATTGTTTCTGATCGCGGATCACAATTCACCTCCAGGGTATGGAGATCCTTCTTCAAGCTCCTAGGTGTGACCATAAGTCTCTCCTCTGGATACCATCCCCAGACGAACGGGCAGATGGAGAGGAAGATTCAGGAGATCGGCCGTTTGTTACGTACCTTCTGTCACGGCTACCAGGACTCCTGGAACCAGTTTCTGGGTTGGGCCGAGTACGCCCAGAACTCTCTCCGTCAGCCCACCACTGGTCTCACTCCCTTCCAGTGCGTACTCGGCTATCAACCCCCACTGTTCTCCTGGGACGGGGAACCATCGGACGTCCCGGCGATGGATTACTGGTTCGGGAGAGCGAGAGGGTCTGGGACTCAGCTCATCTGCAACTCCAGCGAGCACTACGTAGGCGCAGAATGAAAGCTGACCTTCGACGTTCTCAAGCACCCAACTACCAACCAGGACAGAAGGTTTGGCCCTGTAGGAAGCTGAGTCCCAGGTTCATTGGCCCCTTCACCATCACCAGGCAGATCAACCCCTGCACCTATCACCTGCAAGTCCCTCCTGAGTATAAGATCTATCCAGTTTTCCATGTGTCACTACTCAAGCCTCACCATCCCTCTGTTCTTCCCTACACAGAGCCTGGCATAGCTGAAGAACCCCCCCTTCCTCTGATCGTGGAAGATGGAGCGGCTTATCTGGTCAAAGACATTTTGGACTCCCGGCGCCGTGGTGGTCACTTGGAGTATCTGGTGGACTGGGAAGGATATGGTCCCGAAGAACGGTCATGGGTCGCCAGGAATGATATACTCGAGCCAAGTCTGCTCGATGACTTCCATGCCACACATCCTAACAGACCAGCTCCTTGAGGAAGAGGTCAATCACCACGACGTCAGGGTCCACGGTCCTCAGGAGCAGACCGTGGAGGGGGGGTAATGTCACAGACACGCCAGGCTCAACACTCACCCAATCCCAACGCACTCCCTCTCCTGAGTATTAACAAGCCACACCTGACACTCATCAGCACTCATCACCACAGCACTACAAATGACATTTCAGAAAACTCAGTCACTGTCCGGTCTCGTTAACACATACCTACCTGCTATGCTTACCTCAAGGACTCTCGACATCCCCTTCTGTATGTAACAGATTTAAACAATAAGGCTTACTGTGTTGAGCTATATAACATGATTATTTTTCTGTCTATTAATGTATCCATCCAAACAGTTGAGGAAATCGAGAGTAACGCGGGTCATTGATATGTGACGCACGGACATGGTCCGTGTCCTGGTTAAAATTGCTTATTCCTCTGGATTTAAACATTCTTGGAAACATTTGGAATAATATAAGTACATAAGTCAACAAAATATATAACATTGTTCTAGTGGTTTTTGGATATTTTAATCCAAAAATTGTACACATTGTGCCTTTATAGTAAAATACATAATGTTTGTGATAGTATGTATCCAGTGTAAGATTAAAAGATGTGAAGAAGATATGATACAGCCATGAGGTTTTGTGCTAGAACAGAGTTTGCAAATGTTCTCACTGTACCAGAGTGAGTGGAGTGGAGCGGCAATAATTTCCCCTCCTCTATCTAAACTTTCAATAATTACTCCACCCACATATTCTGCACCGTATCTTTTGGCTGAATCTATATTGTAGTTGACCTTTCAGATTAAGGGTTAGTTAAAGTAATTTGTCAGTCTATACTGAAAAAACAAACTATGTTGGGCTGTCATGTTTTATGGGGACATTCCATAGAAATAATTTCAATACTGTACAAACTGTATATTCTATCCCCCACACTAACCCTACCCCTAAACCTACCCATCACTGAAAACGTTCTGATATTTTAAATTAAAAAAAGAAAAAAAAAAAACATCACTTAGTAGTCTTCAGTTGGATTAAATGATAAACAAATGTATTAAACTAAACAAGAATAGATGCTTATGAAAAGATTGATAGTAACAGCATTATGAAAGGCAGTTACTGTGAATGAAACATTTATATAGATTAAACACTAGTGAAAAGGATATTTTTGATATGTTTTGAAAATTTAGCACTTGTCAGAGTTATGTTATGTTTTGTGTTAGTTTTATTCCCGTGTGTTTGTTTCCTGTGCTTCAGTTCTGTGTAGTCTTAATTGCATTCTAGTTCATTATGTTCTCTGTGTATTTATACTCCCTGTGTCTTTCAGTTCATTGTTGGTTCTCGTCTTGGTAAGGTGTGTTTGTGGCTTCCCGTTCGCTGTGTTCTAGACTATGCTAATAAACCTTCGTGTTGGAATTATTTTTATCTCCTTCGTCTGCTTCCCTGCAACTCACCGTAACAGCACTTGCTTGTAAAATTGCAACAAAAAAACTGCATGTAATGTTTTTGGACATTAATTTGTACTTACGAGAATAATTCACATAGCTATTGCATGGGCATTCTTTACACGTAAAACAGCAACTATGAAAACCTTCAGGTTGCCTTGAAAATCCCTCCTTACACTCAGCAGAGCAGTTTGAGAAAGGAACCTTAAAGGAACAGGAAAATGTTTCATTAATTTTTCTCAACTGATTTTACACATTTCTCTAAACTGACGTCAATATTCTCAAACAACTCAGCCATCTGAGCAATATTCAGTTTCCGTAAACGGACTGCGAGTTACAAAATACAAATTATATAATTCCCTTAAACGCACAAATTTCTCAGATCTTGCTTTCAAACAGAAAAAAAGATCTCTTGTCAGCTTTATCATAAATGTGCTTTTTCAGTAGTATACATATGCAATCAACAGAGAACAATCTAATAGTCTTGATGTCAGTATTTCGAAATTGATTGAAATTGATTGATTTGGAAAAACTGGAATCTATAAGGTTAAATGTTTAGATAAAGGCTCATCAAATTAAGACTTACAGAACCATTGTTATGCCAGGGCAGGAGAGAGTTGTTGATGGTAAAAGTCACTTCTGGATATGTATCATACGTGCCCACCATCTCAAACTGTGGAGGATTCACATCAGTGTGCCAGAGCACAACTACATAACTGATGGTTGGATCATAATTATCATCATATTTCACATGACGGCCTTTGAGTGGAAAATCCAACTTCTTTATTTCTCCCAGAAGCTGTGATTTTTTTTTTTTTTTTTTTACAAAAAAAAGACCACACAATATTATTACTATAACTGATAAAATGAATATTACTCTTGTTTTATTAATTTATTGGGTTTCACTTTATTTTGACGGTCCCTTTAACACATTTTGTTGACTATAAGTAACGTTGCACCTGCATGTCTACTAACACTATATTAGTAGAGGTTAGAATAAGTTGACATGTACTTGCAAAGTCACTTATAGTCAGTAGAATGTCTGTTGGTTAAAGTGTTAGCAGATATTAAGCAGTCTACTAATACTCTATTGAGAGTTAGTTGACATGTAATTGCAAAGTTACTTATAGTCAACAGAATGTTCAAAAGGGAGCATCAAAATAAAATGTTACCAATTATTGAATAATAATTATGATGTAATATGCAGTTTCATAAAAATATGACCAATATTACTCATTATTTAATTAATTAAAACATTGTTATTCACTAATGTAATTAAAACAATGATTCAACTTGTCATGGATTCAAATGAATTCACTCACCATGTATGGCTTAACCGCTATGTTTTTGCGGCATTCATTCATGTCGCACTGCAGAACCTTATGTAAAGCATGAGCTATGGTATATATGGCAGCATAGATGGCAAAGGAGAATGTGGGATTTTCATTTATAATCTCCTCTGGGGTCAACAATGTGCAGTAATCACAAACTTGATTACATGTCTTACTCGTACTCTGGATGTCACTCACTTCATTATGGATAATATCAGTTGTTCTCCTGTCTTTATAGACAAATTCATTAAATCCAGGCACTGACAACAATCTTTCGGTAATACCAATGATTGTGCCAATTTTCCCAATTCCTGGTTCTCTGGGAATTTGTTGATTCATCGCCCACGCTTGACTTGCAATCCATACTTTGTCTTGTATGTTGTTCGCTATGGCTGCTTTGATAATTTTGTTTGCATATTGTGGCACAGCAAAAACAACAATGACATTGATGTTTAGCATATCAATCTTTTGAAGTGTTAGACTGTAGTTTGCATTTAGGCTTAGACTTTCTTGATAGGCCAGACAAATGCCAGTATTGCTTATATACTCGTTAAACAGCTTTAGTCCATCTGAACTGTAATCATCTTGGCTACCAAGAAAGGCAACCCAGTTCCATCCAAACCACCGTATGATGTGAATAATCATCTCTATCAGGTCTTTGTTGGAAGGGATTGTTCTTACAAAAGAGGGATACTGAAGTGTATTACTTAACACAGAGCTAGTAGCTCCATAATTCACCTTTGAAAGAGAGGAAAACAAAATATTATAAACAATTCATTAGCATCAAACTCTATATAACTTGGTAGTCCTGAACAAAGGGTAGGGAGTAAGTGTGTAAGCATTTTGTTATGTAAAATGTATAAAAAGAAACAATTTACCAATGGTATAAGGTCCATTGTGATCAGTGGCGCAATAGTAATAGTTGGTGTGCTTCCATATGGCCCTGTTAAAGCAATCACTTTAGGCCGATAGTTGTTGAGTTTTTCTTTAGGTTTTATTGATCCATTATTTGAGATAAAACTTAAGACTGAAGGGAAATTCTTTGTATTAGAACAATGGTCAAAAATTTCATAGCCCAAAGAAACATTGGGCAGAAGAGTGGTGGAGTTGTTAATCTCCTCAACAGCAAACCTCATTACTTGCAACATCTGATAGCCAGATTTTGAGGAACGGTGCCTTGAAAACAGTGAAGTAAATAGCGTAAAATTTTTTGTTTATAAATGTGACTTTGAGGAAATGCTACTTTGATTTAAAATATTATATACTGACAACCCAGCTGATAAAAAAAATCCTTGCTTACCTGAAACATTCAGTGGTCTCTGGGGAGAACAGGGGTGTCACATGGTCAGCTTCATGTAAAGGGAAAAGGCCACCTAATAAGTAATCTCCTTCCAAGCTGAACTCAGATTTTGAGCAAGAAACTTTGAAAAAGAAACAATTAGTAAAGCCCACAAGGAAAATGTAAATGCTACTGAGACACATGATTTAAGACGGCCCGTTGGACAATAAATAGTGATGTGCAGTGGCTAGTCGTTTGAGTGTCAGGCTTATATTCTACTCTTAATTTTCTTAAAACTCATTTCAATTTGCTTAAACCATGTTCAATGATACAAATGCCCATTTCCATAACTAAACTCACAAGGCATATGTCAGTCAGTTATTAAATAGAGCATTACACCACATTGCTCATCATAAAAAAACAAATTTTACAAACCTGTGTGAAACAAACTGTACCGTTCTGAACTCTCAGCAGAGGTTAACAGTTGATTAGAATCACTGAGGTTTAGAGGCAGTGAATAGAAAGTTCATTGATTCGAATGTATATACAGGTCCTTCTAAAAAAATTAGCATATTGTGATAAAGTAAAGTAAAATTATTTTCCATAATGTAATGATAAAAATTAAACTTTCATATATTTTAGATTCATTGCACACCAACTGAAATATTTCAGGTCTTTTATTGTTTTAATACTGATGATTTTGGCATACAGCTCATGAAAACCCAAAAAATTAGCATATTTCATCCGACCAATAAAAGAAAAGTGTTTTTAATACAAAAAAAGTCAACCTTCAAATAATTATGTTCAGTTATGCACTCAATACTTGGTCGGGAATCCTTTTGCAGAAATGACTGCTTCAATGCGGCGTGGCATGGAGGCAATCAGCCTGTGGCACTGCTGAGGTGTTATGGAGGCCCAGGATGCGTCGATAGCGGCCTTAAGCTCATCCAGAGTGTTGGGTCTTGTGTCTCTCAACTTTCTCTTCACAATATCCCACAGATTCTCTATGGGGTTCAGGTCAGGAGAGTTGGCAGGCCAATTGAGCACAGTAATACCATGGTCAGTAAACCATTTACCAGTGGTTTTGGCACTGTGAGCAGGTGCCAGGTCGTGCTGAAAAACGAAATCTTCATCTCCATAAAGCTTTTCAGCAGATGGAAGCATGAAGTGCTCCAAAATCTCCTGATAGCTAGCTGCATTGACCCTGCCCTTGATAAAACACAGTGGACCAACACAAGCAGCTGACATGGCACCCCAGACCATCACTGACTGTGGGAACTTGACACTGGACTTCAGGCATTTTGGCATTTCCTTCTCCCCAGTCTTCCTCCAGACTCTGGCACCTTGATTTCCGAATGACTTTGGACCACTGAGCAACAGTCCAGTGCTGCTTCTCTGTAGCCCAGGTCAGGCGCTTTTGCCGCTGTTTCTGGTTCAAAAGTGGCTTGACCTGGGGGATGCGGCACCTGTAGCCCATTTCCTGCACACGCCTGTGCACGGTGGCTCTGGATGTTTCTACTCCAGACTCAGTCCACTGCTTCCGCAGGTCCCCCAAGGTCTGGAATCGGTCCTTCTCCACAATCTTCCTCAGGGTCCGGTCACCTCTTCTCGTTGTGCAGCGTTTTTTGCCACACTTTTTTCTTCCCACAGACTTCCCACTGAGGTGCCTTGATACAGCACTCTGGGAACAGCCTATTCGTTCAGAAATTTCTTTCTGTGTCTTACCCACTCGCTTGAGGGTGTCAATGATGGCCTTCTGGACAGCAGTCAGGTCGGCAGTCTTACCCATGATTGCGGTTTTGAGTAATGAACCAGGCTGGGAGTTTTTAAAAGCCTCAGGAATCTTTTGCAGGTGTTTAGAGTTAATTAGTTGATTCAGATGATTAGGTTAATAGCTCGTTTAGAGAACCTTTTCATGATATGCTAATTTTTTGAGATAGGAATTTTGGGTTTTCATGAGCTGTATGCCAAAATCATCAGTATTAAAACAATAAAAGACCTGAAATATTTCAGTTGGTGTGCAATGAATCTAAAATATATGAAAGTTAAATTTTTATCATTACATTATGGAAAATAATGAACTTTATCACAATATGCTCATTTTTTGAGAAGGACCTGTATATATATATAGTTTATTTTGCATATCTGTCATTTATCTAGATTTGTCACCCCACAAGTGTCACATTAAACCACCAGTGTCACTTCATAACACAGCACCTATGCTTCCTATATTATTTTGAGACAAGTCACTAGACAACCCTCTAGGTTTGTGAAACAGTACAGTGAAACCTGAGGCAGAATTAGTTTACTAGCAATTGGGGGTTAGGTGTTTTTTGTCTGCTGCGCCCAGGGAGCGATTGGGGGTTAGGTGCCATGCTCAGGGGCACCTCAGTTGTGGGTAATGAGAATGGAAGGGATTGCTGTTCCCCCACCTACAGTTCCTACCGGTACTGAAACGCGAACCCATGACCTTCGGGCTACAAGCCCGACTCTCTAACCATTAGGGCACAACTGCTCCTGGAATGAATGCAATGGAACTTCGACACTGTGTCTGATATTGACGCTATTGGGAACATCATCATCATGACAAACAAGCCAATTTATTGCTGGACGACAGTCCATGATGTCATAAGCTAGTACCCGCAAGTATAAAACGGCACCTGTAATACATGTCATCAGCCTTTTTTCTTCAGGAGCAGCTTGTTTGTATGTATGTGTAAGATAAACACTGGGTGCACTCACTGCGTTGCATTCACGGTCTGTTCTTGCTTCATTCTCTCCCAAAAGATGAGTGTAATGATGGGTCAACAGCGTGAGGATCCATTTGCAGCTTTTATTTAAGACACAGCACAGTGCAAACAGGGGCAAGGCAATGGCGTAAACAGGGACAGGCAGAGGTCGTGGCAAGGAAACAGGGTCGTACAACAGGCAGAGATCAAGGCAGGCGGCAGGCGGAACACAGTCCAGGAAACAGGCAAGAATCAGGGCAGGCGGCGGAGATTCACAAAGGGTAAACAGTCCAAACAGCAACAGATAAACAGTCCACAGGAAAACGCTCGGAAATGATCACCTAGGCAAATCAAGACTTTGCGGTGTGCGAGTGTGTGTGTGTGTCTTAAGTAGTGTGAGTGTGATGCAGTGCAGGTGCGTGTGCAATCAGTCCCAGGAATTAGGGCCTATGGGTAATGTAGTCCGAATGGGAAGATGATCAGAATTCAGGTGACTGCTCCCTCCGGCGGCCGGGAGGAAGAGCCGTGGGAACCGTATTCGTGACAATGAGAATATAGCTTTTGTGCACAGTGCGTTCGGCTCTCGAGGGAATAGGAGGCACTCATGGTGATACATTCACGGTGTCAGCAGGTATACATGGGACACAGAGGTAAGTGAAGGTAATATGGCAGGTTTATTGTAAGCAACAGAAGATCAACACAAATGAAGGAGAATCCAGGTAAGCAAACGTATTGATGGAAAGTCTTTGATAATATCTTATCTGTATACTGAAGTCTTTTTCTATTCCAGGGCATGGAGCAGAGCTGAAAAGGTGAATGACGATCACTAGCGAAGGCAGTGGGGAATCCAAGGATCAGGTGAGTATCGACCAGGTAAGGTTGAGACCTGACAGTAAGTGAAGGGGAAAAGTGCTGCTTTATGGTGCTGGTGAGTGATTGATGACAGGTGCAAGTCATTAGAAGTCGGGTGATTGGGATCTGATGATTGTGGTGGGTGGAGATGGTGGTGGCTGTGTAGACTAGGAATTTGCAATAGAAGTTAGCGAAACCTAGGAAACGTTGGAGTTCCTTGACAGTTTGAGGGAGAGGCCAGGTTTGAATAGCTTGTATCTTCCCCTGGTCCATTTGGATGCCATCAGCGCTCACGACGTATCCGTGGAACTGTACCGTGGGGCGATGGAACTCACATTTCTCGATCTTCAGGTATAGATGGTGTTTCCTGAGTTGTTCGAGGACCTGCTTCACGTGGTGGTGATGTTCGGCCAAGTTCCAGGAGTATATCAAGATATCATCAATATAGACAATAAGGAAGCGATGGAGGAACTCCCGGAACACCTCGTTCATGAATCCTTGGAAGATGGACGGTGAGTTGGACAGGCCATACGGCATGACCTGATATTCATAGTGGCCGGAAGGGGTGATGAAGGCCGTCTTCCACTCGTCCCCCTCCCGGATACCAACGAGGTTGTAAGCGCTCCACAGATCCAATTTCGAGAATATGCGGGCCCCACGGAGTTCCTCAAGGGCGGCTGGGACCAGGGGAAGAGGATAGGGGAGTTTGACTGTTGAGGTTTCGGTAATCTATGCAGAGCCACAAGTCTCCATCCTTCTTCCCCACGAAGAAGCAGCTCGATTCCGCAGGAGATGTTGTTGTTGGAGAGCCTCCTGGATGTACTCCTCCATAGCCTTGCGCTCCGGGATGGACGGGATATACACGTCCTTTAGGTGGAATGGCCCCAGGCAGCAGGTCAATGGCACAGTCCCATGGCCGGTGAGATGGTAAGCTGGTGGCTGCCTGTTCTTAGTATCTGTATCTTAGAGTTTAAAGCAGAATTATGCTCCCCTCTGAACAGGTTGCTTGGTAAGTACCCTCGTAAGGTTAATGCAGGGTGAACAGAGTTATGTAGGGCAGTAAAGATTCCCTCTACTTTGTTTACCTCCCTCCCCAACTACTGTTGGGTCTTGAAGTAGGAATGTATGCTCCCCTTTGGATGAGTGTTGCCAGGGTATCCTATATGGTTACTAGGGTGTGACTAGACAGTTGCCAGGGTGTTATTTGAAGACTACTTGCTAGTCTGGGTCAAAAAAGCCCATACCCCGATCTCGATGATGTTCTGATGCAGAAATATCTTCACCCAATTTCACACCTCATTCATGGGTGTATGATAAATGGTGTGGGACAAGTTAAGATTTCTAAACCATAGAGCAGCCTGCAGTCGGTTCATGCTCATGTTTTGGGATGTAGGTTCCTCTCCTCTGTTGGTGGTGCTGATCGTTGGGGCTATATAAAGCTCCCCCCAGTGAAGGAAGCTGTCACTGCCCACCTCAATCCTTCTAAAGCTATGGTGGAAGTCCCATGCAGTGCACCTTTTCCCTCTATATGATGGCTGACCTGCAAATCTACCAGTATTAATTTATTTAGCCATTTTTGCCTTAATTTAGAGAGAGGACAGGAAGCAAAGTGAAAGAGAGAGAGGGGGCTTTACTCCGCCACGCCATGGATTTGCATTTTTTGCCACTAAAAAAATGGTTCAGTCTATTTCTATGAGCCATTTTGTGCTTCACCTCAGCCCCTTTGCAGAGAGCCTGACCCAGCTGTAAGATCGAAAACTCCATGACTTAAATTGCCACTTGCTTCAGAAACATCACCTGCTTCTGAAACCCTTCTGAGGCCCTTGACCGAGCAGCAAGCCGACAACAGAGCCTCAGTCTCGTTCCTTATGTTGCTTTTCGAACGAGGAAAGGGCCATACACCACTGAAGACTGTCATCATGTTTTAGGTGAAGAAAAAAGTTGTTCTCTTTGTGTTCAAACTATTTCACTATGCAGTGCAATAAAGCTGAAAAAAGAAAGAGATTCGCAATTCACGGCCCCTACAGAGGCTGGCAAGGAGCCTCCTTGCCTATCAACATCTCTCCAATTGACTTGTGCTTGTTCCTGGCCACCTGAACTGCGGAGCAGACCTGTTATTAAGGGGGGCTGTAATCCATGGAGAATGGAGGCTGCAAACTCATACAGTCAAAATGATATGGAGCATGTTGTGGAAACAGAAGTCTTCACCTCAGCAGAAAGCACTCGCTGCCCTCTATTCTTCTCCCTGACCCAATCCCCTCTAGGAGCAGATGTGCACCCTCAGTGCTGGGCAAGGGCATGCATGTATCCATTCCTTGCATCTAGTGTTGTGCAAGATCAGAGAGGTGGAGGAATCAGTTCTCTTGATGGCACAGAAATGGCTCAACCAGCCATGGTTCCTGGAGTTAGTGGAGCTGTTGACAGCACCTCCATGGACCATCCCACTGAGGAGGGATCATCTCTCAAGCTGGAGGCACAATCTGGCATCCCAACCCATAGTTGTGGAATCGGCATGTCTGGCTGCTCAGCGGAGGCTGCCAGCATTAGATGCACTACCCCAGTGAGTCCTAGAATCAAACACATAGAAACAGGCTCCTTCTATCGTACCACTCTATGCCCATAAAGGTGATGATACACGGGGCAACTTTTTGAGCAATGTTGCTGGGCAATGTTGCCGAGCAACGTTGCTTGGGCACTTTCCCACTGAGAATGAGCAACAAATATATATCTGGATACGTTAGATCGGTCGTGGGCAATTTTTTGAGATCCTCCAATCAGAATGTTAGCAGCCGATCACGTGACCGGTTCGGAGATTTCAGAAAAAATTCAAACAAGATGGCGGCCTCTCAGCGGCAGTGGAGCGGAGAAAAGGAGTGTGAACTTTTATCTTTTTACGCTAGTAAGTTGTCATGCGTCAACCCAAAACAGGGAATTTACCTCATATATTGCTTAAAATACCAACAACTGTCCGAAGTAATGTGTGTATGCTGTAATGAAGCCATTGAATGATATCAGTTAAATACTAAAAAGACCTGACATTTTTGACTAGGCTGTAGGGCGTTTGACACTTGAATATCTTTTGATGCGATCGACGCGGGTTCGAATCCGCCTTTTGCTGAACTCGCTCTTCTCTCTTTTCCTGTCACAAATCAGATCGGAAAGGCATTTATTTTTAATAAAAATGAAGAAAATATTTGAAAAGTTGAAATAAAGTGCCTAACAAGTGTTTATAATAAAGTATTTATTGAGTTGGCAATAGATTTGCTCCTCTCTGATTAGTTGCTGCCAACTGTCTGTTGCCCTAATTAGTTGCCCTGTGTCTCATCAGGTTGCCCGTTGACGGCAACATTGCCCAGCAACATTGCTCAAAAAGTTGCCCCGTGTATCATCACCTTAAGTGGAAAGAGTATGTTAACTGGTACAGGACATGAAAACAAGGACCCGATGAATTAGCTTGTGTCAATTATTCTGTCCTTTTTACAGGAGTGTTTGGATGGCAACCATGTGCCTTTCAAATTCTAGTGTATGAGGCCGCTATAACGGCTTTTTAGCATCAGGTTTCGGCAGAAATTACCTGGTGATAAGATTTCTGAAGACCGCAAGATGGTTGAACCCCTCAACACTGCAAAGAATCTTTTTCTCCTGAAGAGCCGGCTGCGGGGGACCTACATGCTCGGCAGTTGCTCTGCCCTGTGTTTGCATTGCGCCTTTGCACTGAGCGCTCTAGACAGTTCAAGCTCTCTGAGCAGCTCTTCATTTGTTTTGGATTCCACTCGAAAGGGCTGCCTATAGCAAAGCACTGCATAACAGTGGATTGTGGAAGCGATAGCCTTGTCATACAGCTCATAGCCTGGAATGGCCTACTAGGGTTAGAGTGACCACCTGGTTATTGCTCTGTCGCAGGACATAGATGTGACTTTGCGGGACACGTGTGAGAGAAATATATTTACTACTATTATACTATGTAAATATTGATTTACATTAGTTGGAAAGCCTACTTTCCATTATGTTGGATGATAACGTTTTTAAATCACCATTTTAACAGTGATGCACACAATTTGCCAGATTGAAGTGACAGTGTATTTTACAATGTTGGATCTGGCATGTTTGATCAGGATGTTCTTATCCAGTATGTGTCTAGATGTGTCTAGTCCTGGCTGGTGTAGCTATTTAATTGCTTTTGATGAGGTCTTCACTGATTCCTTTGCTCCGTCCAGTTGACATCAGCAAAAATGTCCTCTCTACCACTGCATTGTTTTGGATTTGTAAATGCCAGTCATTTTTTTATTATCTTTCTTGGTGTGGTATTGTAATTTCAGGGAAGGAAAAAAATACAAACATAATTGAAATGCATGACACTGCTTACGTCTTGCGGGATGTGGGACAAAGCTCCCAATTTCGTGACTGTCCCGCAAAATGTGGGACGGGTGGTCACCATAACTGGGGTGTGAAACCAATCCATCAGGGATATGGCTTCCACATAGGCTATACGGCAAATGGGATGTCTCTTTAGGACATTTGCATGGCAGCAGGCTGGTCTTCGCAAAATACTTTGCCAGATTCTATAATCTGAACATATACTTGCTGGCATTGCATGCCGTCTGTGCGAGAAGACCAAATTCTGGCTGTTGTTCAGCCCTCTTCATGACTTTTGCGGCCCTTGCATGATGTAGTGGTGTTCAACCAGGTTGAATAGCCTGTTGACATGCGATTTATGAATGGCATCAGTGCCACCTTGATGTCCTTAACCAGCACAGGTGGAAACCTTTGTGAAGAACCCATGTTAATGTGCTTGTAAGAAGTTGTGTGACATTACTACAGTTTATTGCATCAGCATTGCTGCCACTCACATTAATATAAAGTTCTGTTATGAAGGCACAGGCTGATAGCTCCTTGACTCATTCTGCTAGCAATCACATTGTTCTCTACATGGTGCAACTGATTGGTTTGTGTTGCATCAGCAGCCAATGAGCTTTGCTGCTCAACATTCAAATACTTGGTCATTGTTTGCTGTAGCAGTTTACAGCATGCTTTCAGAAACCCTCCACTTTCCTCAGCTCCACCTGCATTGATTTGCCACAGGTAATATGCATGCTATTTGGGCAGCAGCAGTATATCTTAGGCCCTGCTTACACCTGGTATTAAGATTCACCAGGACACAGAATATTATAAACACTTGAATGAAATAGTTTGAATTTTATGTTGGCATTGTAAATCAAATTATCTTAAATACTGATTATTACTAATTTAAAATAATTATTAATCATTCAAAATGATTGTATACTGCCTTTCACAATAATTATTTAGGGTTGGTCTATATAACAGGTAGGCTATTAATATTTGAAGGGATTTCCACCTGTTTTTTTTTTTTTTTTTCTCCACCTTTCAATTATTCCATAGAACATGAAATGTTGTGTATTATAGACACAGAACATGAAATATTATGTTATGAGCAGTGTTGGGCAGTAACTAGTTACAGTAATAATATTACTTTTTGCAGTAACTAGTAGTGTAACTAATTACTAATAAGATTTCAGGGTAACGCTTTATTTTACAGTGTCATTGTTACATGTCACATGTAGTTACTATAGTATTAACTTTCAATTATGCATAGTTACATGCAACTAACCCTAAACCCAACCAAACCAAACCCTAATCGTAACCCTCTAGTAAGTACATACTGCTACTTAATATTACTCAATACTTAAATGTATAATTACAGTGTAACAAGGACACCTTAAAATAAAGTGTAACCGATTTCAGTAATAATAATGGTTACTTTTGATGCCTCAACCCCTACTGATTTGAAATCCAACAATCCCTTGATTTTTTTTTAAATAATTTTCATGACTTGCACAGGCACATGAAGTCACCAGTGCAGCAGGCAAGCTTGGAATATGGAAAAGCTTACATTTAGTGGATGGAAATATTGCCATTACATTGATTAATCATTTTCCTAACTTATGCGATTTCTTTTTATAAAATACATTATGAAATATAATCATATATGGTAACAGAGAAATTATAGCTACAATTAGCTTCAAGCTATGACAATTAATGAAATTAATACAACACTTTTACTTAAAAGTCACTATCAATCACCATTGAGTGTTTGTGGATTTTGGTCAAATGATGAGGCAGAAATATGTTGTTAGTAACATTTTAGAAGAATTTTAAGAGGAAGATTACATCTTCTATGGGGCGTGAAGTAAAAGTAATATAACTAGTAGAGTAACTAATTACTGTATGTGAATGCCATAAAGTAATAAGTAAAAGTGATATTACTTTTGAAAGGAGTAACTAGTAATAAATTACATTTGAGTAACGAGCACATTCACATTTAGTCTAGAACTAGTCTAGTATAAGCATCTTGTTTACACAGCCCACACAACTCCTCTGCACTCCTGATTTCTCTCAACATGGAGACAGGAGAGCTGTCAGTCAATAAAAGTGAAAACAAAGTAACTTGCATTACTTATTTGAAAAAGTAAATCAATTATTTTGTTGTAAATTTAAAAGTAATGTGTTACTTTTCTAGTTACTTGTATAAAGTAATCCAATTATGTAACTCGTGTTACTTGTAATGCGTTACCCCCACCACTGGTTATGAGATATTTATTAACTAGTATCGAGGTTCTTAAAGGAGAGCACACTACACAGGCTGCATTCAGAATGACATACATTATTTCTCAGAATATGCACTGTGCTCATTATCATGAATTATCAATATGCATGGAATAACTGCATGATCTCTCCTATTGCATTGCCAAAATATGCAGCACACCACGTGCTTATCCATACTAAATAGATAATATATCCAACAATGTGCTTTCTTCTATAACCAGTGTGACATTTTTACACAAAATTGCAAATTGACTACTTCGGTGATAACTGGATGTCACTTACTGAGTTCATATGCAACATAATGAGGTCCTGTGACAATGTTATATATATGCTTTGCTCTATTAAAAATTACAGTATACAGCATATACCGTGCAGTACTGTATAGTACACTAGCATTTCATTACGAACCGCCACAGCCATTGCTCATCTATACCCACACAATAAGTAGAGGAGCGCAACAAAAAAAAAATTTATTATGAGATCAGAAATTCAGTAAGAAACCCATATTTTTCAAAAACATATTCCAGTTCCCAACATGAAAATTAAAAAAAATATTACATCAACATAAAAGTAACCTTTTACAGCAAATAAAAGACTGGATTGCACTGTTATTAAATGAGTGATGAGGAATGTGTCTTTTAGTCTAAACATCTAATGTTCCTATGTGTTTTTCAGCAGCTAAAATTTTTAGACATCTAGTTTCATTAAAACAGAACATAAACCGTGAAGACACGATAAAGCAGTTTTTGTAACAAAACAGCAGTTCCTTTTGTACAAGAGCAAAGCATCTTACATTTAAGAAGAGGTTTGATGTAAGGAAAATTCACCATGGTGCATTCATTTAAAGGCTTAATGTCATAAGTAGTTAGATTCAAGTTTAAACTAAAATCAGTAATAGAAAAAGAATGTTTTCATCATGCCTGTCCTGGTAAGACACATGAGAGTTTGTTACTGACATGAACTCATATCCTTCATTACACAGTAGTGCAACCAGCACAATTTAGTCTTTACAGCAAGTTTCCTCTCCCACCTTTTAAACGTCTGCCGAGCTGTTGGCAGGGTCAAAACAGCCACTAATAAGGGTCATCAGCTGAAGAAATTGTTGCTGTCAGCAGATTCGTCATGTGATCAGGAGTACGTTTGTTACATCCCTGCGAGCTCCGCCTGCTTCTCATCCTCAGACTCCGGTTGGTTGTCATCATCGCCATTATAATTAGCTACATCATCCTCTAGATCCTGACCTGCACCTTGATTTTCATCTGTAAAACACGGAAAATTATTTGTAATTTTATTGCACAGGACAAAAGTACTTCTGAGATATAACAATGCAGATTAAACACAACTTTCTGTAACTTGCTGTCATTTACCACATAAAATAAGACATCCTTCAGTTTGTAAAAACGACCAAAAAGTGTTACACATGAAATTCCCTAACATCTTTATCCAATAATTTTAAAATAAAAATGTTATTGGTTTATATCATGAATATTTCTATGTGATGATAGTGATGTTGAAGGCAACCTTTAATCTTAGAGAGCTGTTTTTCTATCTCTCCCTCATTGTCGTACATAATGGGGTCTTCCTTCCCATTTGCTTCATCTTCCTCTTTCCTGTCCTCAATTTTGACATCTTCCTCCTCCTCGTCTCCAATCCCAATGTCATTTTCCTTCGGGTCTAAAATCCCTGCATCATCCAGCACAGTATCTGCATGAAGACAGATAAAATTAGTAGTGTGTGTGTGTGTGTGTGTGTGTTGTGTTTTAATAGCTGGATTCTCTCCGTTACCCCACCTGTGTCCTTTGAAGCCTGCCCTTTAATGTCCACCACCACTTCTGGATCTTCTACATTGGCTGGTCTGTTAAGAGTCTCATTCTTATTGGTCCGTTTGGAGGTGGGGATGGGTGAGTCTTGTGAAATCAAAGCATCTTAGAGAAGCAGACAGAATGTTGTTAAAACACATGCTGGAGGAACATAGAATTTAGTTTTTGTAAAAAAAAAAAATGACAAGACTTAAAGGCCTGTTCACACAAAGAACTATATCTATGGTCACCAATGGACAATAATGTTCTGTTTATTATAAGCACAAGCTGCAGTAATGTCGTCTGCCGCTTTAAATGCTCATTAAAGTCGGGTAGATACTGGCTGTCAATTTTTTTTTCGTTAATCAGCTGGTATAGTTTCTCTGTTGATACTGTAATAGTTGTGGTGTACACTTTGCTATTCTCTTAGAGTTAGAACAATTATTAAAACTTTAAAGTTATCGTCCTTGATAGAGGGATAGTACGGAATCCTAAAACTTACGTTTTTAAGGTTGACTTTTGACAAACAACAGACTATATTTCAAAATTATTCAGCAACATGTTGGTGTGGTACTCATTGTTCTACAGGCATGAAAATCATGTGGTTTGTTGTGGAAAGATCTGCTTGTGCTAGGGCTGTGCCGGTCAACCTGACAACCGCCCCACCGCGGTGGTTTATATGTGAATGCTATTTTACATGAATATTACAACAGGACTGAAGCACAAAGCTTTGTTTACAAAGAAATAATAGGTTCACATCGCAAACATCTGAATTCGTGAGGAATGAGAGAGGCACATGAGCCCATCAATTTAAGCCATTTGTCAGCTTTGTATTCTGTTTTGCGATCTGGTCACCCGATTTTCCATGAATTTAACAATATTCCATGAGTTGTTCAACTGAACATGGAATCTTGTTTCTTTTCCCAAATTTTCACAGGGAATTATAAACGTTTCTTGCTTTAATTTACTTTTAACTACTATATTTTCATCCTTTAATGTGGTAAAGTAGAAAAACACTGCAGGACAGATACATTTTTACTTGCACACATGCCTGTAATTTAGTTTCGCTTTTCCTGGCAGTGCAAAATCAAATATACTATAGCCTAAATGTCTTGCACCTGCAGAAGATAAAAGGTCTAAAGAGAAAATTTTACAACAAGTGTCAATTGCTTTGAAACATTGGGAGGAGACATTAAGATATTAGACAAGAGATGGTTTCTGTCCTTCCCGTGTCCCACATCCCTCTCAAAGCGCAGAGCGGTATATATGACGATGGTGAAATGTAATTAAACTTGGCTTTGTTCCAAAATTTCATATAATTTCTATTGTTTTCCATGCTCAAGGACTTTGTATTGTTTAAATTTTAATGCACTTTTTAAAGTTTGAATCTCATTACAAGCTAAATTTCTGCATTGTGTATTATTTGTGTGAATAATAGGCTATAAATAATTCCAGCCACTTGACCTCCCTCCCCCAAAAACACCACTAACCGGTGGTGGTTGGCCCTTTTGGGACCCAGCACGGTGGTAAAAAAAACTGCCACTGTCACAGACCTAGCTAGTACTCTTACTTTCAACTAAAAACGGAAAACTTATGTGTTTTGGCCATTCATGTACACGACAATGCTGTTTTAGGGGCCTGAAAACGCAAACATTTGAAAACGTTTTAATCGTTTTCGCGGATCCGTGTGAATGGGGATCGTTGTTGTCTGTACCCTCAAGTTATTGGACTTCTATTAAATGAGGGACTTCACCCATATATAGAGACTAGAACATTTAAACTTCTTTAAACTTGGGACAGTAATCAACCATTTTAAAACCACACTTAAACAGGCAGCTCGCACCTTTTTCATTTTTCTCCACTACTAACTCATTGGTTTGGACCTTAGCATCATTTTTGGACTGTGAATCCACTTCTGGTTTGCCATTTGAAGGTTCTGCTACAATTTTATCTGAATGGTTTGTGGCGGGAACATCAGATTTGGCTTTTGAAACAGAGACTTTCTGCATGGAACCATCAGCATTCTGTGAAGGACAGAGATTGTGGGGTAAGAGACACCAAATAAATAAGAATCAATATAAAGGAGCCATTTGAGGCCATTTTTTTCTCTCATAGCTGTATCTGTAGAGCTACCTTTTCAGACGTCCTTTGCTTTTCCAGTTTGGCAGCTGCAATTTTCCCACTGCATTCCTCTTTCACGGCCTCAATTTGTTTGTTACACTGAGTCCTGCACAAACCACACCCCACACAGCCATTATAATACTGATCAAACACTATAATGTCTTTGGTATTAGAGATTAGGGCTGGGTAAAAAATATAGATTTCTCGATTTTAATCGATTCTTATTTTTACAAACCGATTTCGATTCTTAAATCCCAAGAATCTATTAGTCTAGCCTGTTTTCAATTGATTAATGAGCAGAATATGGAGCGCCTCCCATCAAATAAATCACAATAATCTTTGTGCTTTGTTACTTTTGATATGAAGCAAAGTCTCAGATTTCAAATGACGTCCATCCTAATATGAGATTAAAAAAATAAATGCAGTTTTGGCGCTGTTTGATGTGACGTGACAGATCGCTTTAGCGCCTCAGGTAAAGAGAAGTGGCAGCACGGAGCGCATGTGAACATCCTCTCCTCCGCTTTAATACCAGTTACAGCGCAAAATAAACACGACTAAACATCTGAAGGTATGTTAAAATATACAGTACAATTTACCGAAATCCGTATCATGTCTCGTGTAATAGCTCAATCAGTGTTTCAACCTCGGAAAGACGTCAATAAAACAGCTTGTAAACAATTTCAAGTAAAGCCACAATTACCTCAGAAAAACATATTCAGTGACCATAAACTCATTAGTCAGCTAGAAAAGTATACTCTAGAAAGCAGCATTCTGATAAATATATGCACCGTTACATATTCATCATAATTTTTAATGTTCTTCAATATTCAATGCATTTTTGAATAAATCAGTTATGACCAGTGTTAGGCACGTTACTTTAAAAAAGTAATTAGTTATAGTTACTAGTTACTTCTCACAAATAGTAACTATGTTAGTAATGGAGTTACATCATTATAAAAGTAACTAATTACCAGGGAAAGTAACTATTGCGTTATTTAAAAAAAAAAAAAAATTCAAATATGCCAAATAACTTGGATGCCCCTAATATTAAATATAAGTCTAAAAATAAATTCTGCTTGATCCGACTCGTGAATCAAGATCCGCTCTTCCTCACGACATGAAATTTCTCTGTACTGTACTACGTGTTGGTAGCCATTAAAGAAAGCGTAGTTTCATATTTATGTTTAAATACCCCTATGCTATGTTTTAAATTCATCTATTTGATTATGAAAAGTGAACAGCATGAGTAAGATAGATTACATCATAAGATGCGCAATATATCGGGAGACATGGAGTGGGTCAGACATGATTTTACATTTACATTTATGCATTTGGCAGACGCTTTTATCCAAAGCGACTTACATTGCATTATACTATACATTTGTATCTGAGTATGTGCAATCCCTGGGATCGAACCCATGACCTTGGCATTGCTAGTGCCATGCTCTAACCGCTGAGCTACAGGAAAGCTGATTTTGACCACTTCATTAAGTTTTGCTTTGTAGAAAGCCCTTCTTTAAAGTGAATTTCGTTTTGTAAAAATTGTATCTTAATTTTAATCAATGTTTTATCAACCAATTGCCTGGATTTAATAAATAAGAAGCAAATATAGCAGACAATATAGGCCTAATCATGACATTGAGGCACGGGCGCGATCACTGGCGCGTGAAAATGAACCGAAACTCAGTGTATAGGCTGCTTGCCTCACAGACATGAGAAAAATATCTACAGAAAGCTTGAAATGTCTACTTCTAAACGAAATAATTCAAAAAAAAAAAATAGTAGGCTACTCTGATTATGTAATCTGAATGAAATGTGCATTCTTTCTCTAGGCGCGTCCACGGAGATGATGAGAGTGAATGTCAACTTCATCTTTGCAGTTGCATAATTAGTTTGTTAATAAATAATTAAAATGTCTCCTTGCTGTTTTTGTCACATTCATAATCATTACTTTTGCCGGTTCTTTATGGCAAGCTTTATGTGTGCGCTTGAGTGCTAGCCTATATTAAACGCTCATTATTATTGTTTATTCTCTCCAGTATTTAAGAAATTAAATTAATATAAATGTAGTCGACTAGTAGTTGTTCATTTAAGCCATTAGTTATGTAACTAATGGCTTAAATGAACAACTACTAGTCGACTAGAAAAAAATTTCTTCACATATTTTCGCAGCATGTCGGCAAGGGTATACTGGTTTGAGCTCGCGCTCCGCTCGCATGCTCTGACACACACACACATAGACACAGAGCCTGCGCCGTACATTATTATCACTCAGTTTAAAATTATATTTGTGTATGACTAACCTGTACTATTTCATTACAACCAAATGCTTTGTAGGTATATCATCTCTAGTAGTCACACACCAATCATCATCAGTTAGCCTGTGTCCCACCCCAACACACACCAGATATAGCAGGTCCTATGGCTGAGAAAGAGCTACTCGGATGAAAACCTCTTCAGTGAGCTCAATTATAGTAACGCAGCATTTTTTTTGTCAGTAGCGGTAACGGCGTTGTAACGGGAGAAAAAGTAATTTGTTTGATTACTCGTTACTGCAAAAAGTAACGCCGTTTATTTATAACGCCGTTATTCCCATCACTGGTTATGACAGCCACGATTTTTAAAAAAAATAAATGAATAGGAGTAGAAATATGACTATGTAATTCTAAACTTTATTTATAATAAAAACATCAATGAGTGTAATTTAAGTGTTTGTATATAAATAAGTTAATTTAACCTTCAATATTATTATAGTAGTACCAGCTGACTTACATGTGTAGTTTACAGCATTAGTTAAGAGATTTTTTTCCTCTAGAAAATTTTCCATGTACTGTAACTGAAATACTACATCCAAAATAATCGATACTGAATCGAAATCGAATCGAATCAAAAGAATGTGAATAGTAATCGAATCGTGAAAATTGTGTCAATACCCAGCCCTATTAGAGATTAGAGCATTTTCAATGGACCTACATCTCACTGCTGGCTTTCTTACTGAGCGTGTCCATGTTATTTTGACAGGACTTCAGCTCGCTCTGCATTTTACTCACATCCTCCAGTAATGACTTCATACGGTCTAATAAAAGAAAATCAACAGAAATGTGAAGGACAGATGATATGCGTCACAGAGTACATATAATAGGACAAATATGAAGTAAACACTTACTCTTCATGTCTTGCACCATTTTAGCACTGGAGGAAATGTTGAGCTTCAGACTCTCCTATGAGAGAGAGAAAACGTTTAGACCTAAAAACATACACGGAGCACATCCAATATCCCATTTTGGCCATGAAAACCTAGTGACCACCTACATAGAAAGCCATTTTGGGTATCATCATGACCAGTAACTGTATGATTACTAGCTCTGAGTTTCCACCTAAACTGTTTTCATTGAGTGTTTTCATACTTTTTCTTGTTTCCAGGTGTTCAGAGAGCTTTGCTGCTGTCTGTGGTGTGTTTCCTCCATTAACTCCAGCTGCTCGTTCTGTCTGCGCATCTCCTCCTCGGCCTTCTGCTGCTCTCTGTCCTTGTCTGCAGCCAGCTTCCTCATGCGGTCCTCCAGCTCCAATATCTTGCTCTGGAGAACAACACAAAGCTCCTTTCTAGACAGACCCATTATAGTTAAACAGCCACTCACATCTCCACAGACTACATCCAAACACTGAGTGTCAAACCTGCAGCTCGACGTTTCTGGAGTTTGAGACCCAATAGTTGAAGCCGAGCAGGAGGATGCAGGTGATGAGAGCCGCCAACATCAAAGTTGAAGAGCGACCGCCACGCCGACCGTTCCCAAGGGCACCCATCATGCTCTATCGCAGTCCCACAAACACCCTAATGATGGGTTTCTGAAAGGGAAAGAGTAAACTTTATATAGACATTATAGCTCCATAATACAGGAAATAACAAACACGTAAATGAAAAAAGACAAAGAAATATTGGCTCATTTCCACTGAGTGGTACACTACAGTACAATTCGGATGGTAAACCCTGATCTGGCTTGCGTTTCCACAGTACCCTTACTTGATATGCGTGGTGTATGCTGGAAAGTAATGATCGACGTCACTTGATAGGCGTCACTTTCCTTTTGCAGCCTTTCTTCACCGATGATACCCAGGAAGTTCTGCACCTCCTGGGTCGACCATGGTACGTTGCTGCGCACTGACTTTGTGTTGCAACGGTGAATCTTTTGTGTCGAATCAGCGGTTCGGAGCGCCAAAGTCACGTGATTTCAGCAGTTTGGCGGTTTGACACGCGATCCGAATCATGATTCGACACAGAAGAATCATAACACTCCGAAGCTTAATGAAACAGTAAGATAATTATTTTAAATTATTATTTAAAATAATGGTTTTCTATTTTAATATACTTTAAAATAAAAAAAAATTCTGTAATGCAAAGCTGAATTTTCATCAGCCATTACTCCAGTTTTTTGTGTCACATAATCCTTCAGAAATCATTCTAATATGCTGATTTGATACTCAGTTATCATCAAAGTTGAAAACTTTGCTTAATATTTTTTGGAACCTGTGATAATTTTTTCAGGATTCATTGATGAATAAATAGTCAAAAAGAACAGCATTTATTCAAAATAGAAATATTTTCTAACAATATAAATCTTTACTATCACTTTTTTTAATCTATTTAACACAGCCTTGCTGAAGAAAAGTATTAATTTCTTCCAAAAAAAAAAAAGAATAAAATACTGACCCCAAACTTTTGAACAGTAGTGTATATTGTTACAAAATATTTAATTTAAATAAATGCTGCTCTTTTTTTAAACTTTTTATTCATCAAAGAATCCTGAAAAAAAGTATCACGTTATAAAAAAATATTAAGCAGCACAACATTTGTAATAAATCAGCATATTAGAATGATTTCTGAAGGATCATGTGACACTGAAGACTGGATTTAATGATGCTGAAAATTCAGCTTTGCATCACAGACATAAATTATATTTTAAAGTATATTATAATAGAAAACCATTATTTTAAATTGTAATAATATTTTACAATGTTACTGTTTTTTTCTGTATTTTTGATCAAATAAAGAGACTTATTTCAAAAACATTAAAAATAGTAATGTTTCCAAACTTTTGAATGGTAGTGTAAGTCGTTATTTTTATTTTTTTGGCGCACCAAAAATATTCTCGTCGCTTTATAATATTAATATTGAACCACTGTACTCACATGAACTGATTTAAATATGTGTTTAGTACCTTTATGGATCCTGAGAGAGGAAATGTCATTGCTGTGAATGCAGGCCTCACTGAGCCATCAGATTTCAACAAAAATATCTTAATTTGTGTTACGAAGATGAACGAAGGTCTTACGGGTGTGGAACGCCATGAGGGTGAGTAATAAATGACAATTTTTATTTTTTGGGTGAACTAACCCTATCCTGCGCAAGTGATGATTCTCTGTCAACCAATCAAAGTTCTGCAGTGAGTCTAGCTCCACCCTTTAGGTACCGGACTACTGAGCTAGCTACCCCAACTGAAGGGTCCCAAAAAAGTGCTACAGTACAGTTCGGTATTTTGGTACCAATCACAACTTCTGACAATCGAAACGGAAATGATTGCGTACTGTACCGTACCACCCGGTGGAAATGAGCCATTATTGAGGAGGATGGACAGCTGTGTCTCAAAACCAAGTGAGCCATTTTTAGCAAAAATATCTAGGCCACATTTTGGGAATCATACCATACATACCTATTACCTACTAAAATAGACAGCATTTCTGTAGAATCTTGCCTACTACTTGGGTACTGTGTGTTGTTAAGCATATAGAAATCACTAGTTATCGCTGCAGTTTTCAAGAATATTCCATTGTAGCATGTAATTGGTCATAAAGTGGGTTTGTTTTCATGCATATTTTGATTTCAGAGACTTTCTGAATAGATAAAATCAACTAAATACTGAAACAAGTTTGGTGAATTTTGGAAAATTCAGTTAAAGAGTTGAATTGTCCATACACCGTAAAAGTAATAAAAGCAAATTGTTTTGTAAATAAAAAAAAAAAATGTCAAGCAAATAATATTTCACAGCACTGATCAATTGCCAATGTTTTATTAATAGTAACAATCACATTGGAGTCTGTAGCTGAAAATATAGTTATTCTCTAGTTATTCTTTCTTTCTTCTCATCGGTTTGGTAGAAGTTGAGTTTTTAACCCTATGAAGCACACTGTATTTGATACACAAATTTTGAAGGGCTCTAAATTATCAACATGAGCATGAACTTTGTACACAATCTACTACATGCCTTCTGTTGTCTGATTGATAGTTTATACTTTTTAGCAAGTAAAAGCCCTTCAGGTTGTGGTACAAGTGTCTTTTTTTGCTGTGAAAATCAGTTAAATCTACTGATTTTTATAAAGTAAACATAAGAAAAACTTTTATATTGTTAGTAATATTTTCAAGATGAACGATTACTTGACTAAATCAATTTTGGTTTACCTGATTAACTGCATACATCATTTTACTGAGATGTTTTTTCCTCCAAGTATGAGAGCCTCAAAAGCCTGATGTATCAAATATGATACTCAACAAAAACACATATACAAACTGTTCCATAATATATATATATTTATATTCTCTCACTATTATTTTAAATGTCAGGCTTTACAGTGTTAAGGGAAGATTATTTTTATTTCCTTCAAAATGGTATACGTTTCCTATTGTTGTTTTTTGGGCGTTACCTTAAAAACCTGTTGTACCAACCCACTTAATTTACACCACCTGTACTTTTTATTTACATAATTACTAACCAAATACTATATAGAGAACACCCAGTGCACGGGATGTACTGCAGAATCAAATGCAAACCAAACCAGTGTGGTGTAGTAACAGTGACTGTGACATTAATGATGTTCACCAGAGACTTTTACAGGAGGCAACACGTTACTGATACTGTGCCTTTCATATGAAAGAGACATTTCACTGTACGAATAATTAAATAAAGGGGTATTAGGAAATATTAACATTAAACAAGCCACACAGAGTGTAAACACATTTAAAATGTAAATCCATTTAGTACGAAACTGCTTTTGTTCTGGTAGCATGCTTGCTAATACAGCTACTGTTATTGTTATAGTCACACTTTCCACTTTATTACAGATAAATGTTATATATTGGCCTCAAAATTATATGTATTAGTGTCAAATTGCTCTTACCGGCGTTTAACGTGAAAGGTCTCGTCAGGAAGAGGGATAAATCATGGACATCTCGATATCCGGGATGAAATCACTCAACAAACTGCAGCGTTTTTGCCTTGAACCGCAACGCGCACGCGCACTTCAATCTGATTCACTGTCTTCAGAAAACAGGATACTACAGTTGAGTAGACATTTTCCATTCCTTCTATCTAAATGAAAACCTACCATATAAAACCTATATTATTGTGACTTTACCATTTAAGTTTTAAATATGCATTTTTTTTGGAGTATAAAAAGCCTCAGAAACTCGGCGCCTCTAAAACATTAACAAAATATACAGAATAAACAGTTCTTGTCATTTGCAATTTAAGCTAAATCCCATTATGAAGCATTGAATTTAACATTTGTTAAATGAGCAAAATGTTACCAAGCATAAATATAAACTATTTTTTTAAATGAACATTTCCACTGTTGTCCAGAATATAAATAAATAAATATTTAATTTAACATGCCCAGTAGGACATGTTAGGGTTTTTTTTTTTTACAATGGAACTCTTATCAAAATATAATTTTTTTAGGTAACAATTATTGAACTCTATAAACTGTATTAATTAATAAAAAATTAAATAGTTACAATATGACAACATGCCCCAAACCACACTTATGAAAAATACTCTTGTTGTGAGAACCTTCATCTCATGCAAGTAAGGTTTTATGGTGTTTGCTTGTTACCTGACTGAAAATATAAAAATATGATAATAATGTCATTTTATTATGGAGGATAAAATTTACAAAATACCTTAATCTTACTTTAATCAAATTAAATAAGTAGGAGATACTAGTTGATCTTGGTTTTTAAGATCAACATACAAAACCACTGCCAGAGAAAACAAGAATTTGTGTATTTGGACTTTTGACTGAAAGCTGTGACCCAATAAACCAGTTAATAAAATACAGAGCTTCCCTGTGTGACCTTTTCTCAATTTCCCTTCATTAAAGTCTAAAATGCAAGGAAAAATAGCCAGAACAGACATTTTGAAATAAAAAAATATAGTTATTTGTGATATATGTTTTTATTTTTTCTGGATGTTAATAGCAGGTCCTGATTGTTTAAATGAACATAATTTAACATGGATCAAAAACATAGATATTCAACATTCAACCTGATGTCTCGGTATTAAAGCATCACCGAGACAGTCTGGCCCTGCAAAACTGGAATTATTTAAATATGTTCGAACAAACAAAACTATCTTATAAAAATAAGAGCCTCTTACTGCTCTTTGGGGCATACAATTTAACATTTTAAGTTCAAAGCATTAAACAAGCTTGAGTCTTTTTTTACATTTTATTAAGAACATTTGTAGCTCATTACATTATATTTCAGATATTGTGTTCTTTGAGAAACAAGGCGTGAAATCATTCTTCAAAGGCAAACAGATGTACAGCTCAGTCAATTCCTGCTCAGAAACGCTTCCTCGCTTTTTCCTCCTTAAAAACAAAGAAATACCAACATTATAGCATTAAAGCTTAAAGTACAGTAAAAGCTTTTATAATTACATTTAAAATAAGTCTTGAGTCAGCAGTGGCTGTGTAAGAGGGTTGTAAACACTAAAAAAAAAAATCATGTTAAGTTTACGGTAAAAAAAACAAAACAAGGCAGCTGTTGTGGTTGCCAAAAAATATATGGTGACAATATTTCTGGTATTACTGAATGGCATATTGGTGCCTGTATATATTTGATAACTTTTATAACCAAAATCTGCTTTTCAACCTAAAACAGAAAGCCACATGATGAATCAAAGTTCATTATGAGTGGCCTGTCCATAAAACATGGCCAGTACTTTAGACAGATGCCCCTAAACACGAGACACTAAAATATTACAACAAAATGTAACACGAAACACCCTAATGAACATTTACTAATAACAAAAATTAGACAAAAAACCCAAAATGATTGAAAATATAATCATTTCATGTGTCTTTTTACCGTTTTTCACAGTAAATTATACAACAATTCATATCTTTTAATTCCAGAAACCATACATTTCACAGTATTTTACAGTAAAATTGCATTCATTTATGTTGCGAAGTTAAACCATTTACAGTTTATAACTATATATGGTAAGGTAACAGTTAACCAATTAACAGTTTTTTACTGTAACATTTTTAGTCTTTTTCTGTAGAATTTGAGGTAGCGAAACACCATGCATCACTGTAATTCAATTTTGAATTTAAGGATGTAGAATTAAAATGGAACAAAATTCACGTAACTCCTATAGTTTAGTGTAGTTTTTAATACATTTGATCAGTATCATTTAACCATAAACATTAAGATAATAATAACAAACAATGTTTGAAATGTCACCTATAGAAATTTAGTTAATTAACTTTCATTTTATGGACAATCATTCCCACAGAATTCATCCTAAAGCCTTCAAAATGGAGCCAAATATTAATAAGTATCAGTAGTTTTTGATTTGATGTTATTATTTCAAAATAACTTTGTTATCTGAAAATAATGTGGTGCTGTATTAAATTATATATTTCAAATCCACAGTAATTTAATCAGAATTTAATATATTTCTGATTAAAATATTTCTAAAATATAAAACAGAGAATGAGCAAAATCTATCAAAATTAAATAAAGAAACAAATGAACTTTTAATTAATTAAATGAATTATTTTTGCCACAAATCTTGTAATGAACTAATGAGATTCCCCAAGTGGCCTTGTGTTGTGATTTCTCTGAACAGCAATTTAGTAAGTCCATATTCCTGTCAGTCCAATTTATATTCACACTCATGAATTAGGAGGATTAAGGGATTCTTAGATTCCCTACTAATAAAACGTGCATAATTCAGGCTCCCCAGACAAACATTAAGCCTTGTCCAACAGTAATAGCACTTCTGTAATCCAGGAATCGGTTTAATCTAAGTCTGGAAAACCTGCCAATAAGGTCTCAGACAGCTCTGAAGCTTTGCTTTTACCTTCACAGCTATGCCCAGCTCAGCCAGTGCTTGCTCATAGCGACCCTCCATGCCTTTAAGATTTTCTGGTTGCACAAGCTGCCTCTTTATGCCAGGACTGCCAGCATCTGATACCATCTTTAAAAACCTCGTTTCCTGAAAGATGAACCAAGACTAAAGGTATTAAAGCACAATTTTTGTGACAATCAGTTAGACCCTGTTTCCACCTGGTATTAAGATGCGTTCTGGTCGATCGGATCACAAGTGGACAACACTAAATACAGGTGTAAACGGGGTTTAAAATGTTTTGAGCTGAAAAAGCATTTGACCGGATTATTTTCGTAGTGTAAACGCTTATTGGTTGAATGGGTTCGAACAGCCACTAAAGACCACCTGCTCTCCGCCCACTGACCTAATGCGTAAACATTATGGGAAGTGTGCTAGACAGGATTTAAACTTTGTCGGCTGAAGACCCAAGTTTGGTTTGAAGACGAAAAATGTACCAAACACAATGTTCTCTCACCATTCCTGATTTCTAACATATGCTCACAGCGTTCGGCGTGATCTTGCGGCTGTCAGAGCAGAAATGAAAGCTGCTGCTCTCTGTATGTTTTTCCGTCATCTCAGAATGCATTCATATGTAAATTGCGTGAGCTTATTTTGTCCATTAGATTGAAAGATCTGAAAAAGGCCATATGTTTACCCTCCCCTCAAAGAAATCAGGACAGAAGTAGATAAAAGTGGACAAAAGAGATTAAAACACCAGGTGTAAACGGGTATGTGTCTCCCCGTCTACTTGTGATCCGAGCGACCAAAATGCATCTTAAAACCAGGTGGAAACAGGGCAAAAGAGAAACTTATCACAGTCACTCATAATTAATTATTTGTACATGCAAATTGGTTTTTGCTCATAATAAGATTTGCTAATTGACAAACAACAAACACAAACAAATGATCAATAATTCGGGTTATGACAAAAACCTGACCTGCACTTTTAAAAGGAACGTGAACGCCAACCCAGCTTTCCCTGCTCTCGCTGTTCTGCCCACCCTGCAAATGAAAATGCAGTAAAGATGTGATATGTAAATCATAATCCTGAAATCAAATCAATGGATTTGTTAGATTTTTATTGTAATATTTTGACTTGCCTGTGAATGTATGTTCGAACGTATTGAGGAGCATCATAATTAATGACACATTTTACGCCATTGATATCAATGCCCCTGGCAGCAGCATCTGTGCTTATCAACCTAAAATGAAAAACATCACCAATGTTTCATCATTACAGCCACACAAAATATATTTATGTATGTAGGTATGTATACATACATACATATTATATATACATACATATATATAGTTTAAATTTTTTGTGTGTGCATATATANCGTCTTCAACAGTGTAATTAGATTACTATACTAATTACTCATTGTTTATTACTAATTATTTCTAAATCCCATATCAACCTCAACCAGTTGAACAATACAAGAATAGACATGAAACTGCTCTTTTAATTCTTTTAAATAAACAAAATAAAATTGCATAAATTATTCTTGATATTATTCTTCTCCCTATTTAAAAAAAAACAAAAAAACAAAACATATATTAGCGTTTGAATAAGAAATAATCTTAGAATGATTTATGAAGGATCATGTGACACTGAAGACTGGAGTAATGATGCTGAAAATTCAGCTTTACCATATTATATATATATATATATATATATATATATATATACACACACACACATATATTATTTTTGTACAATATTAAGGCATACATACAGTGGGATCTTCCCTTCCTCAAAATCTTTCAGTGTTTTTTGTCGTTCACTTGGGCTCAATCTAGAGGAAAACTCAGCCACTTCCACACCGCCAAACAGCTTCACCAGCAAATAAAGTCTAATTAGACAAAAATACAGTAGTTTTACAGCCAGTTGATCACAGCAAAGACCCAAGTATCTGCACATATTTGTTACTTGTAAATTGAATTGTGTACACCATCTAATCTGTGTGGTTAGGTTTCTTTGATGTGAAGAATCCTTGTGAATTGTTCATGATTAATAATTCACATTGATATTAAAAGGAATTATCTCGGGGCTCCCTCAGACTCCTCCAAAAAAGACTAGGGAGCCTCTGGCTTC